>SSNS01000040.1:1281627-1672135 GCA_006937985.1 Aphyosemion australe
TCATGCAGCCCTTCTTGTGACTGAGTTAGAAGACAGGACTCCTCGGCTCGTTAGCGATTGTAGCAGAAGAACCGTTAGAGTTACAGCAAAAACAAAGACATCACCTGAAAGCTGACAAAAATACCTACTGTTTTATACAAAAATCATGTGTGTACTCAAACATATAGAGCCACTTTTGGACCATTCTTTCACTTGAAATGAAGCAGTCTGCCCCTCCTTCTGCTGCTCACTGCTAGAGTGGTGTTGTGTTTCCTCAACTGTTTTCATAAGCACCAAAAACTGTCTTACAGCCACAATACTTTGAGTAGATTGATAAATTATAGCTCAAAACGTAGGTATATCTGTCAGCTATCATTCAGTGCAAGTCTCAATTTCATGAGATTTACTGTTCACCCAGGACAAATCCTGAAGCGGCACAAAGTCACTTCTGAGCTCCTATCTTTCCCAGTCATTTTGTGGTGACGTTTCCTGAAAGATCCCAAACTGTACCTAAAACTTAAACTGTGATTTTAGAAAAACTGTAAAAGATATCAAGACACTGAGTCATCGGCAAATAGTTGAAAGTCTTGTGACTTGTTTAAACTTTAAATGAAGTTTCTAGGTTAAAGTATGCTGAAGTAGTTAACTCTCAAATAGATGAATGGTTTGGCCAAAAGTTTTGAGAATTTTAAGGGCTTCCCATTCATTCCTATGGGAAAAATATCATAGAAAAAGCTGAATATTTCAGAAACGGTTGAAGATATCAATACCAAAAGTCATTCCCGGAATGACCTGAATGAGCTGAACGGTTTGATACCAAACTTGTTGAAATAGCTGAAAAATTGTTGAAGAAGAAGCGGTCCAAAAAAGTGTACGGAATACGGAAGAATAAGAAGAAGAAGAAGAAGAAGAAGAAGAAGAATAATAAAGAGAAACAGGAAAACAATAGTTTGAATGCTTGCAGCATTCAAACTAAAAATAACTTTCATCAGATCATCAAATAAGTTTTAAGGATCATCGTCAGAATAACATATTGCAAAATTAAACTAAATTTTTAACAAGCTGTAAAATAAATGCAGTGCATTCATTTCAAACCTCTCTTAGGCCAAAGGTTGGGATGATTTTGAACAGAAGCTGAAAAGAAGTTACTGGACTGCTCTGAAGATGAACTGGAAAGTCTGGACACCTTTCCAGTTCGTAAATGTCAACTTTGTGCCTGTTCAGGTTAGTTTATCTCACTATCATCCTTCCTTCTAACACGAGTCTCTCATTCACCGGAGATGTTTTTATTTCCTGTCTTTCAGTTTCGAGTGCTGTTTGCCAACATGATTGCCTTGTTCTGGTATGCCTACCTTGCATCTGTGAGGAAATGAGGCCGCGTGAAATTTCCTGATGGGTTTGTGACCAACTACTGAGGAGATATACCCAGCTTCCTGACTGAATTTAACACAGTAACTCTTCAGATTAACTTCTTACATCAAGTTTAATCCATGCGCTGCTCTAAAGATGGGACTAAAACACAGAATAAAAATAATTTTTTACGTCAAACTTTTTACAAAATTGAAATTACATGAAGATGGACTGGTGACCTGCCCAGGGCCCATGGTGCCTGCTATGAAAGAAAACTGAGAACGACTCAAAGGAAACAAAGTCTGTAACACTTTACAGTAAGGGTCTCTTTATTAACGTTTCCGGTATTGGTAACTATTAAGTGTCCTTAAGGTTACAACAAAGGGTTAGGGAGTGGTCGGCTTAGTAATGCATTACTTAATACGGTTAAGCAGTTGTTAATACTTTAATAGTTTATTAATGCACTAAGTAACGGTGATAAAGGGACCCTTATTGTAAAGTGTTACCAAGAAAGGCTAACAATAATTAAATGCTACTGAAATTGTGTGTGTCTCATGATTTTGGTTCCTTACTGCCTAGATTGTTTTTTTCACTAACAGCAAAAGAAACTTTACAAAAATAAGTCTTTCAAGAATCAAGTAATTATATAATGAATGTGGGCCTAATATTTAGTGAACTCCAGAGGTTGGTCTATTTGGGAATCCACCATACAGGAAAGTCTATTATATTATAATTTTACTTCTCTTGAGCGCCTCCTACTGGGCAGGAAAAGCACAATAAAATGAGAAAGTTACTTCTTTAATAAGTCTTTATTAATAACAGTTTACATGAATTATTTCAGAAAAATTGTCTTAAAGAGTGGAATGATTTTTTATTACAATAACTTAAAAAAAGGAATGTACTAGAAACTAACCCTGAGCACTCAGCCTCCTCTCAGGCGCAAGGTCATGAAGATGGTGCTCAGGTCTCTGACATTATAGTCCATCAGCTTCCCGTCCGTCATCTCCCGGCCCTCATGGAGCAGCCTCTGCTGGCTCTCAGGAACCCCCTCGCTTTCTTGGACCTTCTTCTTGAAGTCCTTCACCGTCTCCTCGGGTTTGATGTGGAAGGTTTTATTTTGTCCTTTTTCGTTTTTGAGGAAGACCTGGATGGTGGCAGGGGGCTGCGTCAGCAGCAGGGACACACGGGAGCCGGACTGGAGGTTGTAGGAGCCCAGGGTCCTGGAGTCGTCGTTCAGAGGTGTCCTCCGTCCGTTATCAAAGACCAGCCTCTGTCTCTGAGCGGGCTCCCCCAGTTTGGACTCGATGGACATCTTCAAGGAGCTCACGGTGTCGTGAGGACTCACAAACAGGGAGTGGGATGTCCCGTTCAGCATGGTGATGATTAGCTCCATGATGGAAGTCTGCAACAATTAGAAAAGTGTTAAAATATGAAAAGTTATTTATTATGAAATCATTAATTAATTAATACAATGTCCTACCTCGTGATGATTTTAAAAATGAAGTTTCCAAGGATCCTTTAGTCTTGAAGGTAAAGAATCCCAGCTGATCAGCAGTCAGCTCTTGTTTATATACAGAGCAGGCCACGCCCCCCTGCTCTGTAAGATTCGTTTTCCCTCTCAGTCTCGGTAGCTTTCGGTTTCTATTCTCCAAACATGACTGCCTAAAACTTTATACAGAGACGTGTCATCACGGCATATACGTCACGAATCTACCTGAAAACAGGTAGATGGGGAGGATGTCAGACTGATCAGCTGATCTGGGAAACAAAAGTAACCAGCTAATGATTCATCATCAGCTGATAGCACACTTTACTCTGAAAGAAAACCGAAAAGGACTCATGGGATGTTCTCCTTTAAATGATAAATACAAACAATATGAGCAGATATTCTGTCTTATTTTAAAGTGATTTCATGTTTATTTGGGTTCACCTCAGAGACATCTCACACAGATCGAACACATCCACATGGAATTTTTGGTGTGAAATAAATTAATTTAAAATAAAACAGTTGCTTTATAAAAACAAAAACAGGCATTTCAGTTTTTTTTGGTGCTGTATTCCAAAATGATAAAAACGCTCTTGAAAATGGATACTGAAACCTAAACAAGTTAGTCAAATGAAACTGAAATGTGATGTAGATTTTTACATTTCTATTTCTTCTGATATGAAACCTCCCACACCTGACTCTGTTTACAGCTGATTTTTTTATTGCATATAATCAGTAAAATGCAGTTTATGGTCTCGGCCAAAGTATGTGACGCACACGATGATACGTACAGTCACATTGTGCAAAAACAAACTAATAAATTCTTTAAATAAAATCAGAACTCTGAGTGTTTCAGCATGGCGGTCCTCTCCTCCCTCTTAGGCAGTGGAATATTTCCTGTGATAAAAATAAAGTTGGTAATGATTCTGCTGGTACAAAATAAACAGGATCACCACATGTACAACAGAACCTTTTACATGTTGATTCTTTTAACAAAGAAAAAAAGTGATCACATTTTCATACCTGGTGGTGCAACAAAGTATTCTTCAACTGTGTTTTTTGCGAGCTTGAGCAGCTCCTCCGCACTGTCACCTTCCGTTTCTGAGTCGTTCCTCAGATATAAAGCTCTGAGCAGATAAAACAAAGCGTATGAGAAAGAAAAATGATTAATTTTTATAAATCCAAGCTGTTATTTACAACTGCCTATGCTGTACCTGTCCTCCAGGACTGAATCCATGGGTTCAACCCCTGATGTGTCAACAACGTGAAGCTGATCTGCGAACCGTATGGCTTTTTCCAAACAGGCAAGGCCCTGTTTGGTGCGGAAATCAACCAAGGCCAGCCGCTCCAGCTTGTCCACCAGATCAGCAGGGACTACAGCAGGCTGTGAAATCAACAGAGGATCAAATAGACATAAATGTGTGACAGATTCATTACAAGAGCATACATGAAGTCAAAAGAAGCTTCAATCTATTCATTAAAGCACTTTAACGAAAATTAACACATTCCATCCTGCTAATGTGTAGTTTGTCATGAGGTTGAGAAGACAGGAAGCTGTTTAAACTTATTTAAAATCACTGACTTCCTTTGATGAATTAAGTTTAGACATTGTATTTAGTATAGATCCACCTGAGAGGTAATTAGGACCTCTTCTCCCAGCTGTAACACACCTGCTGCATGCTACAGAAGCAAATAATGGACATGCATCATCAGAGCTGGATTGTGTTGACCATAAACATAAAGATGTGTCTTATTTATATCTATGGTGTTTACAAACAATGACCGGATATGGATTTTACCGGAGGAAGCTGCTCTTCTGGTATTGGCTCCCACGTGGGAACCCTTGGTACCTGAAGGACAATATAAAAAAGTAAACAAATTGGCTACTTCCTGGTTAATTTTCGTTGCAGATACTGAAATAAATATTTAACCTACCTTTGAGTTGAGTGAGTGGGAGCTGAACAAGCGGGTTCCATTTAAGATGGGTCTCTGCAGACATCTGATGCTGCCTCTCCTGTTTCTTATTGAGCACAAATTGTTTGACAGATTACATGAAGGCTCAATACCTTTCAGTGAAACGCCACGACACGAGCATAAACCAGTAAGGCGAAAGGTCGACATGCTGGCTACCACTACCCAGCTAGTTCTGTCCAAACTTCTATGAAATTGGGCAACATTTGATCGACTTTTTCACCAGGAAGGTCTGTTTTGATCCAAGCAAGCTCTCGGTGTTACATCGAAATGTGTCCCCTCCCCTCGACCTGCTGTTACTTCCGTCCTCAGTGAAAATTCTACCAAATCTTTTCGTATTTTACCGCATTGTATTTCAATTATATATATTTTAAAATATTTTCCAAAATGTTTTTGAGACTGTTTAAAAAGAGCACGTACAGTCCACGTAAAAGTAGACGGAAATTAGCATAACACCGTCAAAGCGTACTGAACAAAGGTAGGCTACTAAATGAACACGTTTTCGTTTCCCTTGATTTCACTTGTAGAACGTAGAACATATAGTCTGATGGGGAACCTTATTGCATTAATCAGAGTTTACATGAAATGTTTTTGTCCAGCTGAACCCAAGAAAATCTTATTTGAAAAATGGATGACGACACTACATCCAGTAAGAGCGCCCGGATAGCTCAGTCGGTAGAGCATCAGACTTTTAATCTGAGGGTCCAGGGTTCAAGTCCCTGTTCGGGCGTATGTTTTTCCCCCTCTTCGTTTTTAATCCTTAACATTTTCCGCTTTATACATGTGAAACTCCAAAAATTAGAATATGGTGCAAAAGTCCATTTATTTCAGTAATTCAAATTAGTCTGAGACCACGTGAGAGGCTCAGGAACCCTTTGCAGGTGTTTTGGATCAATTAGCTGATTAAAGAGTAATAGGCTACCTGTAGAGGTTTGGGTCTGTAAATGTGTCTCTTCCCGGAAGCGTCCATCTCTCTCTCAGGTCTTTTCACAATATTCTAATTGTCTGAGATTTTTAATGTGGGGTAAGTAAACCATAATAATCACAATTATAACAAATAAAGGCTTGAAACATTTTGCTTTGCATGTAAAGAGTCTGAGTTTCACCCTTTAAGCTGAATTACTGAAATAAATGAACTTTTTCACCATATTCCAATTTTTCCAGTTTCACCTGTATTACAGTGAACAAAAATATAAACACAACACTTTTGTTTTTGCTCCCATTTTTCATGAGCTGAACTCAAAGATCTGAAACATTTTCTAAAGACCCATTACTCTCAAATATTGTTTACAAATCAGCCTTAATCTGTGTTAGTGAGCACTTCTCCTTTGTTGAAATAATCCATCCCACCTCACAGGTGTGGCATATCAAGGTGCTGATTAGACAGCATGAATATTGCACAGGCGTGCCTTAGACTGTCTGCAAAAAAGGCCACTCTGAAATGTGCAGTTTTATCACGCAGCGCGTTAATAGTTTTGGTCCTATTCTTTGTTATTTTGTTGAAAAAATCAACTCCCAAAACAACAGAAGACATTTAAAAATATTAATGTTAGAGGTTAGCGACAAGAATAATAAAGTTTTATCCTTTAAAACACTATTACAGTCAATTATCTTCACCAAAGCGGTGGCAAGTTAATAAATCATGTGCTGAAATAGGCTATACTACAAACCGTCTACATTTATGGCATTTTCCTTTTGTCTCGTTTTCATTAAAAACGTTAAATAAAATCCACATTGCAACGTTTTTTGGAAAAATATTGATTCCATTTTTATTTTTTATTATAAGAACATATACCATTTAATATAGAGGCTATGTATGTATGTATATATACGTGTATAGAATTTGATTGTTTAACAATTCACATGAAGAACTGGGCACAAAATAAAAATATCAGCTTTACAAACGAAACATGAAAAATAATGAATGAATAAATAAATACTTTGGCATTTAAATGTTACAATGAGTTTAAAACTGGCTATCAGGCAGCAGTTAGCATTCACAAAGAAACACTCATAATAAATGTAATTAAACAAACAACATTCATGAAACACTTGATGAACACAGATCAAATTTTAGTGTTTTTTTTAAATGACAAAACATTACGACTGCTTCTCGTACCATCAGATTGTCTAGTTCTTTTTGAAAACGTGTCTAATTGTACCTTTATTTCTAACTGTCTCTTAATAATCAGAATAAACAGAAAACAAAAGCAGTGTTTGTTTAGTAACTTAGATTAAACGCTACCAAATGCTCAAAATCCGGTTAAACAAGCGTGCACCAGACGATACAAGACAAAACAAAAGTGAGTTAAATGCACCTTTTACCTTTTACTTATACAGAAGTTCACTCAATAATGTAAAACAACTTGCAAAGATTTAGCTTGTTTTTTAAGGTATGAATCTATGCCCAGACATCCAAAGGTTATAAGTTTACAAACACATTTTTCTCTGAGGACAAAACTTCATACAGAATGAGACAAACTAGTTTGACAGACAAAGCAGTTCATGAACACTTTAGATTATTAAATCACAGCTCGAAGGTAAACGATATTAAATTTAGAGTGTTAGAAGTACCTGGAGTTTCCTGGGTTACACTTCTGTGATCTGATTTATGTGTAAAATATCAAACAATCCTTCCTTCGTTAAGGGAACAGGAACTTGGAAGATAACTCACGACTTTTTCAACTATAGTGGGATATTAAAATAATTTATATTAATCTATTTTCCTCATAAATATAGTCTCTGTTTGAATGTTTGGCTTGAAATGTGCAGCTAGAACTTGTTAAAACATTAAGTGCCCTCAGACAGGTATACCACACAGGCACAGGCAGTAAGGCTCATAGCAGCAAACGGTGATTGTAAAGGCTTTGTGTAGTGCCAGTGTGTGTGTGTGTGTGTGTGTGTGTGTGTGCATGCGTGCTTTTGTGCTACTACAGCCATTTACATTTTACATGGAAGGAGAAAAAGGACCAAAAAAAGCAACAATCACTTGTTCTCTATAAGCATCTGCACTTTGCACACTAGATCTCTGGCCAGGGTTAACGTCTGCTTGATGTTGTGGTGCTCCGCCATTTCTGAAAGACCAAAAAGGAGGAGTTTCATTATTTTTATTCCAAGAGTGCCTGTTGTTATTTATGGATTTTATTAGAGGTGTAGCGTTTCTTGCAGGAATGCATGTCATCCACCACCTTCTATGCCACAGTTTGATATTACCACCATCTTATTTTATACATTATTTCATGCAAAGTTGCAAAATCATGCACATTTTTGCACACAAACTGCCTTGTCAATGACTCATGTCCTACCATATCAAATTTGATTTCATTATCTGCAAAAGTGCAATGAATTAGAGTTTTTGCATGGTCACTCAATATATGGTCAAACTGCTGCAGTGGCCATCTTGAATTGAACGTGCATGCAATGGTTACCTTCTGAAATTTTGATTAAAATCTGTTAATAAGATGTTTTGCTAACTAACAAACACACAGATTCTGTTGGCTGTTGGAGATGCTTAAATTTATTCTGTAAGAGCTGCAAAGCCGTGGAAACATCAGTAGCCTTGGGCTGGAATTTGGAGTTTTGAAATATAAAGAGTCTCATTTCCTTGGGCCAGAATGAAATTTGGAAAACACTCCAGCAAAAACAAATATGTAGCATTCATTTTCTTCTCACAGCTTTAATGGATGAATTTGTTTTGATTATTTTTTGCAGAATTCTCAACCACCTTTGGAAATGTGTGTTTTGGTGCTGATAGAGACCTGCAGGGTGTGATGGGTTCATAAATAAACTCAGGAAAAATGTTTTTCTACAAGAAAAAGAGGATTTACTGAAGCAAGCACATCAGTTCCTGTAGAACTGAATCATTTTATACTCGCTCAGTCATTTTCATCTGACACAACTTCCATTTCTAAATAATTACAATCTTTTTTATTCAGATGAATCGTTGCTTTAAAAGCATTTTATTGAAGTTTTTCCTGCATAATTAAACATATTCTTTGCATTTCTTGCAAAAGCCTCCTCCTGTGTAATAAGGAGTCTTGCTCCATGCTGTACATGTGGCGTGGTGATATGTTTTACCGTTGAAGAACTTAATGATGTCTGTGAAGTCCATGTTGTTCTCCAGGATGATGTCCCTGTACAGCTCCACCAGCGCCAGAGCGATGAAGAGGACGAAGTGACCGGAGGAGACGTGCTTGGCTGCCCAGATGGTTTCCCAGACTGCAAACACGTCATCGTACACCAGCTCTGCAACGCAGAGCACACAAAGGGATCATTTAACAAAAGCTTGTCATGATTTTAGTTTCTAGAAGTTTGTAAAATCGTCATTATGCATCCTGCATAGGTGCTTCTATTGGGTTTATGGTTTTAAAGGAGCCTGTAGCGTATTACTTTCAGTACTTTCCTTTAGGAATTTGGGGCAGGAGGAAAGTCTGAGGATCAGTGCAGAAAGATAAGAGAGGAACGAGATGTCTGATGGCAAAACAGATGTTTGAGTTTCCACAGATGAAGGCAGAGAGCGGAGCTCTGCTGTGATCTCTCAAATGAACCTTTAGTATTTCCTCGTTTCTGCTGCAGATTTCTAAAACGAACTGAAATCCTTTTCAAGCTGTAATCACTGGCTGTGTTTCCAAGTGCTCTAACAGTTTCTCCACAAGCATGAAGAGCAGAAAAAAAGCAAATCTTCTCTTCTTCTAATTGGGATCAACTCTGCAGGACTTCCTCCATCTTTACCTCGTTTGAAGTCCAAGAGAAACCAGCGGTAGCAGAAGTAGAAGTGGGTGTAGTCTCCGTTCTGGTGCATCAGCTCAAACAGCTCAGAGTCCAGAATCTGCAACCAAAGGAGATCAAAACAAACCGCCTGTAAGGGATGAACAACTTCAGTTTACACTAAAGTAAAGAGAGAAATCGGATCACCTGGATGAGAGAGCGCATGTTTGCAAAGTGAGTGTCCATAGCCCCCCCGTGTGGAAAGTTCTGATTCATCCTCTTCATCAGTTTGCTAAAACAGCTGAACGCTTTGGCCTCTGAAAGGAGGACAGAGACGAGAGGCTGGGGTGAGAAAGTGAGCGAGCGAAGGCTTCATCAATAACTGTAAAAATAAACAGAATATCAGAAAACATGAGGATCGACGTGGTGACTCACCATCATCCAGGATGACTAGAAGTGGAGCCAGCAGGTCACACATGCCCTGCACGTAGCCGATGTCAAGATGCCTCCAGATGTAACTAAAAATACGACCAAAACGAGCTGAACTTAACTCCTCTACCTGAGTCACTGCATGTCTCCACATTTAGACTCATTTTAAGTCTCCAGCCAACATTTTATTAGAATAACAGCCAGAATTTATCAAGACAACTGCATCTATGGTCCAGGGTACGATCAGTGGAAGTGGAAATCTAATACTTTTAGATCTATAAATCCCTGCTGATGAACTGTAGAGGAAAATAAAATATGTGAAAATTATTCCTTAAAGGGATATTCCACCCAAAATTGAAATTTTGTCTGTTGATATATTTCCCACAGGTAGATAAGTGGGGGAAAAAAAAATTTGTAACCAGCCCAGTCATTCTCCTGACCCGGCTGTACTCCTTTAGCGTTAGCTTAGCATAAAACACAGTAAGTGAATGGATGACTCACTGCTTATATTCGTTGGGAGCTTCCTATCCTGACTTACTATTTTGCTTATTTGTGAATAGAACAATAAGCATTATTATAATAATTATAAACAATAATGGACGGATTGTCTGATTCAGGTCCGTAGAGCCTGCAGGTGTCAGTGTTTTACCTGCACATAACGTTTCGCAGCTTCTCCAGGTTGGCGGCGGTGAAGTACCAGTAATTCCTGTCGCAGCGCTGGACGTCCTTTTCGATGCGATGCAGGTTTAGAGTGTATAAATCCAACAAGTCTTGCTGAAACAAATGAAATCATTAAAATAAATCAAACTGATTAAATTTGAGGATTTTCTCATGCATGATGTGGAAGAAACAAACCCCCCTTTTAAAAATAATTTTACATTCTCAGGGACCAAGATTTCAGAGTCATTAAAATGGTGCACATACAGAGTAAAGGCTTCCAGCTGAGTCCTGAGAGGTCACGTCGCTCTTCATGCCGTCATCAAACGGAGGGTAAAGGCTCTCCATCTCCGGCTCTGAGAGAATGGACTCGGTTCCCTCTGGACTGAACTTCTCCTCCTCCTGCAGCCGTGAATCCACAGAAAAGGACGAAGCCTCACAATGTCCCTTCCTGCCCCAGGGCGCCATGGAGACTAGAGCTTTGGGGATTTCCTCCATCTCTATGGCTGAGGGAGACTCGTCAGAATCAGTCATGGCTTGAGTCTCACAGCGGGCTCCTCTGGTTTCTGCAGGGAAAGCCAGACTCTTCTCCACCTCGGCGGCCCTGGCAGCTCTGAAATGTTCTTGTGAAACCTCTGTGCTCGTCTTCGATTTGTCCACTTCCTTCAGCTTTTTCACATTCTTCTCCTCGGGCCCGGGAGCTACTCCCACATTCACCACCACTTTTTTTGGAGGACTTTGTTTAACGTGGTCTCCTTTGAGCGGAGCAGCAGCTGTTCTAGTTTTCTCATCAGGCATCTCTTTTCCTGATTCAGACTCTGGAGTTTTAACTTGTGTCACGTTCTTCTGAACTATTGACTCCGACTCAATGTTTTCTTGTGTTCCAGGCAGCAGATGTGTCCCTCCTTTTTCTGATTTATCAAAAACCACCTCAGTTTTAGTATTTTCCGCCATCTTGGCCACACCACATGCTTTCTCCTCTTCTCCTTTTCCCTTCTCTTCACTCGTCACCTGGCTCTCTGCTGTCAGCGCTTCACCTTCTCCCTCTGCGGGTCTGGCTGAGCTCTGCGATGCCTGAGGTGCAGCTGTGGATCTCTGCGTGGCATCATGTGCAGAGCTGTCCTCTGTGCTGAAGGAGCCGTCTGACAGGCCGGAGGTGATGGAGAAGTTGCGTGAGGAAGGATGCCCGGAGTCGGGAGAGCTGGTTTCGTTCTGCAGCGCTCCGTTGGCCACCTTCGGCACCTGCTTGGCCTCTTCGCTCTTGGACTCCGTCTCGATCTGGTCCACCTCTTCCACGGACTCAAACACCTGAAAGAACAAGCCAAAGGGAAGCAGACTACTCCAGGGGAAGGGATGGGAAGATGAGACGAACTAGCAGCAAGGAGAGTGCAGCGGCGAGAGAGAATTGGTTCAAAATGTCAAGATCACATGCATTAATGACAAAGAAAGGCAGGATATTAGCATTTTAATTGAGGCAATTTGTGGAAGAATCCGTTGAGCAACAAAGTAAATGGGTGTGAAAGTGTTTTTAATACCTGTGTGCTGCTGCTGGAGTCGCTCTGCAGGCGAGGAAGACTCTGCCTATCAGAGCTCTGAGAGGAGTGGGACTGCAGAGGTTGAGTCAACCAAAACAGAAAAAAAACATGCATTTTTTATGAATTCTTGTAGAAGGCATTAAAATAACCTGACAGCATATATAAAAAACTCTGGAGCTAATCCCGATTTATCTGCAAGCACAAAGATAGAATGGGATGACATTTGGTGTGTGTATTCCTAATCCCCGAGAAGAGCTCCATTACATATTGTTAATCCTTCCACCACCGTTCGCCCTTTAATGATTAAACTCTTGTTATTCTCTTGTATATTAAATATTCAGCTCACAGAGCCAGGCTACGGTGTGAGTAAACAGAGCTGTTCATCATTTTGGATGCTTTTACCTCGCTGCTCACAGTGGAGTCGTGATGGGTCATCCTCTGACTGGAGCTGTCCATGCTCGCACCAGAAGAACACTTGGCCAGCGCTGCGGCGTGCTGCTCCTTCTCTCGCTGACGAACAATCTCCTCACAGCCCAGCCACTCATCCATCGTCTGCTGGTAGTAAGCCTGGACTTCGTCATCCACCTGGTTGCAGAAGTCACTGATTAGCCAATCAGGAGGAGAAACAAAGCTCATCGCTCTAAAACCACAAACCTCCTTCCTCTCAGCCTCGGATGTCCCAAACTGGTAATGGCCCAGCAGGAAGGGCCACACCTCTTTACGCAGCGACGGGTCCACGCCACCGAAGTAGACCAAACGGAGCAGCTCCTGCTCTTTGTAGGTCTGAGAAGAAAACACGTGCATTCTTTAATCAGCCTCACGGCTCTATTTAATGTGACAGTCATCTTCCACGCATCGACGAGACAACCTCAGGAACGATCGAAGTGATTTCTCAACAAAACGACATCTTAGTGTTTCAGATCTTTAGTCAAACTCTAACCAGCCCTTAATAAGGTGATTAACGGCCTAATAAATTGTGGGTGTAAACGTCGTTTGAAATTCACAGAGCACATTAGTCACACTTCATGCACACTGAGCTGCATGATTAGTGGAGGATGAGTATGGACTCGACAGAAGACAGATGGAGCGGAACAGAGATGCTGGCAGGGAGGCATGCAGTGGAGGCTCGTCTATAGGGGGCGCTAGGGCGCTGCCCTCCCTGACGTGAAGGGAGAAAAAAATCAAAAAAAAAAAAAAAAAAATCTACAATATACATTTGTACTGCATATTTATTATAAATGTGTTAGTTTTGCTTGATTCTGTCAATACATGAAATCTGGATTATTTATACATCATTTTCACCAGCTGTCTCATTAAACGCTGAATTTCCTCCAGCAGACTAACTAATATCACTCCTGGGGCGCTGGGAAAAACGCCCCTGAACTGCAGCTAAACAGCCAATCACATTTGGTTACTAGGGAGAACTGGGCCCAGTACCAATACTCGCACTTTCACCCTTGCACTCTTGAATAGCGCTTTCCAGGGGTGCGAGTGCGTAGGGTGTCCTGATTCTCAAGTGCAGAAGTTGACCACACCCCTTTTGCACACTTGATCCGAGTCACTTTGTGAAGGCTGCATCGATGCAGACTTTGGCGAAGTGCAGATTTTACCCACAATCCATTGCTGTATGGGAATTTTGAGAAGAAGGCGGAGCCATAGCTCAAGTGCCTTTTCTGAAAATATGTATTTTCAAATGAAAGAAGTTTATTTTAAGATGATGAATGATATTTATTCATGCTCTAATTGTTTTAGACTAAGATTTTATGTGGACAACAAAATGAATTAGTCAAATCATTGTTTATTTGTTTGAAAGTTGTTAATAAAGATTTTTTTAAAAGTAGCACGAGCAGCAACGGGCATCCTGGCACACATCACGGTCGATGACGCAATGCTCACTGTCCCGGTTCGGTAATTATTCTCACACTTGTTTACTACGCACTTCCTCCAAGTGCACTTCATAGAAGACCATAGGGCGCAGTGAGAGTATTGGGATTGGGCCCTGGAGAATTTTTGGCAAACCGGCATCACTGAATTTAATGTCTCTGGGGCACTGGCCGACAGCGCCCCTCCTACAGGAAACAGCTAGCTAAATGCTAGAAAGTGCAGGATCTCCTCTCTCATTCATACCCACTCACTTTTGATTTATAGAACTTTAATCAAACCTGTAGCTGTTGCAGTAAAATGTGTTTATTTTTTCTCTTTTTATGTGATTTTAATGTTCAAAACTGGATATCTACTTCAATTTCTACACCGTGTTAGTGCCACCTACTGGTGGAACTGATTATTGCACTTTGAAGTATACATGTTTTGCTTGAGCAGATGATTAACTGAGACACAGACTGACAAACTCAAGAGTGTGTGTTGACAGACATCAGTCAGCTAAAGTGAAGTTCGTGCTGCAGCTTGGTGACACCAGCGGTGCTTACAGTGCTGTCCTGGAGGAACGTCTGCCACACGTCTGTGGTGAGCCCTTGAGTGGCGTCGCAGGGAGCGTCGGGCGCCACGATGGTGTGGTTGACGAGAGCGGAGAGGTGCGTACGCACGGTGGACAGGTGACGGCAATACGCCAGCCCTGATTGAAAGACAAGCAAATGACTTAACCCTTCTGCAAGTTATTTATCCATCCCTGCAGCGTGTTTTAATAGTAAACAGATATGCCTACATCCGTAGAACGCCCTGGAGATGATCTGATATTTCATGTTGTCACACAGCAGCTTCAGGGGAGTCCTGCAGAAACAGGAAACACATAAACCACCCAGCTCGTTCTCGTTGAGACATTATCATTAATCTGTCGTTAAGCTCATGCATGTCACTTTTCATATTTTCCAGGATGAATTATTCTATCTCTGATGTTAAAGCTTATTACGGGGTTGAGGCTGACCTTTCGTCAAATGATAAACTGCCGTACGGAACAAACGGCCTTGCAGTTTGTCTTTTTTTCCTGCCACCCTTATCAGCTAATTCACTCAACACGCTCTCCTCCCAGAGACTTAAATGTCACATAATCGTCCCGTATGGGTGGCCGCTCCATCCTCCCCATCTTCAGCCTCCTTTGCACCGTCACACCCAACACGACTCGGCGTAGCTCGTGTTTGCGTCTCACCTCTCGTGGTTGCACCCCTTGTGCGTGGTCCCATCAGAGAAGGTCCCCTGAGAGCAGGAGGAGCACAAAGACTTCCTGAGAGACGGGTGCCACATCACCGCTCCTTGATCCAGATCTGGAGGAGTCACTGTTTACAAAAATAAAACACATCTTAATTATCACTTCAAAGCGCTCAGGCTTTCAGGAACAATTAGACGACCCGAACGCGGCTGCAAACACTTTAGGAGCAGCTGAATCATGACCTGTTTAAAGCACTTCAAAGTAAAGTTTGTCTCTGTTGGAAAAATCATTGTGTTGTTCAGGAGAGGCACCGTATTGTAGCTGGTGGATTATTAGGAAAAAAGAAAGAGCCTGTTTCAGTTGAGCAGCCAGATTTGATCAATCACCTCCATCAGATGTTAAAAGGTCACAGGAGTCGGAAAAGGTTTGACACAAGGTGGCGTTAATAACGCCGCACATCAATAAACGTTGCCAGGGGTGGAGGTCAGACCAGGAGGATATTAAAATTGGGGAAATAAAGCAAAGCAGGCTGACAGACGGGCTGATGAGGGGAGGAGTGACAGTGATTCTTCATGACAGCTCCGGGACCTCCTGGGTGCAACCTGGGTCTCTGCTTTTGGATTGTTCCCTCAGTTTCAGGGAGAAAGAGGGCGTATTTTATAGACACTGCAACAAAAACAACATTTAAATCAAAACGCACCAATCAGAGCGAAGGAAACCCACCAAATTCTGACTGGCTGTTTGGAAAAATGATGCGGAAGACATAGTCCGTAGCCTCGTCCTCCTCCTTGTCTGAGACGGAGTCCGAGGATCCAGATCCCACAGGCATCCTCTTCTTCAGTTTAGGAAACACCTTTCCCTGAAAGTTACAGAAAAGCGCTGAGCTATTAGAGCCCACTTGAGTCACCCGCGTGTGGGACGATGAGTGTTTGCTTGAGTAGGTCCATTAATAGAGTCTGAACACATGTGGCTGGGTTTTATTATTCAATTTAGCTCACAAAAGCAGCCGGTCGTGTGAGCGGATCCTTATTGTGAGGCTGCTCTGAGGGAGCACTAAACATCATCCGTATCGCAAAACAGAAACGAGGCAATCGATCCGTTTTTCAAATCCAAATGGCTTTTTTATGGATTCCTCAACTTGATTAGCTTAATTTGCCTTTTTAGTGATGTTTCCTGGAGGAATGCCAATTGTATGTGCTGACCTTTCCCCTCTGGGACCAGAGCGGAGGGTCCAGCTGACCGTGAGGGAGCAGGCCGTTCTCCAGGCAGGACAGGAACTGGAGCAGATGGCCTCCTCTGGGGAAGCGGAGTGGAGGTCTCTGGATCCCGTCCTGGCTGACCAGCACCACCGTCCCCCCGCTGTCCACTACAGGACACAGATGCAGGAGAACCTTCACACACTGGGCCCAAATCTTCAGAGGTTTAAGGTAACAAATGTTTGTACCTTGTTGATGACAGTGTAAATAAACAATCTCCTCCAAGGGGATCGTCATGGCGTAGTCCCAGTATACGCTGGAAAAGAAACTAAATCAGTTGCATGAGAGAACAAATTAATTATGAATGTTTATGAGTGAGAATTGAGTGAAGATCTCAAGAGACCTCCCTGATATTCATAAGGAGTCGGCAGCACACGTATAAACCAGCAGGCACGGTAATCTAATGCTAAAATCGATCATTTCTGTAAGAGAAACCATGCGTGGCTGCAAGAACATGACATGGTTTTGGTGGTTTGAGAAGATGTCTGACAGCGTTTCAGTCAATAAACCATCTGCTGGCTGCTGGAGAGCTGAAAATAGGCCTCGTCAGATCAGACCGGCAGTTATTCAACGCTCTGGGCCTCGGAGCGACAGACTAACTCACTGCATTATTCAGTAACACCCGGGCGCTAGAAAAACAGCAGAGAGAATCAGAAAAAGAGATCCAGCAGAGTTCTTTGTGAGAGGACGATCAGAGAGCAGCAGAGGCAGGAGGTTGGTTGGTACGTTACCTGCGCTCATAGTCCAAGTCTCCTACAGAACCGTTCATGAGCTGATTGGGAGTCCACTTCAGGGTCATGATGTCAGCCGTCTGGTGCAGAGAGAGGTAACCTGGGATAGCCTCCATGTCGTCCCTCTGCGACATCAGGAGAAGAGTTTTACATCAGATCCCATTTTTAAATAAATGTGCAGTGGTCTTTAGTATAAGTGAATGCCTTGTGAGTTAATCTTTGTGGAAAAAAGCTCTGGTGCTCCTATTTCAGGAAGTAGAAGTAAGCAAGAGATGAAGGGGGCAAAAAACGGCAGGATTTGGAGTCATACTCATTCATGATATTTGGATATCTCACCTCTGATTGGCTAACAGCAGCGTGACTCTACCACTAACTCTTTGCTTTGCAACGTTGATGTTTTATTTCCACAAATAACACAAGCCTGAAGGAGTTCTGCCATGTTGCAGAGTTGCTAATGCTAACAGTTAGCTTCTACTAGCTAAGACGTGCTCTTCTCTCTCCTGGACGTGAAATCAAGAACAGCCTTCCAGAACAAGCAAACAACAAGCCAAGATTGTGAATTTTCCATAATTTTCAGTGTGACATAGATCTGAGTGGCTATTTCCAACCCGATCGTCTATTTTCTATCGCAGCTAATGCAGGAAATAGGGGTAAAAATAACACATAAAAAACTGTTTCTCAGAGAACTTGCTCTTTAAGTGCTGCAGCAGAGAGGGGAGAGTTACCGGCTGCACGAGTACGTTGTTCTTGCCGAACAGCAGCGTGGCTCTGTTGTTCTGATGCAGCGACTCCACATATTCACGAGCTGACGGAGACGGGGACGGTCGCTCATCCATGCTGCTGCTGGAGTGTCGCTTCTGGATCTGCAACACCACAGAAAACAAACATCGGCTCAGAAAACACACTGATGACTAACACTTACTCGTTCGTGTGCACTGGTGCAGCTGCTGTCAAATACCAGTGTTGTTTTACTGACACACACACACACACACACACACACACACACACATGTGTGCATTTATGGTTTATGAAACCACTATGACTTGGTGGTGGTTTATGGGGACACACATTTCCTCATAAACAGGTAATCTGTTGAACACAAAAACTATGTCAAAATGTTTTATTTTACCCATGGAAGATAATGCTCACTTAAAAAATAAGAAAAACCTATCAGAACATACATACATTCCACTATGACATTTTGAATGGTTTATGAGACCATGACAACATGGTGGTTTGTATCCCACACGCACGAATTCTTTGCATCTGGTGAACACAAAAAGTATGTCAACATGTTCTATTTTACCCATGGAAGAAAAGCCTCACTTCAAAAATAAAATAAAAACTATCAAAAAATACACACAATCATCTGTGACATTCTAAGGGCGTTATGAGACCCTGGAGGTCTGCATACCACACACGCGACGTGGTTTACGAAACCAATTTTAAATTGGCCATGAAAACCAAAAGAAAGTTTAAGTTGCTGAAATAACTAAATAAAATGATAATAGCAGTTACAAAGTCAGTATTAATCAGCTAACAACATTTAGATTTTACTTTTATACAAATTTGCAGCACTTTAAAAGTCATGAATTACGAGACCACCAAAAATGGTCTCATAAACCAAATGGTCTCATAATGCGGGTGTGTAACCTGACAAATTGGGCTCGCAAAACATAAATGCACACACACACACACACACACACACACACACACACGCACAGAGCCATAATAAGCACGGTGGTGTGTGAGACGGGCCGAGTTGACCCGGTTCACTGACAGCATCACATCTGAAGGTCTTAGATACACTCTGTTCCTTCTGCCGTCACGCTCTGTGCTTTTCTTAATGCTTCCCAAAAGTGAATTTCTGTGTGTGTGTGTGAGCCTGAGCTGTCACACTCACACACAACGCAGGTCTCTTAGTGGGAGAGTCCTGCCTGCAGACGCCACTGTGGATCCGATGTCTCTGAACCAGCTCATCAGCTGACGGGTCCGTCCAGAAGTGATCGGCTGTCTTCATCTTCGTGTACTCCAGAGCACACGGTCCGACTGTCACAAAGGCAGCAGCAGAGTCAGTTTACAATACAACAAGTAGATAAAAGGTACCAAGCATCAAGTCTTATTACCCAACAATGATGCAAGGATGGGTCCGTCTACTGGGTCCATTAGGATTGCCTCTTTCTCATAATATTTACTGGAGAAAAATGTGAACAGATGAGCTTAGATGAGCCATAGAGAAGCCTTGTAACACAGGTGTTGTCCTCCAAACACACCTGCTGTTCTCCACCAGGTAGAGGACGATCTTGTCCAGCACCTTCTCAAACAGAGCCGTCCTGATCCACAGGTTCTTGTTTCCCGGCGGGTTGAGACTGGGCAGTCGGGGCATCTTCCGAAGACTGTCTTGACTTTGTAAGCTTTGACTTCGTCTGCAGAGCACAAACGGGTTCAGATGTAACAAGACAAATAGGATCAGCATAACAGTACTGATGAGTCATAAATCTAAAAAAAAAGTTATAAACATTCATTATTTATAGGCTGATAAAAGAGAAAAAGAAACAGCACTTCAGACAGACAGCCTTTTGTTTGCAGTAGAATGAAACGGGCTTTGATGAAACGCTTTGAGCTTTGCTGTGATGTCTGCGGCTCTCACTTGGTCTCCATGATCTGCTCCAGCTCCTGGGTCTTCCTGCAAAGCTCCTCGGCTGGAGCGAAGCTTTTCCCCACCTTCATGAACAGGGCTGCGATCTTGTTGCTGCGCAGAAATCCAGCTGCTCGCCGTTTCAGCCCGTGCAGAACACACGCCTCCACCGCAGCTGCGTGGACACAAAGTTCACTTTTTATTTTATTTTTGACACCAGAAGAATAAAAGACACCCCAAAACCATCAACGTCATCATCATGAGCAGAACAATGATGCATTTAGGTCTTTTAGCTTTTTATTGCAACCATCTGAAGAAATATGCTCTTCTGTTGTAGACTTGGTTTAGTTAAAGATTAGTGCAACTTTTGTGCACGTCTTCAACATGTCATACTCTAGTAAAAATAAAGTTTTTGTTGTCAGAACAGGATCATTTACTCACAACATGCACAGAAACTTACATAAACTACATAAGCAAACAAACATGAGGAGTCAGACTCATCCTGCAGGTTTCATGTTCACAGGTCTGCTCCATCCTCACAACTTTTGTTGTCTTTTTCCCCACACCGAGGATTTCATTCAGGATGCACCTGCCTCATTAAGTCCGTAAACGGCTCTGAACGCTCGACGACGTGTTTTGTTTGACTGCGGCGTAGACCAGACCCGCTGCTTCCTACGTGGCAGCACCTAGTGCAGAGTGTTGACATTTGAATTTTCTGTCAGGGCTAATCCTGTGGCTCTGTTCACATGGGGTCAGGAGAAAGGCTGGGGTTGCCATGGCAACCCCCGTTGATGGAGCGATGGAGCTCTGGGAGAGACGAGCACAAGGGAGGGGCGGCGGCAGCGGCGGCTCGCAGAGATCACGATTCTTCTTTCTGTCAGCCGTCTTTGCTCAACGCAACTTCCTTCTTTCAGTTCATTCAGTCGCTCTTTTCTCCGTTTAATACAAGTTCTCGTTTCTCTGATGCTTTCTTTCCTCATTCTTCCTCTTCCTGCTCACTCTCTCTCTCACGTCATTATAGGAGCAAGAAGGTAAATGTCAGAACAAGGAGCCCCATTAAAAGGTCTCAACACATAGTTCATGCTTGTTAGCCTCTCGTCATCTCATATAAGTGGCCTCACATGACAGGAAGTGAAAAGAATGCAAGTCACATCCTTGGACACTTTTCAAAAAGCCAAACAAAGAAGAAAACTGTCACCGGTGCTGGATGAGACAATGTAAATCATCAGTTCAGCACACATTTCAGATTTTAAACAAAAACAACTAAGCAGCATCCAAAGCAGCAGATAATCGTGCTACAAAGACACGTGCATCACTGAGCCGTCCTTTGTGGAGTCCCACCTGGAGAACACGGCTAATGTAGAAAAATTATCTCTAATCATCTGGTATCTGTGGCAACTGAGGCTGTAGGAGACGGTTGTCAGCGACACGCAGCAGAGCAGCCCTTCATTCAGGATCACCTCCGACAACAACAGGATCTTATTATAGATGCTGTTACAGAATATTTAACATGTAGCGAGGACGGAGCATAACATGTAAATAATTTAACACCATGAAGGCTGGTTTGGGTGTCTCTGTCCAGTTTTAATGCAAATATCAGATTGAAATTTCTATTTAACTCTCTTCACACACATCTGGTTTTGGAATTCACCAAAATAAATAAAAATAAAAATTTTGAAAAATCTAGGGAAAATTTTGAGGGGTAATAAAGTTTAGCATGACAGATTAATCTGAGACCCTAATTAAACGATTACACAAAAATGTGGAAAGTTATTCTGATAAAAATTAGAAATAAAGTTGGACAAAAATGATGGTCGGTTTATTTATTTAAAAACGTAGTAAAGCACAAATTAATATCCAACAATCTAGACACTAATAATTTATTATCATGTAAGTATGCTTTTTTATTTTAAAGTGGAATACTTGATTAACTTTCTAAAAATATAGAAAATCTTTAAATGTAAATTTCATAAAAGTGGGTAAAAATGCAAAAACAATTCAGTTTCCATAAAAGTTTGATCTAATTATTTGTGCTGATGTAGAAATGTCAATAACCTATCATAGCTCCCTAATATATATAAGATATATTGTTAAATATATATTTATATGCATGTCTACACACACACACACACACACACACACACGCGCACACACACACTTAATAAGTTGTCATCTTTATTTCACAAGTGTGTTTTGCAACTTTGGACAAATTTTATTTGTTGGGAGAGAAGCTAGAAGTGGCTCCTATAACTGGGACGGCTGCAATCCTCTGAAAATGTAAATATATACATTTTTATCCAGTCAGTTTTCTGTAAAATTTCCATAAAAAGCACATTTCTTTCCAGCCCTAAATGCACAATTCTTTTTTTTCTTAATTGCAAACGTGCACACAGAAAAATCAACACACAGATTTACTAAATCTGTTTGCTAGTGTGAAAGATTCAAGATGGATCAGTTAGGAAAACGATTCCGAACTGTTATTACGTCATCAGAGGAAGGAGAATCAACAGATTTCCTCCTCTTTACTCAGTGATGCTCTGACAGACCTCCTCCAGCGTCTTCTCCTCATTCTGGGCAGCTCGTAAAAGCAGCCATGATGGCGGAGGTTAATGGCTCCCCGGTGAGCTAACTGAGCTCCTCTCCCATCCTCCTCTCACTCTCATCTCTGAAACAGACTACGGCTGAAAAAAGCACATAACAGGAGCGGCGACGAGAATCACAGGAGGCGAAGCTGACTGACAACAAAGCAGGAGGAGGAGGAAGAGGAGGAGAGGGTCACGATGGAACGTATCACATTAGCGGAGGAAAACACACGCCTTGGTCCAACAGATGATCTCCACACCCAAGGCCAAGGACTCTGTTGACACGGCGACATGAAAGCACTAATGGAATCACATCAAACACGCGGCGCTCCGACGGGACGAAAGAAAAAAGGCTCTAATAAAAATCAGCAGAGTGTAAAAATGGGATTTTCTTCACCGTCTGAGTGTGAAATAAAAGTAGGAAAAGAGATCTGGGTTAAGCTGATTACTGGAAGAGAAGGATATTAATTTAAGCTGGATCTTTAGGTTTTTTTGGCATTTACCTGGTCCTCTACTTTTGCATGTGTTGCCGCTCACCGACACACAAAGGTTCTATGATATAATTGTGCAATTGTGTTTTTGCAGCTTTAAAAATCAAACCATCATAAAGCGATCCGATACTTTCTCCTTATTTCCACTGGTGCATCTCCCTGCACATATTTACGAGCTGTTCTGTGACAGCAGCTCGTTTCTTTCTGTTATTTCTCTTCCTGTTTGCGTCAACTTAAAGAGTTAGCACTTGTTGGTAACACAACACTGCTTTGTCACATCGGCTTGCCTCTCTAAATGTCCCTTTTAAATGACTGGAGAACTCTTTGTTTGCACACACGGCTTTTAAAATATCACATTTAGTGCAAAGTGGGAGTGATTTTGTTCACGCTGGAACCCAGAAATACATCCGATTCCCGATTCCTCTGGTCTGATGAGTGTGAGGAGCCGCATGGTGCTGCTGTGTTATCACACTGTGGTTTAACACGTCGGTTTGGAGGCAGCAGCAGCAGCAACATTTGGTGGATTATTGAACAGAAAAAGTGTCACTTTTCCTTTAGGAATTATTAAATCTAGCAACTGAAATTTAAACTTACTCTTGATTAAAGATGTTGTTTTAAAACAAAGGAGACAAATATTTCTGTTGCATGAAAACTAATTCTTCATTGTCTTTGTTTATTTTGTTTTAGATTCATTTATTCAGCAAAATCTGATTTAATCTCTGCAAAGCTTGGTAGACTTTTGCATGATTTATCTGCAATTGCCAGATTGGTTTCAGTTTTGGCCCCGGACCAACACTAAACACTGTAAAAACTGATTCCTAAGAAAGTAAAAAAGCCTAATTTTTAGACATTTTATCTTATCTTTTGTCTAAAAAGAAAATAAATTCTTCTCTAGAAAAATAGAATTACTTAAAATAAGGTAAACATTCTTAAATATGATCCAAATTTTCTTGTTTTGAGTATGCTTGGTTAGAAATCTTAAAACTAGCTAATAAACCTAAAATTAGATTATTTTGCTAGTTTTAAATTTTAAATAATTTTTTGCAGTGCATCTGTCCAATCATGCTGTAATGTGGAACAGTGCATGGCTAACAGGTAAATGCATTTCTATGATGGTGTTTTTAAAGCTCATTGTTCACGTCTTACATTATCCATAGACCTCATCTATGCTGGGCTGTTACCAGTTTGTGTAGGCATATAATGATTAGTGAGATTAGCCACTCAAGATGTTAATGACCTGCTGTTGAACCTAATTCAGGATCATGGTTAGCTTGAAGCTGGATGAAAATATTAACCATGATGGGAAATGCAGCAGACAGGTTGATAAATGGTAGTTTTAGTGTAAAAGATTACTAGTGAAACTCAAAAAATGAGAACAAGGTGCAAAAGTTCATTTATTTCAGTTATTCAACTTAGACTGAGAGACCATCTAAAGGCTCAGGAACCCTTTCAGGTGTTTTGGATTCATTATCTGATTAGGGTGTGACACTTTAAGTCTAGAATATTGAATTTTTTCACAATATTTTAATTGTCTGAGATTTTGAATGTGGTGTTTTCATCAGCTGTAGCCATAATCATCACAATTATAACAAATAAAGGCTGAAATATCTGGATCTGCATGGAATGAGCCTGTCTCATATATTAGTTTCACCCTTAAGCTGAGTTACTGAAATGAATAAACTTTTGCACCAGACTAAATTTTTTCCAGTTTCATCTGTAGTCCATACCTCTTGGAGGTAGCTGTAGGCCAGCTTAAACAGCTCTGAAAACATCATCTAGTCTGGATCATCATATAGTTCTATTTTCCTGGGCCATCAGTTAAAAAAGTTATCTTGGACAGTCATAAACTTTAATATGATGCTACGGTGCTAATTATTTTTGCATTTTTAATGTTTTTCTTTAAAAAACCAGCTGGTCCAGGATGGAAACCAATACAGACTGGGATATTTTTATTCATAAAAAGGAAACAAACTGCATTAAATTAGTTTCGCTGCTAAATGTATGAAAGGTTGAACCAATTCAGTATTTTAGGATTTGTTTTAAGGTTGGAAAAATGTTGAATTATCACAATATTTTGTGTTATGATACTGAATTAATATTTAAAAGCAGCCTAATGATTTTTTACTGAGAATCAAATCACAAATATTGCAATTCAAACTCTAGTAGCTAGGTGGCAGCTGTTTTAATGGAACATCGAGATCTCTTGATGACACTGAATGTGTCTCTGGAGCATCTGCCCTGAGTTTTTCTCCTAAATTCAGTCTTAAAATATTGCAAATATGGTGTGGCTTCTAGTATTGGAATATATCGTATCATCTCCCCTGTATTGTGATCATATTGCAAGATTCTAGCCAATACACACCCCTAGTTTGGTTTATTTATGGGTCAGAGTCCCAGAGTCTGAAAACCTGCAGCAACGATGACTGGACAGATGAATAGCATAAAATGAATGATTACCAGAACATGCTAGAAAATAAACTAGGTGTGGTTAAAATGTTTGCAAAGACCATTGCTCTGAATGCATTAGTACAGTCAGACGTTCATAGATAATAATAATAAATGCCACCATAAGGTAACATCGAGCCGAGTCAACGTAACAGAACCGATTCATTTTGATACTCACCACAGAAGGACACAATATGGCTGCTGTCTTCGTGAACAAACTTCCTGGTGACGGCCTCCTCCATGATCTGCTTCACCTATCAACGACACGGTGAAGGACTGAATCATTAGCATGCTGCGACAGGCTCGTTGGTGATGCCACCTGCCCAGTGGCAATCACAACAAATCTAATGTCTGAGAGGTAAAACGGTACGAGAGGCTGTTTTCAAAAGTTAAGAGGAAGAGAATCTCAGGAGTGTTTATTTGATGTGTGAGTCATCAGCTCTCAGGGCTGATGGCGGGGGGGTTGAACATCACAGACCCCCGTTTCTGAGCAATTTCAGGTCCTCAGCAGGAACAATTGATCCAGCTGCATCAAACTGTTAAAACCAACTTCCTGCTTTCTTTCACAAAGATGACAGAAGATTTCATTCGTTGTCACGACAATGTGTCCTTCTCTCCGCTGACCCGAGACCCGCCGCACAGGCAACGGGTGAATCAGAACCTCTGGTGACTATGGCGACGTTCCCCCTGTGTGTGGGCTCCGTTCTGCGAGCTGGAGGGGGAATCAGCCTCCACGTTGACACGCTGATAGCTGTAATTTCCTGTCGAAATGAGTCTGTCCACAATGAACATATTACACTGGCAAGTTCATCATCCCCACACACACACACACACACAAACACACACACAAACACACACACACACACACACACACACACACACAGTCACACATGTTGAGCCTTACAGATGGCTGTGTTAGTGAGGATGCTCATGGAAAAATATCCTCCTCTAGCACCATCAGCCACACACACACACACACACACACACACACACACACGCACACACACACACGCACACACACACACACACACACACCAAGAGCGCTAAAACATTAGCTTCATGGTCCAAATCTTCGTGACGATGTCCTCTCATCTTCCTCAGCTCTATTTTTAACCTTTCTTCTTTCTAATCTCCACACTGAAACAGTCTTCAGGTAGCACATCCATTTTCTTTGAGGCAGTTTGGTTTTCATAAAGTAGCTTATTGCCTTCCAATATTACTTTTTATGGTGTTACAACTCAATCATAAAGCCCTGGCAGAACGCTAGAATGCTTCTTTTGAGATATTGCATTTCTGGCAAGAGATTGCTCTAAATATCTCACAGCAAACAGCAACGCCCCACCCACCGCCCGCATGACAAATGCTGTAATCTCACACATCTATCACATCGTCTCAGTCACAACTTCACTTATTGTTATCAATAAAGTCATTTTTCATCTCAGCGGTGATCCTGCTTTTTACTTAAATGACAAATCAAAACTCAATTATAGATGCAGTGGGGCAAAGTACTTGGCAGCCACCGATTGTGTTCAGTTAAGGTGAGAGGTCTGTAACTTTCACCATAGCTACACTTTAACTGTGAGAGACAGAATGTAAAAATAATCCAGGAAATTAAATTGTATGAGTTCTAAAGAATTTTTTGTACAGTGTAACTAAGCATTTGATCAATAACAAAATTCCACCTTAACACCTTGTAATGTAACCTTAGTTAGCAATGACAGAGGTCAAACATTTCCTATAGGTCTCCACCAGGTTTGCACACATTGTAACTGGTATTTTGGCCCATTTTTCCATGCAGATCTTCTCTGGAGCTGTGGTGTTTTAGGGCTGTCACTGGGCAACATGGACTTTCAACTCCCTCCACAGATTCTTGATTGGATTGAGGTCTGGAGGTCTGCAGACTGGCTAGGCTACTCCAGAACCTTGAAATGCTTTATACGTAGCCACTCCTTTGTTCCCCGGGCAGTGTGTTTGGGATCATTGTCATGCTGAAAGATCCAGCCATGTTTCATCTTAAGTGGTCTCACTGATGGAAGGTTTTTGCCGAAAATCTCACGATACATCTTGTCCCCTTTGCAGAAAAGCAGCCCCAAAGCATAATGTTCCCACCCCCATGCTTCACAGTGGGTATGGTGTTCTTAGGACGTAACTCAGAATTCTTCCCCCTCTAAACATGACGAGTGGCATTTATACCAAAGAGTCTTATTATGTTCTCATCTGACCACATGACACTCTTCCAATCCTCATTTGGATCATTTGGCAAACTTAAGACAGAACCAGACACGTGTTGGCTTAAGCAGGGGGACCTATGAGTGCTGCAGGGTTTTAATCCATGACAACATAGTATGTTAGTAACCTGTTCCTGTGTTCCCAGCTCAGTTCAAGTCATTGACCAGTTCCCCCCCCTGTAGTTCGTGCATGGAGCCCCAGGTCAAGGGACATTGTCAGTGATCTTGCATTTAATCCATTTTCTAATAATTGCTCCAACAGTTCATCTCTGCCTGTATTTGATATAGCATCGTCTACAGTCCTAACCCCCCCAGGCATTTTACAACACAATCAGTCATTCACCCAAACACATTCAAACGTGCCATTAATACAGGTAAAGAGTGGAGGATAGAAGAGCTTCTTAAAGAAAAAGTAACAGGTCTGTGTGGGCCAGAATTCTTGCTATTTAATAGATGCTAAATACTCATTTCCTGCCCAGTTAAACAAATAAATTCTTAAAAATCCTACAATGTGATTTCATGGATTTTAATTTTACATTCTGTCTCTCACAGTTGAAGTGGCCCTCAGATGAAAATTACAGACTTCTGTCATCTTTTTAAGTGGGATAACTTGCAAAACCGATGGCTGCCAAATACTTTTTGCCACACTGCAGCTTAAAAATGCCTAAAAGGGATATTTTGGGATAGAAAACTAAACAATCAACCTACTGCTAATAAAATCCTACAAAAACGAAGCTTTTGAAATGATAAGTAGTTCTCTTTTAGCTCACAGTGTTTACATCTATTAATATTCATATGAAGGCATAGACATTCTCACATGGTGTGTGCTGCTGAGAAATATCTGCCCACTAAACACTGGCTGTCTTCTCACTGCTAACGCTGAACTATTTAGTCTGATCTCTAGTTGAAAACAAAAGAAATATGCTCACAAAAATGCCCCAAATCAAAAGAAAAATCCAGAATTTAAAAAACAATCAGCAATTAGATGACATTCGTTCCACCAAATCGGCTCCATTGTTCTTTTCAGCTGCAACAGAGATGATTCATGCAGCCAACACACAGGAGACAGCAGCCGTCTGATGAGACACTCAGCAGCTCAACTCATGAATAAACTCACACAAACACATGAAACACACGGGACTTCATTCTTCTGTTTGTTTTTTGTACTTTTCTCCCCTGATTGTACAGAAACCTGATTGATTTGCTCACTTGTGTCCCCTCCTCTCTCTCTCTTTTTCGACTCAGCTACTGATCAGCTCTCAGAGGAATAGTCTGCTAAAGCATCTGAGCATAGGCAACCTGAGGGTTTCTATGGAGATGTCACGAGTCTCGCAGAGGAACGCTTTCTGCCAAAGAGATGCATGAAAAACATTAATTCATCTCTCTGATAAACAAGAACGACCGCAGCTCCCCGACTCTAGAGTCGCCGATGACACCCAGAAACACGGCGATGATGCTCAGTGGGCTCGTTCAGCATCGCTAAAGCAGGAATCTGACCCGATGGGATTCTTTTAAAGTTTACTAACACAATGTAGGTGTCGTTACAGCAGCCATTAAACACCTCTATTCGAGTAAAAAAGCAGGATGAAACTAATCACTGCAGCTTGAAGGAAAGATTTACTGAGAACTCCAATTAAGTCCTGCAACAACAGAGCCAAGACATTAAAAACAGAGATAAAGACTCAGTCCCTAGCATCCAGCCTTCATCGTCCATCATCTGCGGGGCCGGTGATGAATGAAAACCCTCTAATAGCTAAATCATGACTGACTTTCATGCAAATGCAGATCAGGCTGCATGAATGTTGGACATCTAATTTTATGACCACTTAAGGGCACAAAAGCTGAGCAGAAGATGTCATTTTTATAAATACAAGGCCGACCCGCTCATTAGCATCACAGCAAAATCACAATGAGACTTTAGTTTGATTTATGGTGCGTTTCCTGTCTTATTCCCCCTAAAACCTCATCATGAACATATTCACAACATATTCAGGTCAAAATATAATAACAGTCTCAGAGTAATCAGCTCCACCTGTGTGCACGGCGGTGGCATTATCCGATGATTTCCCTGCAGGACGGATGAAGCAGCCTTGCATTAATGTAGACGCTTAAGACAAAGATTCAAACGAAACTGTAAAAGTATGAAATAGGAAAAGTAAACGGCGCTGCTTTTTCTCCCGCTCCTTCAGCAAACACAGGTGTGTGTTTGTGTTAACGTGTGATTCATGAAGAAAAGGGCCCAAAGAAGGAAGACAGGAAGCGAGACATAGTGACACGGACGGACAGAGAGAGGTAAATACGAGTTCTTATTCAAACCCATTTCTGTGCCAGAGGGTAATTCTGCTGCAGCAGACGCAGAGCTCTCTGGATAATGGCCCGCATCCAGGTACGTCTGAGCAGCCTGATGGCATAAAACCAGCTGGACAGGGAGGGAGCGTAAACACACACCATACAGACGCCATATGGCACAGCCCACACCGAGCAGAAATACTCCAAATCCAATGGAAAATGCAAACAAACAAGGTTTTTTTACATCCATGCATGCCAATGCTGATACGTCACCATAACAACTAAAACAGCTGTGTAATGTACATCCTACTGTTGTTTTTTCAGCACGTTTGATCATGCAGATGGTCTGAAAAGGGCCAACAGATACGAGTGAGTACACTGGGACGATATGAAGAGAATGGTTGGATTTTACCAACTAATAATTTATTTAACAATATAAATGTATGGGTTTCTGTGGAACAAAAGGTGAGCACACCCTGTGCCTCTGAAGCAAACACTGATATACTGAGAATATCTTGTAGGAAACGTTTGACTAATTTTGACAAATCCAAAATAAATCATTCCACGTTTATGATGATCTTTGTTTTGAACTGAAGCCAAATAAACAAGCCAAGTTTTTAAAGCCATACTATGCAAATTTTTCATAGTCAGTATGTGCTAAAATGACCCTTTACAGGGTTAAATGTCACTCAGACCCCCACCACCCTCTGTGGCCAGAATACTGCATTTGCAACTTGAGAGTGCCGGTCCGGGTCCCTGTTGGACTTAGTAAAAGGAGCTGACATGCCTGGTGCTCCAGCATGTTTCCTGCATGTTTTAGATCATGAACACAGCTGATTTGTTTGATTTAGTGATGAACCGCTCCTGTAGACACTAATGAAGGCTGAGGAGACATTTCAGCTGTTAGATTAAGGTGTTAAAAAGACGAACGCACAGCGAGGAGATAAGTTTCACTTTTTGTTTCACTAACAAACACTAGGGGGTGCTAAAAACAAGCCAAACTGCCAAGTGTTCCTTTAACATTTCAGTGACTCAAATCTGAATTTTGGCGTTAAATGCATTTGGGAAAATCAACAGCTGAGACAAAATGCTGACTAAAACTCTTGAGTTAGGTTTAATTTCCCCACTGTGGATTAACGATGGAGATCAAAGGGAGCGCTCAGAATGCAGACCCCACCAGTCTAACACCCCATCTGCAGTACATGTTCATGTTAGCAGTTTAAATAATGGGAAAGGCCTGGTTTCTGCAGATAAGGCTGCTAACAGGATACAAAGGAAGACCGATTAAAGACCAGGAACCAGGGCGTGGTCATTATGTTTTGGTCTTTCCTAAGCTAGCTGAAATTAACATTCACAATAGGAGGTCGAAAATGTGTTGATCTGGATTTATCGGACCAGTGAAAATCATTTGCAACAGCAAAAGTTAATTTTCCTCGTCTTGACTCGAGGCTTTACTTTCTCAACCACAGTAGGAGAGCAGAGATTAGGTTGGAGAGCTGCCAGGACCGACGGCGTTCATCAGAAACACAAAAAAAAAGGAAAAACTCAAGAGTAAACACTCCTGAAAGACGATGGAGCTAACTCTGATTTTTTTCCTCTGTTAGGCCAATCATCTCATTCTAATACAACCTGAGGATTCGATGTAGATCAGGACCGACTACCAAAGCTGTCGACCCAACAAGATGCTTTCTGGTGTCATTCAACTTGTGTTTCCGTGAGCGTGGATGCTAATAAAGGTTCCTGCTTGAATATTTATTAGAAAACGTTTCCCCAAAGGAGATTTAGAAGCTGACATTTTAAATGAAAGCAGGTTCAGATATGAAACAATGATTTATCTCAGCTAAGCTATCATCTATCTATCTATCTATCTATCTATCTATCTATCTATCTATCTATCTATCTATCTATCTATCTATCTATCTATCTATCTATCTATCTATCTATCTATCTATCTATCTATCTATCTATCTATCTATCTATCTATCTATCTATCTATCTATCATATAAAAATAAAAAGTTAAACAACATATATGTGCCAAAGCTTAGTTTGCAGAACTTCAAGGCTAAACAAGATCATGTGGCAGCAAATGGATCTATCACATTTTTTAGTTGAGAATAATTCATTTTGTTATTAAGTCTAATTTGCAGGCTCAAAGGACCGTACAACAACTAAATGTACCTTTGTTTACTCCGTCTGAAGGATGAAAATCCTAATAAACAAGAAGCTGGTAAGGTGCAGCTGCCACTGCAGATGCAAATGCAATAATTCAGGTCATGCAAGTAGGTTCAGAGAGGGTTGGGTTTAGGCTTTCTGTGTCTGATGAAAGGGTTTTCAAAATAAAGGTCATTAGAAACAGTTATTTATTCCTCTAGATGGATGTGAGATTGTGTTTTTTGGATTATGAGGGTTTAAGTCACCAACACACAAGATATCCTTACTGCAGAATTTTAAGCTTTTATGAATGAATAAACTAATATTTCCATCACTGGATTTAAAATCCACCGAAGACAGTTTAAGGTTTCTGATCATCTGCATCAACTAATATTCAGCCATGAAAGCTGATCAAGGTTTGAATGTTGGGCTGACTCATTTATCCAGATGTTTCATCCAAGATCGGCTCTTTACTCTGGTCCTAATGGAGGGAAACCCAAATAATCCAATCACACACACACACACACACACACACACACACACACACACACACACACACACACACACACACACACAGCTGTTTTCTTTGTGCTGCTTCATTTCCTGATATCTGAGCCCTCTGGTCTGATAACACAAGACTAAAACAACACAGAGTTTATTCTAAGTAATAACTATAATAATAAGTAATAACTATAATAATAAGTAATAACTATAATTATAAGTAATAACTATAATAATAAGTAATAACTGTATGTTTAATAAGGACCATTCAGCCTGCTACTGGTGGACATCAGCAGGCTTTGTTAGGATGAATCAAACTGGGAACTGAAAGCAGCGTGTTTGTTTTTCCAGCAGGATAAACTGCTGGTGTGAAAACACCCACCTCCTTCTTCACGGTGCGCAGCAGCTTCTGACGAGTCTCTGCCTCTAAAACACAAAACATAAAGCTCCAACTCACGGAAAAACAAAGCTTCATCTATTATTTAGAAACACATTTAGTTTTTTTTATTAGAATAAGTTAATTTCCCTTCTTTCCCACCTGCCATGATTGTTGCCATGGATCCTGCCTCCTGTCCTCCCAGTATCTGAGTGCTGCTGGTTTTCCACTCAGATGAGTCTCACGACTCCACCTCTACTGAACACACGCCTCTTAAAGACACACGCTCTGCTGCTATTGGCTGGAGCTTTAATAACACTCAGCTTTCAACTCAATTCAATTCATAATTACCAAACTTTATATTTAAAATCAATAACACCACTCATTCTGAGATTAGAGGTGATGTTTCTCAGAATAAATACAGATTGATCTGTAGAATAATAAATATTCCAGTAGCAGCTTTTTAAACTCAATAGTTCATGAGTTTCATGCTGCTTTTCTGAGTAAATGCTTTGTTTTGACGCCATCTGGTGGTCAACATTAGGAACGACACCCTCTATGAGTGACCATCATGTAGGAGTTGTGGAGGCATAAAAGCAAAAATAGAACTATCATTAGCTTTAGATACATTTTATTCAACTTAATTCAATGAAATATCACAGATTTAATTGTGAAGTTGCATATTTCTTCATAAATTCAGAAAAAAATAAAACAAATCTGAAATGTGGCTTGAAAATATTGCTTAAACTTGTAAGAAACAAAGTAGAATAGAATAGAATAGAAATGTATTTCTAATACATGCATTGCAATCTACACAGTTGGTCTGCAGCTCACAGTCAAATCATAGAAAATAGGCAAAGCATTTATACAGAACAGACAAGTCAATGTGCTTTTCAGGTGCAAGAAAAATAAAACTATGCATTTAAAAAAATCAGCAAAACTGTAAATTTTAAAATCAATGTGACAAAATAAAATGGTAGATTTAATAGAATAGAATAGTAGTTTATTGTCATTATACCAAACAGTACAATGCAATTGAGGGTCCTACCGAGTCACCCTGCTCCACAAATAGATGTAAAACATGAACAGATAGAAAAATATGGTTCAATATAAATAAACAAAACAAAAAATAAATAAATAAATAAAAAATAATTCAAAATCAAATTTAAAATGCACACATAAAGTTAGAATTAAAAAAAGAAAATACAAAGTTTAAAGTCTGAGCGGTTACAGTGAAGCAATAGAATATAACTGAATAAAAATAAAGTAAAACACCAACATAGGAAGTATAATAGACAACAACAAGAATGAAAACATGTAGCTCGGTAAAAGGTTCAAACTAATTTAACAGTGCAAGAGATTCAATTGTTTTAAATTCAATTGGAATAAAAAAAGTTAGGATGCTTCCTAAAATTCAAGAGTATATTTATTAAATAAAAGCACATAAAGCAAAACATACACACATAAAATCTGCTAAATCATTTTATTGTAGTGGCTCATCAGTAACTCATGCTGTCCAGAAGGTGGCAGTAGAGGGATGTCAGCTTTCATCTCCAAATAGAGGAACAAGTAAATCTAAAAGGATCTCAATAGTTCAGCTTGTATTAGAACATAGCAACAGTTTTCACCTGTGTGTGCAGCACACGAGTGAGAGCATGCATTCAGTAAAGTTCAGACAGAGCATGAGCAAAAGGAGGTGAGCTGAAGCATCAGGGCCCGGGGCCGTGGCTCCAGCTCTGCCTGCAGCTCTGAGCTGTCAGGAGAATCAGGAGGTGAGAAGTCGGGGCGATAACACAACATGACAGCGGACCTGGACCCTGCTTTCCTTTTCCTTAAACGTAAACATTCCCTCTCTGGATGAAGCATCTTTAGATCGTTTGTGCAAATCATCTCGTTTGGTGTCATGACTGGACGTCAGCGCACCAGTAATTAGTTTCTGTCAGGTCGTCAAGAGAAAAAACACATTTTCATGAACATTAATGGAGGTTTTTCAGAGGCTCTGAACAGAATCACAAGTTGTTTACAGCAAATAAACATCAGTGATCCATCAATAAATAAGTTTGTTGTTGTTCTGAATCAGAGTGAATTTAGAACTTAAAATGAAAAAGAAAATGATGATGCGTGTGGAAAAAAACCCGTAAACTCATCTGAGAGAGGCATAACGCTGGGTGAGATCTGTGTGTGTTTGGATCAGGACCAACGTGTTCATGATTGGAGTCGACGGGCTCCAACAGGCAGCAGAGCATCTGATCCAGGCTCCTGTCGATCTGATGTTCTTCTGCTCCGGTTCCACAGCAGACTGACGGGAGGAGAGTGTGTTTAGAGATGATTTGTTCTTATGTTGTCGTGCTGCTGGCCCTCAGGGGCCCCTGCCCTTTAGCAGAACAACAACTGACTTTTCCTTCCTCAGCTGATCGCTTCTCCAGCCTTTATTATTGTTTTCTATCAACAGTGAAATGAAAAGGGGTCCACTGTCTCACACATTTCTTCTGTATGTGCTTTTAAATGTTTCAGATCAGCAAATTTCAACATCAGACAAAAACCCTGAGTAGATACTGAAGGTAGTTTTCAAATGAATGTCCCGTTACATCAAAACTAACACTGCTTTTCAAACACGGTGGTGGTGTGTGATGGTCTGGGACTGCTTTGCTGCATCAGGACCCTGGACAGCTCCTGATGTGCTGTTTGAGCCGTCAAAGACAGATCTCAAACTATCAAAGTTTGGACTGAACTCAGGTGCTAATGGTTTCATTAAACCAGTCCTGCAAGCGTGGGCCGACACGTCTCCACAGAGATAACAGAGGCTTGTCACCAGCTCCACAAACACTTAACGTTACTTTTCCACATAAAGGGTCAGGATGGTTTGCTCTGTTATCTTTGATGCTGCCGGTTGCTTCCTGATCTGAAACGTGACATAAAAAGTAAAAACAAAATAGTTCTTGACTTTCTCTTTTAATTTTGAGTTAAAATAGAATAAACACTTTAAAGTTTCAGTTCCATTTAATTTATTTTCTGATTTTTGTCTTTTTTTCAAATCAGAAAAAAACCCCTTGTTTCCTCCCAGCCAGCTCCAAATGACGGCCTTTAAGTGCCATAGCCCATCTATTTACCAGAAGACCTGCTCTCCCTCCCTCTGCCCCCCTCCCCCATCTCTCTCCCTCTCTCTCTCCCTCTCTCTCTCTCTCTTTCTGTCTCTCTCTCCCTCCCTCCACCCCCACTCTCGCTCCCTCTTGCTCTCTCTTCCTCCCCCTCTCACTCTCCCTCTCGCTCTTTCTCTCTCTTCCTCTCTCTCTATTTCTCTCTCCCTCCCCATCTCTATCCCTCTCGCTCTCTCTGCCCCCTCTCTTCCCCCCCTCTCTATTTATCTCTCTCTCTATTTCTCTCTCTCCCTCCCCCCTCTCCCTCACTCTAACTCGCCCACTCCCCCCTCTCTCCCCCCTCTCTCTTCTCCCCCCCTCTCTCTTCCCCCCTCTCTCTCTCTGTCCCCCATCTCTCTCTCTCTCTCCCTCTCTCTCTCTCTCTCTCTCTCTCTCTCTCTCTCTCTCTCTCTCTCTCTCTCTCTCTCCCGCCCTCTCTCACACACACACACACACACACACACACACACACACACACACACACACACACACACACACACACACACACACACTGCTACTTTTTTATAAAATAGTTTAAATGAAATTTTAAAAAGGATGAATGATGATAAAAACTTTTGATCTCCACTTGTTTTCTAGCTGGGATGATCCCGTCTCTCCTGTGAGCGTTGGTGGTATCTAGATCATTTTGATCTTCTCTCCACAGACAGGTGTGTCTCCTCCCACTCCATCCTGTCATCACCAGGAGAGCCAGCCTCCTCCTCCTCCTCCTCTTCTGTGGACCTACTCCTCTCTCTGACTTTTCTCAGTCCGCTGTCCCAACAGGACTCATCGGTCATGGCCGGCAGTCTGACCCAGCAGGGCTCCCCGAACCCCGGCTACAGCGCCGTCACGGTGCCGGTCATCACGCAGACGGACTCCAGGGACAAATGGAGCAAGAAGATGGATTTTCTCCTCTCAGTCATTGGCTTTGCGGTGGATCTTGGGAACGTTTGGAGATTTCCATATATTTGTTATCAAAACGGAGGAGGTAAGTTTGTTTGTCGAGGTTTTATACAAGTTGGACGTTTTAGAAAAATAAATGTAACTTGCAAATGGAATTAAAATATTTAAAACACAATCTGAGAGCAGGAACTGTCCATGGAGCCAAAATCAGCTCAAGTCTTTGAAATGTTCATCATACACTTTTTATGTGTTTCTTTTGTTTTTGGGTGATGTAGCCTAGTTATTTTATCTGGTCAGACTTCTATTTAAAAAAAATGTTTTATGAAAAATAAAACTTTATTGTATAAAATATAATTTTAGAAATTTCTGTACAAGTATTATTTTCACCCGATGGTTTATTTCTAAGGGGGAAATTAGATATAAAGTTAAACTAATTAACAGTTTATTTGAAATTAAAAGTGATTAAAACACATTTCAAACAAATAAATGAAAGAAATATAGAAATCATGAGAAATAAATGAATAAGAGCCTGAAGGTTTTGAAATAAAGACATTTTCCCAAGATTTTTTCTCTGGTCCCTGAAAGCTTTCATCCATTTCCAGTAAATAAAACAAATCTGCAGGTTTTTTAGGTAACATGCTCTGTTTCATCCCTCTGTGCAGGAGCTTTCCTCATTCCCTACATCCTGATGGCCATCTTTGGTGGCGTGCCCCTTTTCTACATGGAGCTGGCTCTGGGTCAGTTTCACAGAACCGGAGCGATTTCCATCTGGAAACACATCTGTCCCATTTTCAAAGGTAACATCCCAGTCTGCAGCCCATCCAAGTCATCTGATTGCAATAAAAATTACTGATACCATCTAATGGATGTGTTCTTATCTCAGGTATAGGATATGCCATATGTATCATCGCTCTGTACGTGTCCTTCTACTACAACACCATCATCGCCTGGGCCCTCTTCTACTTCTACTCCTCCTTCTCCAGCATCCTGCCTTGGACCAACTGTGACAACGTGTGGAACACCCCCGACTGCACCAACTACTTTGGCATGGATAACGTGACTTGGACGAACTCCTCCAGGTCTCCGGCGGAGGAATTTTACACGTAAGTGCATGTAAGTGTGAGTAACAGAAGCCACAAGTATAAATAGTCTTACTGTAAGTCTTCACAAACATCAGCCGCAGGGTATTTTTGTCCTCCAGCTCCTGCCTTTCTTTGGTGACAACGTGATGATTTGTGTGTTTTTGTTTCAACAGGAGAAACGTTCTAGAGATCCACAAGTCTGCAGGGCTGAGGAACGTCGGCGGGGTCCGCTGGCAGCTGATGCTTTGCCTTTTTCTCATTTTTACCATCGTTTACTTCAGCCTCTGGAAGGGAGTGAAGACATCTGGGAAGGTAGCACCTCAGCATGCATGAAGGATTGTGTTTATTTTACACTTATAGTGTTATATCTCAGGTTATTTTTCCCTGCAGGTTGTTTGGGTGACGGCCACTTTACCCTACATTGTGCTTTTCATCCTGCTGATCCGAGGCGCCACCCTGCCAGGAGCCTGGAGAGGCGTGGTGTTTTACCTGAAACCACAGTGGGACAAGCTGCTGGAGACCAGCGTGAGTTCTGCAAAGATAAATCAGTAGTTTTCTCTCTTTTTTATTCCATCATCTCTGTAAATATTCAAAATGCATGAAAATCACCAGGTAGTCATTTGAATAAAGCAAATAAACATTTTCAGCTATTTTTGTTACCTTTTCTGATGGAAAAACACACAAAATGTGGTGAAAATCAGTATAAAGTTGATTTAGTCCTTTAACATGTTTCACACACATCATCATTTCATAATAATTCAAAAACATGAACACTTTTACTTCCCTAAAATAAAGAATCTCATCCTAAAAGAGCGCACATCCATCCTCACCTTCATCTGCTTACTAAACGTGTGTGAGTGCTTTGTTCGGGAGAGAATATGGATGAGACAGAAATGAGATGCATAAATAAGCCACAGAGCAGGATAATCAGATGCATAATTGGTTTAGATTTTCTGCCCGATGACAAAGGCGCCCCTTTCTGTCTCGCTCGCTGATATCCAGCGCTCCTCTCTCCTTTTTTCTGCCGAACGCCAGCTTCTCTTCAGATCTCTACGTACAGCTGTGCAGCAACTGGTCCTCCCTACAGCAGCCTCCTCAAATCAGAACACAATCAACAGAGATTTTCTGTTTTCAAATAAAGGCAAAAACAACAACTTTCCAGATTCTGGATTCCCTGATGCGGTTGTTTGTTTTGCAGGTTTGGGTCGATGCTGCAGCTCAGATATTCTTCTCTCTGGGTCCAGGCTTTGGGGTCCTCCTGGCTCTTTCCAGCTACAACCCTTTCACTAACAACTGCTATCGGTACAGACCCTAAAAATGTCCTCTGATGACTCTGATGTAGTAGGATGCTGGTGTGAGTGAGAACTGTGGAGTCTTCTATGGAAGGATCTGCAGGGGCTTGTTACAAATAAAAGCTTTATTGGTTTTACACTGAGCACACGTCTGAGATGCATCATGACTTTTATCAGCAGAGGAGCTGAACTCTAAAGGTTTAATGTTAACACTGAGCTTTAGTCAAAACTATCAAGCTCAAAAATGTGAATGTTGTTCTTTAACATGCTTCTCATTCTTTAACAGGATGTGATGCATGTTGTTCATTTATGTGATATAAAAGACCAGTTCAGTTAATTATTTGCCAAATTCTCCTCCTGAATCGCCTCCAAACATCACTTTGTGGAATGCAAATATAAAAACTCGGAAAACTGCAAAAAAAAAAAGGTAATTGTGAGTTTTTTGGCACAAAATTACAAATATTGTTGTTAGAGTTCAGTAAAGCCAGCGGTAACACTTTACAATAAGGGTCCATTTATTAACATTACTTAGTGCATTATTAAGCATTAATAAACTATTAAATAAAGTATTAACAACTGCTTAACCATATTATGTAATGCATTATTAAGCAGACACCCCCCAGCCCTTTGTCCGACCCTTAAGGACACTTAATAGTTAACAATAACAGTAAAGTTAATAAAGAGACCCCTTGTTTATTAATGCTTAATAATGCACTAAGTAACGGTAATAAAGGGACTCTTATTGTAAAATTGTTTTAATAGTTTCGGGTCATTTCTTTGTGCTCAAGTCAGTGCTGAAAGCTTTTCATTGCAAACAGAAATCAGTTGAAACTGCATATCTCTGTATCTGGAATGGTTCAACTCTAGTGGCGTGAATGTAATGTTTCACTAATGTTGCTCTTGAACGCTGTCTCTCTTCCACAGCGATGCCATCGTGACCAGCCTGGTGAACTGTCTCACCAGCTTCGTGTCGGGGTTTGTGATCTTTACGGTTCTGGGCTACATGGCAGAGATGAGGAAGGTCGAGGTCGAGGATGTTGCCAGAGATAAAGGTAAGGAAATTATTTTAACACCAACTAAAGTTAATCAGCTATTTCCTCCCTGATCTCTGTCAGTTTATTTCCTTTTTTCTGTCTTTTCCAGGTCCAAGTTTACTCTTCATCACGTACCCTGAGGCCATCGCTAACATGATGGGGTCCACGTTTTTTGCCATCATTTTTTTTGTGATGATGATCACTCTGGGCCTGGACAGCACGGTATGAAGAGTGGCTTCTGCGTGATTTAGGTTTATGTTCCAGTATTCCAGGAACAGAAAATGATGGAGCAACATGTTTTCATTTGTTACAAATGATTGAAACAATTGAATTTTGGCATCAATTTCAACCATTTTATTAAAAAAGTCAATTATTTCTATTTCCTCCTGATACACAGCATTTAACATCTTATCCTAACATGTATTTCTAAATCATGGTTCATGTGTATAATTTTAGTTTGGAGGACTGGAGGCGATAATCACGGCCGTGTTGGATGAATACCCAGATCATTTCTCTCACAGACGTGAACTGTTTGTTCTGTGCTTGGTGATCGTCTGTTTTTTGGGCTCTCTGAGCACCCTTACAAATGTAAGTGTGTATTACTGGTGAGGAAAGCTATTTAAATTGGCAGATCTGGACTTACAGTGGTGAACTTTAATCCTGAAACACTACTGGCAGGGTGGTGCCTACGTGGTTAAGCTGCTGGAGGAGTTTGGAGTTGGATGCTCCATCATTGCAGTGGGTTTCCTCGAGGCCATCGCAGTTTCCTGGTTCTACGGTATAAAAACTTCATCTCAAAGCTTTTCTGTTTCTTTTTCAAGTCATTCACATTTGGAAATAATGTCTTATTTTTATATTTCTTTTAGGAATCAAAAGATTTAGCAGCGACGTTCAGGCGATGCTGGGCAAAGCCCCGGGATTATTCTGGAGAGTTTGCTGGGTGGCCATAAGTCCTGCATTTCTAGCAGTAAGAGGAGAAAACAAATGTGTTTTTATCTTCAGTCACAGCCTTAACGGTAAACCAAAGTGTACTTGTATTTACACATTAGGGACGCTGTAAGATATCCTCCTTTTGAAAAGATGAAATCATCCATTTAAGTTATCCAGAGATAAGTGGACCGAAGCAGATAAGTGTGAGCGAAAGCTTGTTGTGAGATCAAACGACCAGCAGCCTTTGAAGGCAGCAGAAACCAAACAGCTTCTCTGTAGATTAAAACTCCTCGCAGCATTAAAAATAAAACTTTTGCCACAGCTGGTTTTTTGCAAGACACTCACAGAAATGTCAATTTTTCCTATCTTCTGTTTAAAATCTTGTCTCTCATTTGCATCCATCTCTCTCCTTATTTAGAACATAACACTATGGGGTGCCGTTTGTAAAGTCAAAGAGTTTGAGTTATTTATTATAAGAGAAAAAATAATGGGAGTTAATTTTTCACTGTGTTATTCAAACATTTATAAAATGCTAATGTACCCAACTAAATATTTAGTTAGCAAGTTAAATATTTAATTTAGAGTTAAATATTTATTTTACTAACGAAATATTTGTAAAATAAATATTTAATTTACTAACTGAATATTTAATTTGGAGCTAAATATTTAGCTCCAAATTAAATATTTATTTTCCAAAGTAAATATTTAGATCCCAGCTAAATATTTATTTTGGAGCTAAACATTTAGTTTGCAAAATCAATATTTACATTTAGCCTCAAATTAAATATTTAATAATTTACTAACTAAATATTTAACTTAGAGCTAAATAAACTAAATATTTAGCTCTAAGTTAAATATTTAGTTAGTAAATTAAATACTTATTTTACAAACTAAATATTTAGGTCTGACCCAAAGTTATGACTGACTTTACAAATGGCATCCCATATTACTCCACCATGACATAAAGCATCAGTTACATATTAATAAACTGAAATGTTGTCCCTCTTCTCTCAGTACATCATAGTGAGCTCCCTGCTGAAAGCTCCGCCCCTTACGCTGTTTGATTATAAGTACCCAGACTGGAGCATCATGGTCGGATACGCCATTGGCTTCTCCTCCTTCATGTGGATCCCCATCTACATGGTTTACAAGCTGGTGTGGACCCCTGGGTCCCTCAAGCAGGTCAGAGAGTGATGTTTAAAATCACTTCAAACTCATTTGACCACCTAACCTGTGACCTCTGCCCTGTTCTCCTTCCTCAGAGGTTGGCGGTGTGCCTGAGACCGGAGAGGACCATCCCTGACGTCCATGCCGACGGCCTCAACATGACCACTGCAGCGCAGAGAGACACAAATGCCTCCGTCTGCTTGTAGATTTGTTTTTAAACCAGTTTGATCAAACATGATTTGGTGACTGTCTGATGATATAAACAAACACTTTGCTGCTACATTAAGTCTAAGAGGAACGGAGATAGCAATAGACACATCTTCTGTGTGTGATCTGGACCTGCATCAGCTTACTGATAGTTTAAGTGTGGTTCTCGTGCTCGTAGGAGTCCGTGCTAAGTGGTCTGTACTTTTAGGTATGTGCATTTTTAAAAGAAGCATTCACGTTAGATTCAGAGGAGCCAAATTTAAGTCCTAACTCTTTTGACTTTGGTGTTATCTTTAATCTATAAATCAGATTTCTGTTCTTTAATCAGATGTGAAGACACCTGTAGGGTACGTCTTTGGAAGGTAGAGTTTATTTTCCTTTCAACTAAAGTTATACAGCATCTTGTCTCATATGCTACATGCAAACAAGTACTTTCTGACTGGTTTTTACCAATATGTTGCAAATAAAATCAAGATGCACGTGTTGTTTTCCATTTACACTCCAGTCAGACTGTTTTGCCTTAAATATGCGATTAAACATGATAATGGTAACGACATTTGTGCCTCTCCAGGAAAATGTTTTCATGCTAACTAAAGACTGTTCAGATGTTTTTTGCAGCTATAATTGTTCGCTTATTTTAAACGCTTTACTCAGAAAATGATGTGATGATTGTTGTCTGTAAAGAAGTGCATAAATAGTCTGAATCATGTTTTCTTTGTGTAGTTTCATTTTTCATTTCTGGGCTCAAAGAAGAACATTACAGAAATTCTGCAGGATTTTGATTGTTGAATTGAACTACAAAACTGTCATACTGCTACAAATTCAAAAGGAGATTTGCTGCAAACAACTATTTTCATGACTGATCTCCTCGTTATCTAAAGGAAAGTAGAATAATCCTTTAAAACCTCCTCAGAACTTCAAAGAAAATCACAAACGCTACAAACCAACTTTTCAGTTTTTTACTAATTTCATTACAATTAATCCATGCTAGGCCTGATCAGGTCCCATCAGGTCTCATCAGGACCCATCAGGTCCTATCAGGTCTCATCAAATCTCATCAGGTCCCATCAGGCCTAAAAGTGGATCAGAACACGTGGGTTCTGCTGAGCTGCTGTTGGTTGAACATCAAAGTCATTCTGTGTCAAACACTCTATTGAAGTAGAACACAGAGAAGAACAGGAGACACATAAAAGAGACGCTGATGGACATGGTGTCTTCTCACACAGAGACAAACAGCTTTATCATAATTTTACTAGGAAATTATGAAATCTGGTCAAATAAACCACAAAGGAATGCACATGAGTCAATGAGACATGAGGAGTTACAGATTCAGCACCGTTTAGTTTGCATGAAGCAGCTTCTGGAGACACGTTTGTATCTTTATTAGCAAATTGTTAACATTTTTATTGGTTAATTTGATTAAAATCGATGCAGTTTTCATTTTTCTCACCAGCATCGTGCTCTTAAAATTCATAAATGACTTTGAATGTTGATTCTGCTCATTTTTATTGATCCAGATTGTGGAATTTGAATTAATTTCTCAAATTTTTTTCTCTGCAGTTGCTAAATCGGTTGTTCCACGCTGCAGAATTCAAATATTTGAGTCATTTTAACTGAACAGATTCACTTCCAGAGACAAGATATTTTTAATTTGTCTGGAATAAAGAAAATAACCACAAATTGATTGCTTGATAAAAAAAAAAACTTAACTGAAATAAATATATTATATAGTTAGTCATGTCTAATGTCCATTTATCATAAATTCAATATAATAAAAGTAAAGTTTTCATGCAAAACCAGGAATGTTTTGCAGCATTTATCAGTCTAATAAACAAAAATCTTTATGCTTCATAAAGGCAGCTTTCTCTTGTTTATCCTATTAACCCGGTCGCACCTCCTCAGTGGACTGAATTAAAACAAATACAGATTTGTGCAACGTGTGCAAGTGTTTCTATACTTCCAATTAGAACAGGACCTCTGACTTCAGATTACAGTGAATGCAGCTGGAAAACCTCCAGATTTCATTTCTGGCCACCGTGGGTGACATTTGGTATTACTCATTAGTCTTCTCTGCTGAAGCACATTGAATTGCCTCCGTGTATAAAATGTGCTATATAAATAAAGCTGCCTTGCCTTGCTGTGGACAGCTGGGAGAGTTTACAACAGCAACACATGTTCTCATGGAGGAAAGAGACAAAAACCCAAAGGCCTAAACGTCAGTCAGCCAGAGAGATGATGTAATGATGTTACCCTAAGGAGCTTGACCTTTCTGTCAGCTTTTCACTGCTCTTTGATGTTTCAGATGTTAGAAAAGTAACAGAGGTCATCGACTACGTCTCTAAATTAAAACCGATCTGGAAATGATCGTTCATGCTTTTGTTTCATCGTGCCTGGATTACTGCAACAGTCTCTATGGTCTAAATTTTAAGCAGTAAAAACTTTTACAACTGGTGCAAAATCCTGCTGCAAGACTGTCATCTGGATTTCATAAACAACCCCACATTACTCCCATCCTGGCCCCACTTCACTGGCTTCCTGTGAATTTTAGAGATAATTTAAAGATCTTATCCTTAACTTTTAAAGCCTTACATGAACACGCTCCCTCATATTTAAGTGATCTGGTGCAAATCTACACTCCTGAATGCTGCCTGAGATCAGAAGGTCAGATGTTCCTAAAGTCCCGTGGAGATAGCTCGTTTAAGGCTCAGAGGCTGTGGAACACTCTTCCTCTCTCCCTTTGCTGTGTTGATTCCTTCTGCGTGATTAAAAAGCTTGGCCTTTTAAACTTGCTTTGACCTATTTCTTGTCTTATTCTCAGGTTTGTTTATTTTTTTGTATTTTATTCTGTTTTACTGTGAAGCACTTTGTGATTTTGCCATTTCAGGACTCTGCTGGCCACGCCCACCCATCTCCCACTCAGGCTGCTATAACCTTAGAAGCTCCATATCAGGGAGGAGCTCAGAGTAGAGCCACCGTCCCTCCAGCAGCCGCTCTCTCTAGCATGAGAGAAGTGGTTCTATTCTAATTTCCCGTTTGTGACATCACAAACAGGGACTTTTTGAAACGGGTTGTTTTAGGCACATAATTCTTAAAACCAAACACTGACAGAAAACAGATGGACAGTTTTTTTCACCTTTGGAGTGTTTATAGAGACAGTAAAGACCCACATGACAGCACAAAGGGATGCAAAAGGTGAGTTTTGCATAATGCGCCACCTTTATGTATATATTTAAATAAAATTATTCTATGATAAGTGAACCCTGCCGACTCTAGGACCCTGAAGCAGTGGAAGAGGACGCCTCCCTCCTCTCCTCCATCACCATGATGCTGCCTCTCATCCCTCCAGCTGTAATCATGAGTTTTATTGTGAAAATCAGCGCTCAGCAGGACGAGTCCAGGCTAACAGAGCGGCCTTATGAGGTGCTGCAGAAGCAGAACTTAGGTAAGACCCGATAGATCCAGACTGAAGCCTCAGAGTCCGGCAGGCTGTTTTCAGGCCTGTTGTTGTTATTGTGATCATTAATAAAGGCGCGCACGCGCGCGCGTGTTTTCCAGTCATCATGGGGAGCGTGCTCGCTGTCCTGCTGCTGCTGCTGATCATCATGGCTGTGTGCGTCTACAAACCGCTGTCCCGCCGCTGACCGGGGGGGAAACATGTCCGGACATCTGTCACCCGGAAGTCCTGCTGATAATATCTCAGGTTTTAGAAGGGTCTTTGCGTTTGTTTGATGATGCAAACAACGGAGTCTGGCTCCAAAGGTCCGGAGATTTAGGACAAAGACGGACTGAACACAGAGAAGAAATGATGATAAAACAGCTGGAAAAAAACATCTGCATTTCAGACTGGATGAAAGGGAAAGATCTCCTGAATATCTCTTCGATGTGACATCTGTCCTGAATCCAGCTCATCTTTTCTCCAAGGACATAATTAAGTTATTTTATTATTTTGGGTGGATGTCCACACTGCTGCTGGATGATGAGCCAAAAACAAATCCTGTGCTGGTGTTTGAAAACTTTACAGATTCCATTATTGGACTCTAATGCATATTTATTCATTTGTTTATTTATTTAATATGAAATTAAAACAGAGTATAAAGTGTGAATCTTATTTTGTGTTTATGTTGCAAATTTTTCCTAATTTATTCAGACTTTATATCTCAAGGAAAATCCTGCTATTATATGGATTTAGTTCAGTTATTGACGCATTTATAATTTGATGCATAAATCTAAAGCTTAATACAAGATCAGAGAATTAAAACCACATTCTGAAATTTTGTCAGTAATTATTTAACAACCTAAAAAATACTTTTCATAATATTGTTACACAAATATTTCACATTTAAATTAGTTTACTCATAAAATGTGCATTTGTGAGTTGTTTTTTGTTCTTATCTGTTGTAGAAATAAAATATTTAGTACAGACTGTAGAAATATTACCTACATTTTTTAATATAAATGTAAAAAACAAACATAAAATATGACCAGTTGCAAGTTTTGCAAACTGTTAAAAATAAAAATAGTTGGATAAAACCTGAAAAGTTTTATTAAAACTAGTTTTTATTTTACAGCAGCTCAAGTGTTTGAGAATTTTTGTGTGTGTTGTTCTGCTGTGAATTATCCAAAGTGACCCAGATTTATATATGTTGGAAATAAAATGAACTTTTTCTCAAATAAGCAACAAAACAAAACATAGAAATTGTTTCAATGCAGATAAATCATGAAATTTAGATTTTAGAGTTTTATTGATCAAAAACGAAAACCTAATTCTAATGGCAAGATTTATTCCATTTCACGTCCCAATATTAATTAAAAAAACACGCACACACACACACACACACACACACACACACACACACACACACACACACAGGCTACTGTTCATGGAAATAAAGTGCTTTTATTGATCATTTATTTTAGAACGTTTTAAAAACAGCATTTTTCAAACAGACATTCTCTTTTAAAATGATGACATATTAAAATTACTTCCAAGCAGAAACGCTGCGTTACAAAAACCTTTTCGCCTCGCCGAAGCTCACTGACTGACTGACTGGTCACCAGTTTGGCCACTTGGTTGAGTTGAAAATACGTTGGAGCAGAAACTCAGAGCTTTTAGAAGTGGTCAGTAAAATCAACTAGTGGTTAAAGCGTGCGACTCAGAGTCACTCTGTTACTCTTTATTCGTTTAGCTACAAAAAATCCTTTTAATAAAAAATGCTTTTTCAGAAAATTCAGACCTGGTGGCACTGCATGGATCTGTTAAACCTCGACTTTGCAGAGCAATCCTTGGCACATGCGTGTAACTCCTGCAGCTGAACGTGCTCCGCCTGACACTCCTCAGAGGTTTCCAGTTGTTTCACGGCTACAAAAGGCAAACTGTTCGTAGGAACGATACAGTCGCTGCTACAGTAGCTTCTAGGTTCTAGAAAAGTTGTAAATCCACAGACAGACCGGTCTCTGTTATTGCATTCGTGAACTGAGGTGACAGTTTACAAAAATAACCCCGTTTTTTAACCACACATTGAGGGAAAGTATTAAAACTTAAGCTAGCTTCGCTCTCATCCTTGTTCCAGCACAGATCTGCTACCATGCAGCTGATTTTAAAGTTCCCTGTCAGCGACATGCTTTTTTTTATTCACCCATCATCAGACTGTACATTCACAAAAGCACGTTAAAACGCATTTCTAAATAAATATTTGGCTCAATGATCCCAACTTTCTGAAGTCATGATTTAGTTTAGAGTGATATGCGCGAGTAGTACCGTTCTGCACCATCCTTACCAAGCGAAAATGGAAACAAAAGATGAATTAATTCAAAGCGAAGAGAAGAATCTAAAACGCTGAAACCCTGAGATCTCCATTTTCCAGGAAGACGCCTCATCCTTAATACTTAAAGCTGTTGTTTTAAGTCCGCACTCCTCAAAAATTCCTCCAGAAAGAGGTTCTTCTTCTGGTTTTCTAAAATATCAGACACAAAATGTACTGAGAAAATTAAAAAAAATGAATTTTGTTTGATTTCCTTTGCTTCGTGTGCCTCAGCTATAATCCACACAAACGTTTTTGTTCATAACCTTCATTCAACATGGCGATGGACGCTGCTGCAAGTCTCAGGACCGGAACAAATGACTTCAAATCAAATCTCAAACTGGAAATACACAAAAGTGGATGGCCTTATCAAAAATACCTTCTGGAAAATAGAGGAGTTTCGTTTTACCTGCAGGAGGCCAGGTCATTACAGAAAACAATCTGTGGTTGCATAGGTGGAGACTGAGAGGTTAGGAGGAAAATCTGAGGTGTGGTGGTTGCTTCTGGATCTGGAAAAGTTATAAAATAATTCCCTCTTTCTTCCTTTTTATTTGTCAGTGAGCGATAGCTGCAAAATCCTCTCCAGCTCCTCCTCCTCCTGCTTCCTCATCCTCTCCTCTTCCTCTTGAGCTCGAGCTGAGAGCTCCATGGCCAGGCGGAGCTCTGAATCTGGGTTGGGAGCGGCTGGAGTGTAGGAGGCATCTTCATACTCCACCAGCACCCCCTCTGGGATGCTCCTAGAAGGACATTCAAATGTCAAACCTAGCTGTGCTGCATTTATTATTATGCATATTTGACCATTAAACTAACAGCCTCCTACCCATCATTTTGGCTGATTGGCACTAAATCTGCAAATTCCCCATCAGCATTGTCCCAGACCCCCTCCTGCAACCACACAAACCCAACAGGCATGTAAAGGATGCAAAACAAAGCTGTGATCTACTAAATAAACAACAACAAAGTGAGTGTCCTGACCTGGCCTGGGCCTCGCTGAGAGTCCAGGAGACTCTGATGGATGGCGTACTGCAAAAGCTCCTCATCATTATTGGGCGCGGGCGTGTGACGGCTGCCCCCTCTGCGGTGATAACTCGCCGGCACCTCGAACACCGAGGGACACACCTGGAACTGAGACGGCGCTGGGCGGGCAAAATCCAGGACGGGGTTCAAATAAATCTAAAAAATCAGTTTATAACTCTTAAAATGAACTATTCTGGCTGGCTTGGTACCCGTTAATGCTACATCCTCCATGGTGGATGATGGCGTGGCAGCTGCTGATGTGCTCACTTCTTCTTCTTCTTCTTTTTCAGTGCAGCACTTATTTAGATTACCAAATGTAATCCTGGCATTAAGCACGTGAAACAGGGGAATCTCTACAAGAGCAAAAAGAATCAAAAAGCTCCTTAAAATGCAGTCTTGATGACCAAGAACTACAGGAAAGGCCACATACCTATTTTAACAGGAAACCCAGGGGGGAAATTCAGGGTAACAAAATCTCGTAGCCGTGCAAAATGGGAACTGGTCCGTGCCATGAGGTCGATGATGGGGGTCACCTGCTCCACCAGGGAGAGGGGATGCTCCTCGCTCATCCACAATGTTCCTTTAAACCTGATGAAAAGAAAATGACACAACAAAGTCCTCAAATATACTTAAAAGAGAAAAAATGGAGTAAGAGGCAATTAAAGGAGAAATCTGGACAGAAATCTAGGGGCCGCCGTAGCTCCGGAGGTAGAGCGGGTTGTCCTTGGGCAAGACACTTAACCCTCCTTGCTGGTGGTGGTCAGAGGGACCATTGGCGCCTCGCCTCTGTGAGTGAGCCCCAGGGCAGCTGTGGCTACATTGTAGCTCATCACCACCAGCGTGTGAATGTGTGTGTGATGTCCAACTCTATTAATGCTGAGCGGCGTTCAATTCAATCTGAATGGGGCTCTACAAGACGGAGGGCGGGCTTAGCAAAATAAATACATTTACGTAGTGTCTACATTATATCACAGAACAGGGTAAGACTATCACTTTTAAGGATTTCTAAAAAAAAAAAACCTCCAGATTGCTGCTTTAAATGAACATAAATCCTCCTTACTTCTGTGTTCGAATGGTGAGTTCAATGGGGCGGCCGATGTCTCTGTCCCCCAGGTCGAAGTCAGGGTCAAAATATTCCTCTGGAGTGATAGCGGTGGGATTTGTGGCTGTTGCATACTCAAGAGTTAGGTCCTAAAATTTCAAGCAATCACCTGGAATGAGTCACTGAGTGGAGAAAAACTTGTTATTTATTAGATGTTGGCAGACTGTACATCTCACCCCCTGCGCACTAATGTGCTGCTCCACGGTCCCCAGCAGAGACTCTAAAACATTCCTTTCACCTTTGAACAGAAAAGGTCAGATGTAGTTTTAAGAGCATGGAATGTAACGGATCATGCATGCATGCATGTTGGAGGTAAACATTTGCACCAACTTTTGATCCTGGCTTTCTCCTCATCTGTTAAATGCTCCGTTCTTGTTCTGATGACGACGTTTACATTGTTGACATTGAAAACCTGAGAAAACAAACACAATTTAATTATGATGGAATAAAGACAAAGTTTCCAGTTAAAATGAATTCTGATTTAGAAACATATAGAAGTTCAAAAACCCATGTGGACCTTCGCTTCAAATCCATTGACTACTTCTGTTTTATCAGTTTTCCAACCCCAAATTCCCGACTTGCTCCTGTAAAAAATAAAAAAAAAAAAGAATGTGATTACTGAAAAACAACAAGAGCATGGCACACACGTCTAATTTTTAAAGATTAAAGGTGCAGTGTGTAAGAATTGAGTAATAGTGATATCCTGTGGTCAAATTTGGTTACTGCAATCACTGACTCTTTTGGGTTGCCAGTTAGGGGCAGGAAAATGAAGTTTATATACAGTATGTAGCAAAGGCCATGGTATTTCATCTAAATGAACTAGGTTAACTTTTTACTTACAGGGCACGGCCATACGGTCAGCCCTAGTATGATTATATATAACTTATACTTATAAAGTCTTTTATGAGGCAGGAAAGATAAACTTTATTCAAAGAAGAAAGATAGAAAGTCTTGCGTCATCCTGGCATCTTGATGTCTTGTGATATGCTGCAGGATAAGTTTAGGAATAATCGGGCAAGATTAAAGATAGTGGGTCAAGTGCATAGCTTTCTTGTCTCTGCAACACGGTGTCAGTGCGGTCTGACCGTATGGCCATGCCCTGTAAGTTAAAAGTTAACCTAGTTCATTTTGATGAAATACCATGGCCTTTGTTTTGAAAATCATGAAAAAAACTATAACAGAGAAAAAAATTGGGCAACATGAGAATCACAAACCTAAAAAATGTAAATACAACATCTCTATGGAGTTTAATCCGTTTGTGTTCTGAGAGAAAAAGGAAATAAAAAACAATTCTTTACCTTTCAAAAGCAATATTCTTTGTGTCCAAGTAGGTGTTGACAATAGGTGTCGTCAATCTTTTGGCAACTTCCTGCTCAGCTGGCTGCATCGACTCCAGCGTGACATCTTCTATTTCTTGAGATATGTTGAAGCGCTCGACGTCAACGACTTCATCGTCGTGGTTCACCTCCATCAGCTCAGCACATGACTCTGTCAGCATACAAACAGCACTTTACTGAAACAGCTTTCGTAAACAGAAATCGTGATTCTTGAGCTGTGATTCAAACACACACCGTCCCCTTTGAAGATGTAACTTCTGCGGCCTCTGATCCAGGTCATGTTTTCAAATCCGAGGAGCGTGGCGTCCACTCGCAGGCAGGCGCCACTTTTCCAAATGCGGCACACGTCACTTGGACAAATCCGGGACAGAAGAGGAACTGAAACAACGGTGTGAGAAAACATCCCAATGAAAAGAATGTGGCTCATAACTAAGCAGGCAGGCATGTCGTTTAGCCTGTAGGGTCTGATGAAGCCAGTAAAAAGTCATCAGGTGCTTTAAGAACTCCTCTTCTTGACTTGAATGACTTTTTTCTAAACTTCTATAAAATAATAATAACAGAAAAACTTACTCCAGCTGGTAAATTCCCACTTCATTTCCATATAAAAGTCTGGAGACTGGAGATAAATACAATCAGATCCATGTTTATCTGTCAGCTAAATGTTTCCAGGCTCACACACATAAATGAGTCACCACCTCTCGGATCTTCAGCAGCAGTTCAGGCACTCCTCCCAGAGCAGTGGAGGCTTTGAGGTAGTCTCTGCGTTGAAGTACCAACTGAACCATCTCCGGATCTCCAGTGCTGACCGCTTCCTGCAGCACTACACACAGACAGACAAGTGTTCAGAAAACCACTAAACCGTTAAGGACCAGCATCGCCCATTCTCCATTAGAAAACCTCACAGCAACAGTAAATGTTTCACTGAAACAATAAAGAGTGTGCTATGCATTAACCAGAAATCCTGTTAACAACAGATAAAGCGATAAAGAGACCCAGACACTTGTGTCATCAGATTTATTCAGTTTTAGGGCTAACCTGTCCAGTTATGGGCATTTTCCACAGTTACTTGAGCACCGTGTCTCAGGAGGACTCTCACGGACTCCAGGTGTCCCAGGGACACAGCCAGGTGCAACGGGGTCCGACCCCTGGGGTCCACAGCCTCAATTTCATTCTGAGGAAAAATAATTAATTGTGTAAACAGTTAAACACCAGATGATGATAATAAATGTGTATTTTGTGCAGGATTTGTAAGTAAACAACACACAAACCATCATTTAGGTGTTTGCTCATAATAGATGACTGACTGTACTTACCACAATAACAGCTTTATGCGTGTTTCTCATACCAGAAACTATATAATCATTATGTTAATGATTGTTGTGCGTGTGTGTGCGTGCGTGCGTGTGTGTGTGTGCGTGTGTGTGACGCCAGAGCATCTGTCAACATCAATGGCCTACTTTCAACTACGGCCATCTAACAGCTAACTCCGGTTTCGTTTCGTTTAGCCAATAAAACACAAACGCGTGGATAATGAAGTCCGTCGCGCCTCCTAACCTGCGGTGATCGTAATTCCTCTTCCAGTTTCCTGTAATCATTCTCCCAAACTGCGGAATGCAGAGGAAACTTCCCTCGGATGTCTTCGCTAATGTTAGCCGCTGACATCTTCCTCTTTCTCCAGCCTTTCGCCGCTGACAGTCGCTAAAAACCATCCATCAAATCAGCTGCCGTAGCTAGTTAAACCAAACTGTGCGACACACATAGTCCGCGTCTTCAGAGATGACAACAGAATCGAAATTAGAAACCCAATCCAGGGAGCAACTTTCTACCCTGGAGCCTGCCCCAAAATAAAACTTTTGAACAAGGAAGTGCCAGGAACAGCAACCTCGTAATGACAGGGGTGTCCTACTTACGAACACACCAACACGTTTTTGATTATTATGATTTAAATACAAAAACAATTTATATAATTATAATGAATTAAGCGTACGGATAGATTTTTATTTTAAAGACGCAAAACAAAGTCACGATTTTGGAACTAAAAGCGCTGCTTTTTTTATTTTTAAAAGATAGACGGTTCCAGTTTGGACGAAACCATTTGACAGAAGAATCTTACAAAAATATTACAACGTGCTTAGTTGAACACATTTTAAACATTGAAATATTATATTTTTTAACAATAATTGAGTTATTGGATGAAAAAAAATCAATTAATTAAAGGTAAGCATTGTGTTTGAATGAATAAAATTACAGTTTTGACTGACGTAGAGGTACAGTCGACACTTTTTACGTTTTGAGGAGGGAGGTTGAAAATGTGACACGGCACCGTCCATAGACACCGCCTGTGTATCGCTCACAATTAATATTAATAAATATGCAAATTATATTATATGGCTTCTTCACTTTTGTAGTTATAGATTTTTAATTTATGTATTTCTGTGTTAATTTTCTCTGTGAGATATTTTACTTTTTGTTATGCACAATTAATTAAATCCTTTGATCATTGGGATCAATCATGTGCTAAATATAACCCCCTTCCCGCCTGCACCTATTTTAAGAACAAGGCAGAAATCGTGGTGTGTAAAGTTTTTAAAAGTGACAGTCAACGAATCCACAAGATATTATTTGTTTTAAATTCAACTCGTTCACCGTGCTACAAGGTTCTTAGATCAAACGCACCTTCTGCGCCTCCGTGAGTAGCCGTGTTTTATGCCCTCAACAACACCTCTCAGGTTGTACAACAGATAACATGTTGCACTGTTTTTAAGTCTAATTGATGCTAAATATACTCCAAACAATAAATATTTATATTTTAATTGCTCATACATTACGGTTTTTCCAAGAGGCGTAATTTGTGAAGTGAAGTTGTAATTACAGGGTTTACTTCCTGCCAGTCTAGACTGTGGGTTTAATAACGCACACGAATCGGTCGCAGCTGTCTTTCACAGTCCGTAAACTACCAAATGTGCATTGGCTAGTTAGCAAGGCAGGTGGTGCCTTGTCAGCTTGAATTTAGGCAAGCAGCTTGTTTTTAGTCTTAAAAGGCACATTTATTATCGCTCGTGGCACACACACTAGCTAAATCCAAACGCTAGACATTTATCTAAATGAAATAATTGAGTAAGTCGATGTTCGGTTTGTTCAAAGAGCGAAGTTTAGCTAACGCGGAGCCACATCAAATGTTATCATAACGGAAATATTACATTACACATTTTAGAAGGCATTTCCTCCCCAGCTAAGGATGTCCAAACGTCTCCGAAACACCGAGATCTGTGCAGACTGCAGCGCTCCAGGTAAGAACATTTACATTCAGTTTATCCCGTTTGTTTTTTGTTGACATTTGGTTCGATAAACCTGGATTAAATTAAACCAGATTACGGCGCTGCTTTCTAAGCAAAGTATCTTACACAGTCCGTTTCCGGTAGTTTTAAAATGAAATTTGATTGCTGATGACTATTAAATCGTTCATATGCCTTTTATTTGTCGTGTGTCGTCATTTATAACAACCTTATCGAGTGATTTCCCTTTTCCGTGTTTTCAAAGCATAATTTCCCCTAAAAATGCAACAATCAGGCAAAACATGTTACACAATAAACCTAAAACATCTCAGCACTGGATGTAGTGTTTTTTAAAGTAGATTTTTTTCTTCCAGCCACACCTTTTACCAATCCAACAGAAGAATCTCTTGTTCTCACAGATTTTTCCATATTTAATCCTCTACAATCCAATATTTCTATTGAAGTTGCACAAATGATCTTATTGTTTCTGTCAGACAAACGTAAAATTTCCATTTATAGTAAGCAGAACAGACGTGATGTTTTTAGCAAGCACAGGAAGCAAAACAGGATGCTGACAGCTAAATCTCATTGCAGAAGAATTCTGCAGCTATTGTGTTGCCATTATGTATTTCCTGCTTCTTAAACTGTAGCAAAATACCAGACATCATGTATTTTTATTATTTTTAAGCAAAAAACTTTAACCTGTTATTGTTAAATTAATTGTTAGGCCTGAATTTTCCCCAGCAGCTGCGCCACCATATGTCTGCCACCAGTTGTTGGATGCTAATATTTTTAGGGTTTCAAGATGTGGGATCAAATTTAGAAGCTCTTGTTGAGGAAAGCATTAAAGAGGCACGTCAGGAGGTCTCGTCACAGAGCTGTTAAGTAGAGATTCTTAAAACCGGGGACCAGGAGGCAGAGCTTGACCATCGACTCCTGCAGCTGCTGTTCAGACATTCCCAGACTCTAGTGTCTGACCTTTCACACATCCAGACATCTAGTGTGCTTTACTGACTGTGTGAAGGTCATATGAGTTAACGAAGGCGTTAGTCTGGAGTTATAAGTGTCAGAAAAACCTTCTTTTCAGATGCAACAGTAAGACTCTGACACATGATGTGGATGAGATGTGGTAAATGAGTGAAGAATAGGTGCAAATAATCTGAATTATGGTCACAGATGAAACTTTGTTAAACAGCTTTAGTTTGTTATAAGTCAGTTATTTTGAAAGAGGAAGCTGCATTTTGCTTCCACCTGTAGCTGTCAGTCCTCACTTCCTTTTTACAAACACTGCATGGTTTCATGTAAATCTAAAATAGGCTGTAGGTGAATGCTGCAGCTACAGGTTAAACGATAAATGCATGGATTTTTAAAGTGGGTCGGAAATATAAAATGACTTTTTAGGAATTTTCTGGTCATTTTGGAAAGCTGCAACGTTGTTCTCACGCCTTAAACCAGGGGTTCCCAAAATGTTTTCTTTGAGGACCCCCTTTCTCCTGTCCAAGACAAGCCAGGACCCAAACCCAACTCCTATGTGATCATTTACAAACTTTCTACAGACATACTGAGTTATAACTTTTATATGGAGTTCTGATTATACTGTAGGGTGTGTTATTGGGATTTTATAAATGAAATTTTTACAAATAAAACCTTGCTAACCTCACAACCTCAGCAAAGACAACATTTTGGGGACCCCCTACAATCTTGTGGGGACCCCCTTGGGGGTCCCGACCCCCAATTTGGGAACCCCTGCCTTAAACGACTTCTCTAATCAGCCGGTGTTTATGTTTCTCTCACAGAGCCTCGCTGGGCCTCGGTGAACCGAGGCGTGTTGATTTGTGACGAGTGCTGCAGCGTTCATCGAAGTCTGGGCAGACACAGCTCTCAAGTCCGCCACCTGACACACACGCCTTGGCCTCCGACACAGCTGCAGGTCTATCTAAATGAATGTTGCACCATCATTAATGTAGCCTGTTGAATACAGCTGGGGTGCACTGACTTTGTTTAAATATAGCCGGACAGGAAATCTGTAACATCTGCTCAGCGTCGTACTGTCTCAGTCGCTGGGGACACGTTTTAAAAGACGTCTTTGTGTTTCTCCTAGATGGTTCAGACATTATACAGCAATGGTGCAAATTCAATATGGGAGCACTCCCTTCTGGACCCTGCATCTGTAATGAGCGGAAAACGCAAGGCCAACCCTCAGGACAAACTTCAGTGAGACATTATAGTTCAGATCCATCACAATGGGCTTGTTGTTTGGTTGACTATGACTCAGTTTTTCTTCACTTCTGTTTCCAAAAGCCCAAACAAATCCGAGTTTATCAGAGCCAAATATCAAATGCTGGCATTCGTCCATCGCATGCCTTGTCGAGAGGATGACAGCTCCACGGCCAAGGACTTAAGTAAAGTGAGGAGGAACGTTTATTGCTTCAGATTTGACAAGATTTTGTGCTTTTTTAGCTAATGGCTACATTTCTTTATTAGCAACTTCACTCGTGTGCACGCACGGGGAATCTGGAGACGTGTTTGAGGTTGCTGTCCCTCGGAGCACAAGCCAACTTTTTCAACCCAGTAAGATTTATTCTTTGTATTTAATACTTATATATATATTTATATGTGTTGTGCTAATTTGATCTTGCATCATTTTGATCTCTCCCCCAGGAAAAGGGGAACACTCCGTTGCATGTAGCTGCAAAGGAAGGACAAATATCTCAGGCTGAATTGTTATCCGTTTACGGGGCTGATCCTGGAGCTTTAGACAGCAACGGCAAAACTCCCATGCACCACGCAAAGTAATGTTTCAAACAGATGAAATCAATTTAGACCTATTTTAAAAATATTTTTAAATATTCAATCCTATAATTTCTGTTTTTAAATCATCAAACTGTGTTGTGTTTACTTTAGAGAAGCTGGTCACCATGACCTGGCAGACCGGCTGGTGGAGATTCAGTACGAACTCACCGACAGGCTGGCCTTTTACTTGTGTGGGCGAAAGCCGGGTATGCTGTCATTAGCTGCATTGAACGTAGCTCTTTTGTTGCTAAATGATGCTAGAACGTGTCTCATAAATGCTTGTTTTGTGCAGATCATAGAAGCGGCGAGCACTTCATTGTCCCACAGCTGGCTGACAGGTAAAGGAAGTAGTTTGGTTTTGGTTGTTGCAGTAAAGTTATAGTTGGACGATGAAGCTTAAACGTTTTATTCAAAACAACAGAACAATCCATGCAGAACAATCATATTTTTAAATTAAACGATGCATTTGATCTGTATTTATTTGCTGACTTTTGATGGATCAGAAACATGTAAGTAGAAGCCAAAGTAAAAAGTGCATCACGTTGATGGAAAGTCAGAGTTTTCAAGCTTAATTGAACCAAATGTGCTTCCTGTTTGCAGCAGCTCAGATTTATCTGAACTTGCAAAAGCAGCAAAGAGGAAACTGCAGTCTGTAAGTATGTTTTCATGTTAAAAACGAATCCTCTAATATTTTATTAAAACTAAACGTAACCTGGTGCTCGTGCAGCTCAGTAATCACTTATTCGAGGAGCTGGCCATGGACGTGTACGATGAGGTGGACAGAAGAGAGACTGACGCAGGTAAATAAATATCAGCCGTTAAGACCTGGAGACGGGCTCTTCACTTACTGCTGTTGCGGTTAAAGCTGATGGTTATAGCTGGGTTTAAACGTTAATGATGTCACTGTGGTGTCAGTGTGGTTAGCCACGCAGAATCACAACACCCTGGTGACGGAGACGACGGTGATTCCTTTCCTTCCTGTGAATCCGGAGTACTCCTCGACCAGAAACCAGGTACACCCGGCTCCAGTCTTTTAATTCACCGGTGGATCCGGTTCTGCTGCGTAACGCTGTTTGTTGCTTTTAGGGACGACAGAAGCTTGCAAGATTTAACGCACATGAATTTGCAACGTTATTGATTGACATATTGAGTGACGCTAAACGCAGACAGCTGGGGAATTCAGTCTTCAGTCCTAAAGGTTGGCGTCTCGCTGTTCTTTTGTTCCAAAATCCTCAAAACACGGACTTGAAGTACGGACTCTACCTGTTTTTCTTTTTCACACCAGATAACGAGTTCATCCTGAAGAGCGCGGCTGTCAGACACTGCAGCGATAGCCAAGATAACGAGAACGATTATGACAACGTGGCGTCCGACGAAGACACGGACCAGGAGCTTCCTTCAAGCAAAGAAGATCGGACGAAGGTATTCAGCCGTTAGGTAGAGAGAAATAAACATTAAAGACACGTTTTTATTGTTTGGGTTTCTGACTCGCGTCGTCAACAGAGCCTGGACTCTGACCTGTCTGATGGCCCCATAACTATGCAAGAGTTCATGGAGGTGAAAAACGCTCTGTCTGTCTCTGAAGCCAGGATCCTGGAGCTCACAAGAACCCACAACGACCTGAACGATGAGCTGAGACTCATGAGGAAAAAGGTATCGGCCGCGCTCCAACAATAAGATCACTAACAGCGGGAGGGCGACGGAGCACTCCGCGGCGCCGAGTCGACCGCCCCGGCGTCCGTTCTTAACCAGCATGCTCCAAATCTAGAGAACACGGGAGATTTTAATGCTTTTTGTTGACTGTAACTTTATTAACAATAACAGGCAAATGTTACTTTTTGATGATATATAAACGAGTTACTAACAAGCATGTTTTAGAAACTAAGCATGATTTATTTGTAGGTTTCGGTTCTGAATGAGTTGTTTATGTTTTGTTGTGTTTTTTAAATTTGATGCATTTTTAGATCTTTTTCAGCTTTTTGGTTTTCTTATTTTATTTATTTTTGTATTATTTTTAAACGGGTACATTCATCAGAAAAAGACTTCCTATAATTTAGAAACATTTTTACATCTAATAATTTATTCTGAAATTACAGATTCAGCACAAATTTAGGAGGAAGAAAAAACCTGCCAGAGTATTTTGTTTTTTTAGTTATTAGTATTTTATACCAGCCTGTACGCGCAGTTTTCAGGAATATAATTCAATTTTAAAATAATTAGAATAGTTGGAGCAGATCATTTTTCAGCGATAGGTTGTTTTAAACCCACTTTTGCAAAGTGTTGCATTTTCTTACAGCCAGTTTTCTGCTCTTGAACGCTCTTTTACAGCCTGTCTGTACTTTAGCTGCAGCTTTGTGCAACAACCTCTCGCTTGCTTATCACTGGCTTTGCATTTTTAGACCAAAATAATTCCCCTCCCTGAAATTCCATCAGACGATTGCATGAATGAGTTTTTAGCTGGTCACAGATTTAATGAAACAGCACCTGGAGCTGCTCCAGTTACAGATTTTTAAGAATGTCTCTTGTGTGAAAAGCAGCTTTAGTTTTTATGATAAAAAAAGTCATCTGCTAAAATGTTTTCTAGTCCTGCTAGACTTTAAGACGATCTAAAATGCATTACTGTTAGATTTACCAGGAGCTGCTGAGGCAGGTGAAGATTGAGTCATATCAGGGAAACAAGCTTGCTTTGCTGAGCGCCTCTTGCTGACCGTCTCTTCCAGCTTCTGTCTCTGCAAAGCGAGAACACCTCTCTGAGGCGGCAGGTCACAGCCAATATGTATCAGACCCCCAGCGGTCCAGACTACCCCGACCCCTCCAGCCCCTCAGCCCTGAAACACCGGCAGTCTGCACGGGCCAGTCGGCCCATGTCTATGTATGAGACTGGCTCGGTGCTGAAGCCCCATGTCCCTAAAGGGGACAGCCCTTACCCAGAGGAGGGTCTCCCCACCCTGCAACCCTTCCCACCTCATGTAAGTAAGACCTGTTCCCTGCTCTCCTTTGCTGCTTCCTCTCCACCATCCTGTTTGCATCTCTTTGTCTTTCCTGCATGGTTTCCTCCACCCTTTTTAGTTCTGGGTCATTTATTTTTGTTGCCTCATCAACAAAACTCATCGAAACCATTTGTTCTGTCCGGTGTCGAGTAGATTCATTCTCTTCATGTTTCAGTTGTTTTCTGCTTCCTGTTTTGGGACAAATTGCAGCTGTTGGAAACCAGAAGTGGCTGTGATAATGTTTTGTACTGTCTCATGTTGAAGCATTAAAACTCAAAGAAATGCTCTGTGTTCTGTAATGCATGACACACACACACACACACACACACGCTTCTCATCTAACTAAACGAGTCACTTAAATGTGAATCTACGAGTTACACTGATCTATTTTACAGCCAGACTCTTTATGGTTTGCAGCTTTTAAAACATGCACCAGGTTAATGTTTGCAAACAAAGAAATTATTTGTACGAGTCGTAATTATTAGTCCTAAATTCACTCTTCACACGGAGCAGAACTTTGTTTTTTGCCGTTTCGTTTCCATCATCATCCCTCCTTCACATCCTCCATTAACTGGTTCTGCATTGCTATTAAACCTAATCTGAATTTAAACCAGCTTCAAGGAACATGAAATGTTGCAGATGGATTCAACATTCTTCATAAGCATGTGTTTATGTTTAAAATATGATTTGACCCTGTCTTTATAGACAGAAAGGTGTGCTTTTGTGACCTCTTCATCCCTCCCCTCATTCCCATCCACCCTGTCTTGGTCGAAGGACGACAGCTCTCAGGTTAAGTACACACACACCGGGTCAGCACCTCGTAGGACGCAGCACGTCCACTTGGGTTTGACCCGTCCTCCAGCCTCTCCGCTGCTCTTGTGCATGAACCGACCCTCTATTGGCTGCCTTCATCAGCACCATCCTCACCACTCTGCCGACCAAAACCTCCGCCTGACGGCTGAAACCTGAGCAGATCCAGCTGCAGCAGCTGCAAAGTTTAACAGCTTCTTTCTAACTTGATGCTGATTTTTTTTTTTTAATCTGGTCAAAAATAGATTTCTGATTTTGTAAATCTAAAAAGAAGCTAATTGCACATTTTGTGTAACCTTCAAGTTTTTAAACGAGACAAACTCAGACTGTTTTTATCCTTTGGCTAACAGAAACCTGCATGATTTTGCTTCAACAGTCAAACATCATGTGTAAAAATATGGATCAAATAGAAATTTAGCTCATTTGCATCTTTAAAGTCAAACTTATGCTTCAGACTCCACAGTGTGCAATAATTGAATCTAAATTCTTGAATGTGGAGATCAGCAGTGAGTGAAAATGCATAAATGAACATGCTAGGTGTGAAAATACCTGCTTCTTATTTTCAAAGGTTGAATCTGGTGTGAAGGTGAGCGACTCCTGCAGTGTTTTATGCTGTCGTGTTAAATCCATAAACATCTGATCTGTAGATTTATGTTGTTTAAAAATAATTTTACATTTATTTCATGTTTAGTTTTTAAAAAAATTAACACAACATGATGAAAGTGGATAAAGTTAAACGTAACTAATGTGCTCTGGCTTTTGCAGCTTCATCTGATTTTAACCCAGTCATCGTTGCACCTGACCATGCAGCCAAGCTGCAGCTCTGGACTCATGATCAGCTGTTTTCTCTCCCTCTAGGCCTCAAAGTTGGAAAAACAAAGCAGCATGCCGGAAAGTGACTACGACAACACGTTCAATGACTCCGAGATGGACGACTCAGGGTAGGAGAGGATTTCCATGTTTATGTTCTAATGCAGTCCAAGGATTTTAGAAAATGTTGTTTCTGATTTTCCTCTCTACAGTTACGTCAGGAGAGGGAGGCAGAGGAGCAGCGGCTGGCTGGGAGAGAGCAGCTCCATCCCTGAACTAGATGATGTGGAGACGGAGTTGGACCCCACGCTTCCCAGCACGGAGGACGTCATCCGCAAAACGGAGCAGATCACCAAGAACATCCAGGATCTCCTGCGAGCTGCTCAGGATAACAAACACGACAGGTCAGGATTTTAGCTTTCTTTTCCTCTTTTCCGTTCCAAACCTGTAAGTTCATAATTATTCTGTTTTTATCAGTCCATGATTTTTGTTCTGGCTTCACTCCTCCTCATTCTCCCTCCACCCGCGTGTCGCTGTTACATTGTTTGGTTTCTCCACCCTCCATCCCCGTGAACAGACCATGTGAGCGTGAAGGTGTGCGACGGCTCAGGCACAGCCTGGGATGTTTCAGCACTCTGGTCCCCTGGGCCGAGAAGGCCCCCTCTCCCCTCCAGCCGCTCGGCCTCCGATCCCCCGACCCCACCTCCTGGTACTCCGGCTTCTGTCCCTGCCTCCCAGGCACTGTTTGATTTTCCTCTCCCTCACATGGTTTCTCCCTCTGCTGTGTCTCGTACTAACAGACCCTTTTTTTGCATCTGCATGCTTTGTCATTGTGTTCATTTTGTTGCCATTTAGAAGAGAAAATCCCTTTATTGCCCCTCAGTGGAGAAATGTCACAGCAGCAATCAGGAGCAAGGAAGAATAACAAAGAATCAAAGGCTGTACATTGAACAAAAAAAATATATAAATGCAAGAAACACTTAAAAGATTCAATTGAATTTGCCACATTAACAAAATAAGAATATAAAATATTAGGAGTGATTACATAAATGGAGAAATGTGCAAATGAGATGTGATTGAGTACAAATAGAACTGTGCAAATAACAAAAAATTTGAATTTACCTCATGCATAAAAGGTGAGTAGCATTTGTGAAACAGCTGTTTGAGAGCATCTTTGAACTAAACTGATGTGTGATCAAACTGAAAGCTTATCAGCGTTGGCTTATATGTTGAACTCATGCAAACATTCTCCCCTCACAGCTTCGTACCCTGCTCAGAAAGAATACATGTGGCTGTAATAGAAATGGCTGCCCTCTTTCCCAAGGTTTGAAACACACACACGCACGCACACACACACAGACACACACACACCTTTACTGGTACTAAGATGTAGAATTGCTCTTCTGCAGAAACCTCGCTCGGACACGGTCAGAACCTCGCTGCGCCTGCTGACCTCCAGCGCATGCCGTCTGCAGAACGAGTGCCGGAAGGCCATCCCTGCAGAGGGCTGCCCAGGACCGGACATGCAGCTGGTCACCCAGCAGGTCATCCAATGTGCTTATGACATCGCCAAAGCTGCCAAGCAGCTAGTCACCATCACCACAAAGGAGAATACCAACTAACCCGCACTTCTAGAGCTGCACAGCCATCAGCATCTCTTTTTGTTTTTACAAATTTTTAATGTATTTGTAGTAAATGCATGCATTTTTTTTTAGATTTATGCATTACATCGACTATATATAAAGCGTGAAAAGCTAAAAAATGCAAATCATATTATCGAGTTTTCGTCTTAGTACAATATCTTATGAGATGACACACTATCTTCCAGCTACAAGGCCTGTTTATAGATTACTCTAACAGAGTTGTTACTATATTATAGAGAAAACAGTTAAGCACATTGCACAGCATGATGAAACAGATTAATGTTAGTCTCAGACCATAAAATGGTTCTGAAAAACCAGCATTCATGTAATGTTTAATGCGAAAACAAATAAATGTTTATTCACTTTGTAGCTTAGCAATACAAATATTTGCTGCACTGACATTTGTCTCCTGTCCCAGTAGATTCCTGTTTGCAGAGCACTAATTGCATCGGTGTGTGCCCGTTAGTCAAATTGCTGAATGCAATAAGTTCGACTTGTTTTGGGGCCAAAATGTTTACAGTTCTGGTTTGTTTCCAACAGGCTCCTTGTTGTTTTGCAGCTACATTGGTGGTTTACCATTTCAAGCTAATAGCCATGTATGTTCATGTGTGTCTATTCCTGTCTCACTGCAGCTAGTTTAAATTGTGCATCACGTGAGACAGAACTCTACATGTTTCCTGTATAATCGAACTTCACCAAGTATTCAGAATTCATGCTTTTATTTTGAAATCTGTTCCAAGCAATGACCCTTCCTGTTCTCGTCCAGAGTGCAGGGATGTATGTGATGCAGCTGCTCGGCTGCACTTGAGAACAATTATTTTTTAAATAAACTTTATTTATAACTGAATCCCTCTGGTCTGCGAGGTTTTGTGTTCACGTTTTCAAACTTCCAAAGCAGAAACGCTCCACTCGTTTGTTTGCATCCATTTTATTTGGTTTTTAATCTAAAACATCAGAACAGAAAATACTCTGCAGTCATGAAATAACTGTACAAGTGCTTTTCAATACAAAAGTATCAAAATCAGGTTGTAAACATGGCACAACAAACAGCCTTCCTAACCTGTTTCATCCTTTTTAAAAGGCACTCGAGGACACGTGATCCTTTTTCCACCCAAAAACTGTAAACATCGCTGTAGATTTTAAAAGTTAAAGTTGAAATGGCTCGTCGTCTTTAAATGACTCTGAAGTCCCAGACAAATAACTGAAGACGATGCTGTTACAGGTCATCAAAACTACTGAAATCTGCTACAACACAGAGCCCAAACCTTCATAAGGAAAGCAAAGATGATCAGTAATCAAGATATTCTGTCATTTGATGAGATTTCTGTTCTTTATCTGTAACAGGATCAGTTTAAAGAGGACTTCTATGTTGTTGGCACTTTAAAGCTAATTAACAAACAGAAAAGAAGCTAATCAGAAGTTCAGCCTCCCGGACTGCACGTGTCCAGGTGCTGATAACGTTTTGTTGTGAATCTAGAGGGGAAAAAAGGAAAAATTTTAGTTTTGACACCAAGGAGCCTTTTCTTTCCATTCTAGAAGACCAGACAGCTTGAGTTACATCTTTTACCTTCTCTTGGTGCCCTTTCATGGCCATTCTCTGCATCTCAAGCCTCAGCTCCTCCTCTTGCAACCGAAGAGCCTCCCTGTCCTCCTCTTCCTCATGCTCCCTCCTGCGCTGCTCCTCCATGTGCTCTTGGTGTTTCTGCTCCACCTGCATTACCCGTTCAAACGTTAGGACATGTTTGCAAGCAAAAACTAAAAATCACACAAGTAGCACAAACCTGAGCTTCTATTTCTTGCATCCTTGCCGTCTTACAGTCCTCATGTTGCTCTTTCTCCAGCCGTCTGAGCTCCCGCTCCTTCTCCAGCTCCTGGATTAGCTCCTCACGTCTCCTAAGCGAGTCTTCTTGAGCCTCACGGTTCCTCTGCATTTTCTGGTCCAGCTGCTGCTGCCTCTCCATGAGCACCTTACAGGGAAAAAAATAGAAATCTTTTAATCCAGGGAATAATTTTTGAGAAAACTTCACCGAAACCCAGTTTTACCTCATGCATGAGTCGCTCTCTGGCTTTCTTCTCCTTCTCCCATTGAGCTTCTCGTTTCTCCCACATACGCTGAGCTTCCTCCCTGTAAATTCACGTGAAACGTTTGCATTTAAACAAAAACGAAGCCCTTCCTTTTTCTTTGCCGAGTCTTGACGCTGACCTGTGGACCGTCTCAAACTCAGCCTCCCTCTCGCGCTCCAGCTTGAGCTGCTCTTCAAGCACACGCTTCATCCAGGCAGCATCAGCGACAGCTCTTTCCCTCCGCGCTGCCTCCAGCCTTTGGTCCTCCTCCTCTCCTTCCAGCAGGGCTGCCATGATCTTACGGTCAACCTCCTGATGTTCACAAAAGATGTAAAACATTAATTCAAAGAAAGACCAGATATATCTGGAATAATGGATTCAAGGGAAAGTGGATCTGTACCAGTTCCTCCTGCACTTGCTGGGCTTTCCTCCTCAGATGAGCTTTATATTGACGAATTAAAGAACGCCTGGATGAAAAAGTCAAATATGTAAGAAGTTTGCTGCGACTTGTGATAAATAATCTACAGAAAGAGCTTCTTATACCCCATTTCAGCTGTTTTGCGCCTGTCTTCTATCTTCTTCCACTCCTCTTCTATTTCATTCTGCTGCACCTGCTGGATCAACAGAGCCTGTTGCTCCTTTTTTAGACGAGTGGTCTGAGAGAAGCAACACACCGTTAGTAACAAAAACTTCATTTACATAAGCAGAAATGCCATTTTTAAAGTTCCAAATACCTCCTCCTCTCTCATCTTCAGCTCTTCCATCTGCTGTTGAAGCTCCTCTGCTCTCTTACGCTCCTCTTCTTTCTTCCTCTCCTCCGCTTGCTTCATCCTCTCCAGCGCCTCTCTTCGAGTCCTCTCGTACTCGTTTTCGAAGCGCCTCCTCTCCTCCTGTTCTGTCACTTCTTTCTGCATGTTTGATGAGACGGGTTGCTCACATCAAGTGTCAAACTTTCTTAACTATGCACGGTGTCGAGGTGGATTAAGCTGAGATTTCAGGCGTGATACTGTGCTCACAGAATGCATAAGCACTCTGATTAAAAATGGATATGCTACATAAATAATTGGTGGTGTAAAAGGATAATGGCAGCTTTAATGGCTGGCTGGAGGGATTAAACACTGAAATAAACATAATTTGACATGCTTAATTGAAGACTCGGGATGATCATCCTACCTGTCTCTTCTCCGATACCTGCTCCTGCCACCGGCTGACAACGTGATCTTTATGTAATGCTGACTCAACCTGCAGACGGAGTTAAAGACTGAGTTATGACAGAGGTGCTGTTGAACCTGAACCCTAGAGGAATGGAAACAGGAGCATTTTACTCTCTAAAGCAAAGGCTGGACTCAGGTTAACTGGAAGTCATGGAGCGTGTGCCTCACTAGAGCTTTAAGTTTCCAGATCAAATGGACATCTGGACAAAAAGTCTCTGCTTTCCTAACTTACCAGGTTCTTCACACACACACACACACACTTGGTGGTTACCTGATACCCAAAGCCATTAATCACGTCATCACCGGTCCGGGTTTGGGGTTTTAATCACTTTTGCATAAATAGTTTAAACCCGCTTACCTGTCGTAACTCTGGATTGTTTCTCTTCCAGTGCTCTCTCAGAAGCTCCTGAGCAACCTGGAAGAAACAAAAACAGAGAAGTTATGAGGATAGATTGAAACATGGCAGAACACTGATCATGAATATAAAAAAGCTTTAATAAAGCTACTTTTTTCCTCATTTCCGCTCTTGCTGAGCGAAACTCTTCAGCTTTCTGCACGATTTGGTTGGTTCGTGTGGTTCTGTCAGGGACTAGCTGTTGGAGCTCTGCCTCCAGCTGGTCTCGCTCCTCTTGAAGCATGGTTCTGAGCGGCTCTTTGCGTCGCTCCAGGAAGGCTTTCCTTTGCTCCTCCTCCTCCGTTTGAAAGTAGGCTGACATACTAACAAAAAGTGAAGAAACAATTCAATTGTCTTTGTCTGCTGATAAAAACTGTGAATGTGCATGAAAGGACATTTCAAAAAGGCTGTTTAACATATTTATAGTTGATTAATTTTAGGCAGAGATGCAAACAAAATATCAGAATGTAACTTGACCAGTTTAAGGCTGATATTTATAACCACCCTTTTTGCCCAGAAGGGGTCGTGTTAGTCACAGATCCTCGTTTGTTTGCACTGGTTATTTTGTCATTATTGTTATAATTATTATACAAGTCTTTCTAGAACTTTAACTAGAACACACAGTTTAGAATTAAGTCTAATTGACAAGAGAGGGGTCCCCTCCCTTCAGGAGAGGGAAAACAAAAGCAGATTTCCAAATATTCAGATTTTTGTTACTGGATAGGGTCAGATTAAAAATATGAGTCAGTGGTTCTGCTGTGATGAAGTCTGCTGCCAAATTCAGAAAAAAAGGATCACGTCTGTCAGGATTTGTTTGGATCTAAACTTCCGAGACAACAAATGGGATCAAACGGAATGACTGAGTAGAGGGTGGGCTTAATGGGAAAGGTGAAATGGTAGGTTGCTGTTTTCAAGCTTGAGGATTGAGATCCAAAGAGAAAACCAGATTAAACAAAGTGTTCATTGAAGTAGTTCAGAATAGCTGATTAATTAATTTCTTTTTTTAAATTCCCTTCCAAAAAAAAAACTTATGATGATTTAAGTTTTTGGTGGTTTTAGACAGATAGAGATTCCGCATTTGTCTGAATGACAACCAGTCCCTTTCCAGTTTAGATTTCCAAGCTTTTGCAGCATCCCTTTTATTCATCAGAGTAAATCATAGTTTATTATGATCTTTAACTCGGAATTTGCTGAATGGAGCATGTTTATTTACAATCTCTTTAAAGGCATCATAGAAGAAGATCCATGCCTATTTTACATCATGATGAAGAAAGAAAAAGATAACCGTGCCTTTGTTGAAAGCACCTCTGGGAGCTCCAGGCCTCCTGCTGCTGACAACGGACCTCTTGCTCCTTTAAGTACCGAGTATGAAGCTCCCACTGGTGGCGCTGTCGAGCCTCCCTCTCCTGCTGCCGGACCTTCTGTTCTCCCAGCACCCGGCACCGATTACGACTGGGCAGATGGGCCGACCGTGGCGGCAATGCCATCAATCTGAATCACAATCAACAGAATAAAAAAGCAACTTAACAGTTAAATGAGTTTTCACCTGGCATCACTTGATATTAAGTCTACAGAAAACAAACAAATGTATTTACTTTCTTCAACAAAAACACACAGGACGCTAACAGTTAACGTTTGAGTACCCACATGCTAACTCAGCAGACGAAAACAACGGCGGCTCCCAGATTCGTTGGTCTCTATAAAGCACATTTAAACTCTCAGCAGACAAATTACCTCTCCTTAGATCAAATAACTCCGCACATATTATTTATACACAAAGCCTACCTTTAAAACTTTAAATCGTCTTCGCTTTAATTTCAATTTCAAACAACCGCTCTCAGGTTTCGAGGTTTCCTTAGATACCAAAAGACTTCCTGTTTACTCCCCTCCCACGCTACGGAATCCAGCCAAGGCCAAAAGTGTTCATTTCAAGAAACGCGAGAAGATTTTTCTACCTCTGTCGTTTCTTGTCACAACCTCAACTTACACGCGCAGATAAGTAAGTAAGTAAATAAATAAACAAATAAATAAATAAAAAAATAAATAAATTAGGTGATTTTAGTGAATTTCAACACAAAAATTATAGGAAAATCTTCTCAGTTTGGATTGTTTGTTGTTATAAAACATTTCAATTACTTAAATTAAAATAAATAATCATTTATTATTATAATTCAGTTTAGTATTTCATCATTCTTGAGATAGATAGATAGATAGATAGATGATAGATAGATAGATAGATAGATAGATAGATAGATAGATAGATAGATAGATAGATAGATAGATAGATAGATAGATAGATAGATAGATAGATAGATAGATAGATAGATAGATAGATAGATGGATAGATGGATGGATGGATGGATGGATGGATGGATGGATAGATGTAGAAATGGCTGGTCCGTGTCTATCACTAGTTGATCACATGAGCTTGCCAGCAGCTGGATGTCCTTCCATGACCTGGGTTGAATGTAGGTAACTTGAGTGTGTGTGTGTGTGTGTGTGTGTGTTGATTCACATTCTCTTGGTGTCACAGTGAATCTGCAGCGGAGGCTTTGGCAGCCTTTTGCTTCCATTTCAAAGCTAACAGTGTGTGCAGACTCCAGAGATGGCTCTGCTGATGGAGCACCAGTTCAGGCAGCTGCCAGCTGACAAACAGGTGGAAACTAGACCCTTTCTGGAGGCTGTGTCTTACCTTCCACCATTCTTTGGTAAGTAAAGATTGTCTTCTCAGTTTTGGACAGTGGTGACCAATAATAATAAGTTATGTGAAAAAATCCTTTTAGATGTCACAGGCTGCAGGATGAAGCACGTTTTCTCACATTTTGTGGAGCTTGTTATGACAGATTTATCAAATTAAAATGATTTATGACGTATGTCATAAGCTGAACTTATGTCACCAACGAGTCACAGCTGTAGCTGCATGTTATGATGCATTTATGTTGACATTAGAGTTCTAATTTTTTCCACTGGTGCAAGTTTGACAAACATTGATTATTCTGCACAAAACTGTCAGAGAAGGAAAATCTGTCCCAAGGTAACTAAAACAATAGGACTCAATTCAAATGATTATCTTTATTTGGATCATCTTTCTCTCCATCAAGCCGTTCACAATCCGTTAGCATGCATAATTTAATCCACTGGCCTGGATTTAAAGTTGTGAAAATTGATTAGTACGGTGTTGAGTTCCCCTCGCCCATTCAAGGGAGGCACGCTGCACCGGAGCATCTTTGTGCAACTTCATTCTGTATTAATACGCCGAAGTCCGTCCATTGAATTTGCCATGTGAAACCCTTGAGATGAAACAAGTCTGACGCCAGTATTAAGCTCTTTCCTCCTTGTGGCCTTTGTTTTTCCTGACCTAGAAATGTCTGGGCCAACTTTCCTACAAGCTATTAAGGTCTTGAACACCTGGTACAAATTGACAACATTGTTTGACTAATTAGGCTTCATCTTGACTCCTTGGACAGTACATGATTGACTCACTCACTCACTCCCTGTTATTTATTTATTATCGTCTCATTGGTCTTACTGAGAGTTAATAGTTTCCAATAATAACCAATCAACACTAAATATATTCATTAGGAAAGTTTTGATTTGGACAAAAGGAGGCCTGTGAGCAGACTGGAAATGTAAAGAGACGCCCACAAGCTTCTGAAACTAGATCTGCTGCCTTTAGTGTTGTGATAAAGCTTCACATCCGCACAATAAAGAGGACTCAGTCATGAGTAGTTTCCACTAACAGCTCAGGGCCTGAAAAGGCTGAGCTGTGTGGGGTCGGGACTCAACACATGTCACTGATGTCATCAAACTCACAGTCCCTTCACTCTCTACATTAAAGATATGAGACGATAACAATCTGTAGACAAATGATCTAACTGAGATTGATTTTTCGTACTCAGTATAGAAATGCAAAAAATCCATCCATCCATTTTCGGCCGCTTATCTGGAGTTGGGTCGCGGGGGCAGCAGCCTAAGCAAAGAGGCCCAGACTTCCCTCTCCCCAGCCAATTAGGCCAGCTCCTCCAGGGGAATCCCAAGGCGTTCCCTGGCCAGCTGAGCATTTTCCTTTGGGTCTCCTCCCGGTTGGACGTGCCCATAAAACCTCACCATGGAGGCGTCCAGGAGGCATCCTCACCAGATGCCTGAGCCACCTCAACTGGCTCCTCTCGATGTGGAGGAGCAGCGGGTCTACTCCGAGCCCCCCCGGAGCTTCTCACCCTATCTCTAAGGGAGAGCCCAGACACCCTGTGGAGAAAACTCATTTTGGCCACTTGTATCCGTGATCTCGTTCTTTCGGTCACTACACAAAGCTTGTGAGGTGAGGGTAGGAACGTACATCGACCGGTAAATCGAGAGCTTCGCCTTTTGGCTCAGCTCCCTTCACCACGACAGACCCATGCAACACTCACATCACTGCAGACGTAGCACCAATCTGTCTATCGATCTCACGCTCCATCTTTCCCTCACTTGTAAACAAGAATCTGGTTGGCGAACTGAAAAAGCGAATTGCTAGCCAGAAAATAGCTAACAGCTGTTAAGCAGGTAAAGAGCGCTCCCCAGGGCACCTACCAGCTCCACAAAACTGTTAGGTGCTGTTTCTGGTCAGCAGAGGGCTGCAGAGTGCTGTCCCATGTGAAGTTGGTAAAGCTTCTACCTACACAATCACTGAACCTCACTTTTAAAGGAATTGGTTAAAGTGTTAATTAGTGTTCGAGAAGAAAATAACTGTTGAACAGCTTGATGTGTTTTATCCACATTCCTAATTTGCTGTCGCTCTCTCTCTCTTTGTTCCAATCCTTCTCAGACTGCCTCGGCGCTACCATTTTTGCACCAATCAAGGCTGACATAACTGGTAACATCACAGTAAGTGTCACTTAAATATATTTGTCTACAGTGCCGATTTTTTGTGTCATTGCGTTAAAATAGTGTCTTACTTTAACCAACAGAAAATTAAGGCCGTTTATGACACCAACCCTGCAAGATTCAAAACACTTCAGATGATTTTGGAGGCAGAGAAGGAAATGCATGGAGGGGAATGGCCCAAAGTCGGAGCAACATTAGCGCTCATGTGGCTGAAAAGGTTTGAGAGTCGTTGCAGTTTTGCTCTCATAGAAATTTGTTATGTGTGTGCTCATTCAGCTTATCTTCGTTTTCCAACAGGGGTCTTAAATTCATCCAAGTCTTCCTCCAGAGCCTGGTGAACGGTGAAAAGGACGACAGCAACCCAAATCTCATCCGAGTCAACATCACCAAAGCCTATGATGTAGCCCTGAAAAGGTATCACGGCTGGTTCGTTCAGCAGCTTTTTAAGGTGAGTTTGGTTTTAAACACAGATGTGTAGATTAGATGAGCACAGCTGTGTCCTAAAACGACATTTTCTCTTTTAGGCAGCTATGTTCGCTGCTCCCTATAAGTCAGACTTCCTCAAGTCCCTCTCCAAGGGCCGTGACGTCAAGGAGGACGAATGCTTGGAAAAGATCCGAAAATTCCTCATCAACTTCTCTGCCACAGTCGACGTTGTTTATGATATATTTAGTAGAATGAATGCTGATCTTGACTACAAGCTGTGACTGCTGGAGGTCTTTCTGTCCCTGACTTTCATTCAAAGCAACAGCTGACTTTGAGTTTTATGTCCTCCATGTTTTCAGTCTTGTCTTTTTTTAAGAGAAACTTGTCTACATTTAGAAGTGCAAATAAATAAAGATCACACAATAAATTAAAATGCAAATCAAACCAGTTTCTTAGGTTTGGTGCATTAAAGTAAGAATGCTTACTTTTGCTCACTATTTTTTACATTAAAATGTGTTAAAAAGCAGGAAAAGTGAGAGAAAATGATCAGTTATAACAGAAGGTTTGGGTCATTTATCCATATAAAACCAGTTCTGGGTGTTTTTAGTTTACACTTGAACTTGTCAGAGGTCACTTCTTTCGTTACTTGTCTTTGTTGTTGCATCAAGTCCCAGCTTGTCTTCTTGTATCGTGTTGCAGTGTGTTTGTGTGTACAGACAGACAATAATAAATCTAGTTTCATTGCTGGATGGAGTTACAGTGCATTTACAGTACTGTAAGGTTTTAGGCAGGTGTGGGAAAATACTGTAAGCAAAGATGCTAACATAGACATGTAAATGATGGTTTTTAAAATTATCATCAATTTACAAAATGCAAAGTGAGTGACCCCAAATATGCAGCCAAAGTCATGAAGAACAGCGTAAAGAAGACCAAGAAGTCCTGGAAGTGATGGTCTGGCCCCCACAGAGCCCTGATCTCAACATCATGGAGTGTGTCTGGGATTACATGAAGAGACAGAAGTGATGCTGTTTAGAAGACAAAGGATGATCAAACCAAATATTGATTTGATTTAGATTTCTCTTTTGCTCATTCACTGCTTTTTTTTGATTGATGAATGTAAATGAATAACACTTCCATTTTTGAAAGCATTCTTTGTTTACAGCATTTTTTCCACACCTGCCTAAAACTTTTGCACAGTATGCTACTGTATGTGTCTATTATAGCCTACACAACCAAAGAGTCACATGCAGGAATGGGACAAGTGATGAATCCTGGAGACAGGATACTTACAGTGGTATGTAATGGTACTTACAAGGTTCTTACTGGGTACTATGGGTTCTGTTGAGTGTATCGGGTACTTATGGGGTTTCTTACAGGGTATGTACAGAGTGTTTACGATGTGAGCACAGAACACTTACAGGTATCTTACAGGGGCACATACACGTACAGGGCACATATGTGGTTCTCATGGGGAACTTGGAGAGAATGTAAAGGGTTCTTACAGGCTAGGTGTTTATAGGGTTATGTGTAGGGTTCTTATGGGGTTTCTTATGGGGTATGTACAAGCAGGGGTGCAACTATACTTCCAGAGGAGTATGCAAACACATCATTTGTTCATTTGTTGCAGATACACAAACAGCAACGTACACACCTGTTATTAAACACAGGAAATGCAGTCCAAAATATTTTTTCAGGATCGCTTTGGCGCCCCCTCCAGCATGGCGCCCCCATGCATTACATACAGTGCATACCCACTTTTTGCACCAAAACAAGGTGTGTATGGATGACTGTGCACATTCTTCTGTAAATACCCTGTATTTGCCCAATGCCTGCAGAGAAATGACCTCTAAGCCAACGGCTTGACCTGTTCACTGTAAGGGTCAATAATTAATAATAATATTATGCCGTTAAATAATCAATTTCATTAAAACTTTACTGGTTTTGTGTGTCTATTAAGCGCTTGAAACTTCTGTTGTGTTGTGTGTTGTGTGTGGCTCCTATCGCCTTGGGGTGCATTCCTGCCACACCCTCCTGAAAGACCACTCTGGACTGTGGTTTTCTAAAGGTGAGAACTGGCTCAGTATTTGTGAAACACTTTACTCCACTGGTATGTTCATTCAGCAGTGCAGCAAGGCAAACAAGGTTAGGAATCAAATTTCAATCCCTACTTTTACTTTATCATGAAAAGTGTTGGGCAAGTTACTTCAAAACTAATGCATTATTTATTACTTGTTACTGTAATTCATTACATTACAATATTGCTGTGTTTAAATGTAAGGCATTTGAATGAGTAAGCTTGAAAGAGCTAAAAATAAAATTAACATATTTTGAGAGTTTTAATTGACATTTTAAAATCTCAATGATTGTGTTAATAAACCACAATTTATTTTTTAATATAAAAGCCAACGACACACTCATGTAAGTAACATGGATGTTTTATTTCCTCTGTGTTCAGTGTAAACATGGAATAAAGAGAAACAACGTACAGTCAGCCAATGGCCCCGAGAGGAACAGTAACTGTACAAACTTGTTTTTGGTATTTCTAGGAACGGTCTCAGGTTTCCAAGCATGACACTGGGTTAATTTGAACCTAAAATTATGGCAAGCTAATTTATCATTTATTAGCCAGCCAGTGTAAAAATGAACTTTAATTATCCTGAAGGTAATTGTCCAATTAAAATGCATAATAATAATACTAATAATAATTAGTATTATTATTATAAACATCTTGATTAAATACACTTGTTTGTAACATTTTAGATTCATTTTTTTATCTTTGGATTGTTGAAAAGACACTGACACTTGATTGGGTTCCTTAAACCTTTTTACTGATTGGCTTAATGAACTATAATGCATTGGAATGTTTACTTTGTGAAGTGCCTTGAGACGACTCTTGTCGTGATTTGGAGCTATATACATAAACTGAATTGAATTGAATTGAATAAAAAAAACTGACATTGTGGAAGAAGTCGATGAGATAAAACAGGTTAAAAAACTTGTGAATTGCTTATAAAAAGTACTTAATCAATATTTTAAAGTAGGATTTATGTCTGATAAACACAACGCTTATTCTGAATAGAAAGTAAAGTTTTTGTGTGCTTTTCACGAAGAAGTGTTGGTTGTTGTTTGTTACAAAGGCCTGCCACACAGCTTGCCTTTTGTCGGTGCGCCCCTAGCGGCCATGTGTGTTACTACACCGTCTCCTTCCGCAGTGACTCCTCCAGACAAGGCGGTGTCCGCTCCTCTGCTGCTCTGTCCCAAATCTCTGAAAGCATCATTTGTTGTTATGCAGCTCAGCTCAGACGTCAGGGGAAACTTTTAGTCTGAGTTTCAGTTCTCTCTCTTGTCTGGAGTCAGTCTGAAGCGGCTGGAAAAGAGACCAGGTATAAAAAAAGTTTTGAGGTGTTTTAAACTGTGGAGCGAAGCCGAGACTTTTGCAGGTTAACAAGGTGAGTGTTGCTACTTTTCTTAAGAGATGATTTAATAAATTTGCTTCTGTTATTAGTTGAATGTGAGGGCGCTAAATCCTAGAAAATATGACAATAGGTGCATTTCACCATGATTTATGTACTTTTTATTTATTCTTGTAAAACTTTTGATCAGCTTTAAATCTGTATTTTTAATCAGCACGCATAATAAAATAATATTACTGTTTCCACTTTGATCCTTCCTGCTCTGATAATCTCCCATCAGCAGTAGCTGCAGGAACTTCCTCATCAGGAGCCTTTCTAATCAGAAGCCCACTATTTGGAAACTTTTCCTGTGAACTTCCTTGTTGTGTTTATTTACTGTCCTAAACTCAATCTCAAACTTCTCTTTACCTTCACAAAGTCACTAGTTTACTTGCTGCAGCCTCTTTTCATTCATCCCCACCACCAGATGCCTCCTAAAGAAGCGTAAAGGTATTTTAATCCCTTGTGTCAGATAGGTTTTGTGGGACACCAGCTCTCATGTTTATGTCGCTCTCTTGCTGCACAGCCCTGCACAGATAAGCTCTCAGAATCAGCCGCAAACGCAGCAGGAAATCCTTTGGTCTGCAAAGAAGTTCATTGTTGAGAACTTATCTAGTTCTAGCACAGCTCTGTGGCTGTTGATGCCTGCTTCTTGTGTTAAATAATGATTTAAATTATAATTAAATAGTAGTAAAGTGGTGTGATCCTTCTCTCCAAAGGGAACACCTGTGTCTTACAACAGGACTCTTGTTGGTTTTAGCATTAGTCTGTTAGGTTTTCCTCGTGTCTCATCCCTTCACAACAGACTTGTTGAGTCATTTAGAACGCCCGTAAAGCGTGTTTTTCTGTGTCAGCAGATCATTTTCTGCTTTGCCTCCTCTGTTTCAGAATGTCTGCATGCTTCACTGTCGTTTCCGTTTCCCCCTGAAGAGGAGTTGAGCTCATCGCTGCGATAACAGAGATGAATGAGGTATAAGAAGGGCTTAAAAAGACAGAAGAATGAAAGCATTTTAAAATATTAGGAAAAAGGCGTGCTCTTTGAGGAGAAATACACATTGAATGTCCCCGGGTGTTTGTAAGGTTTTGTGTATAGGCTATGTAAAGTTCTGTGCCAGACTATCTACAAACAAATCCAAACTTGTTTTTCTGGTTGAACGAGATATTCCCTCAAACCTTCCTAACATTTTCTCATCGTTGTCCTTCCAGGGTCGCTCTGCTCTCCTCAGAAGGTGTCACCTCATCTTGTCCAAGTCGGACTCTCCTGACTCCGCCAGAGCCGGGCTGTCGGTAGACTCTGGAGATGGAGTTAACGCTGAGAACGACGCTTCCTTCCCGCTGTCTGAGATCTCAAACCTGTTTGAAAACGAGGATGCCTCTCAGCCAGGACATGACGCGAGTCAGGAATCGGCACCGGAGCCGTCTCAGACTGACCATCCCACGGACAACAGGCACAACCTGCGGATGAAGTTCCAGGGTGCTTTCAAAAAGGGCATTTCCACCCCCATGGATCTGCTGGAAACCACCATATATGAGTCAAGTGTGGTCCCAGGCCCCAAAAAGGCACCCATGGACTCTCTGTTTGATTATGGAACCTACGGAAACGCAAGCAACCAGAAGAAACGCAGGAAGAAACTCCCGAGAGGGTGAGAAAAGTACAAAACAGCACCTCAGCACCTGATAGTTTACTGGATTTTCCAGGCGGACATGGTCAGTTTGGAAAAATTCTGTCATCAAACAAACACCTTCTGTACTTTTTGACCGAGGTGTAACACATTACATGCACGCACACACACACACACTGCAGGCCGAACAGAGAACATGCTGTTGGGTCCTCTGTGGTCGCTGAGGTAATATTTAGGCTGCTGCTGGTTTCTGACCTGCTTCACACACACAGAGGTCCATTTATCCAGACACTGAGGGGTGGTGGTGGCTGCTTCAAAGGTGGTTTGTGCAGCATTTAATTCTTAATTTTCCATCAACCAAAAGTAAACAGAATGCTTCCATTAAATGGAATTTCTGCTTTTTATTTCCACTTAGCAGCACAAGCACAATGTGTGACATTGTTTAGCATCAAGATCTGTGTCGTTTTAGGAAAACCGAGGCCTCTGTCGATGATGCTCAAAGCGCTGACCCTCCAAAAGTAATGAAAGTCTTCAACCGCTCGCTGCTGTTTGACTGCGTGTCACGCGGAGACCCGGAGGCCCTCGAGGGCCTGCAGGAGTACCTGCAGGATCAGCAGAAGAGGTTAACAGATGAGGAGTTTAGAGGTAAGACCTCAGTGCATTCAGGGATCTCCCTCTGAGACGGTCTCTGCTCTAAAGTGAGAATTTAGGCGTTTCATTGATCTGCCTGACCTTCTGTGTTTCTGCCCTGTTTTCTGTCATTTTTGGCTCCAAGGATGTGAGCGGGAATAGGCGGAGTCATGTGGCCCGTTCAAACACGAGCCAAGTAGGGCTTCCTGTGTGTGTCTAAGAGGTTTTCTCAGGGAGCAGAGAGAAATCACAGCAAACTGCTGAGTTTGTGCCGATTAGATAAGCTTTACCGTCGTTCAGCTTTTAACTGAGTAGCGACTAAAAGTGAAGTCTAGGTCTGATCCCGTTATGATGAATCTGGGATTGGTGACATGCACACAACGGTTGTGAAACATTGTGAGCCATTTCCCATTTTCTTCACTTGAGCAACTGGAAGTCACATATTTTACAACACTACGCCCCCCGCCCCCGCCACATAGTGTCACCGTATCACGTTGAATCAGCTCGGCTGAAGCTGAGTCAAACAAATTGAATTTACATGAAAATGTATGAAAGCAACGCAAATGAGAAATATCTAAAAAATCATTTCAAATAAATAAAAACCTTGTTAGAATTATTTCTTACTCTTTATTCCTACCAGTGTGTCATGATGCTCTAGTTTTGTTTGATTTTCCTCTTAATTCCTGTTTGGTCTTAGTTGGTCATGTGACTCTAGCTCCACACCTGTCCATCTACCTAGCTCACCTTCTGTTCTCACTCCTCCAGTATTTAATCTCAGTTCCTCATCTTCTTGTCTGTTTTTTCTGTAATTGAAAGTAAAAGTTGAATAGAAAATGGTATCCAACTGCCTGCATCTGGATCCAGTTTTCTGCTCACTTCTTTAATTGTGACGTGACTCTTTACCTTTTTACCTGACTGGCCATGTGTGACCAGTGCAAAGTCCACATTACATTAATGATCCATCTCTCTCCACCATGCCTTCCCTCATGGGAAAGCTCCAAAGAGAAGTGAACCCCTCTGCTTGAGGCAAAGACCCAGCCCAACTAGCAGAGAGGACTCCATCTTTTTCTGGTGGAGACCCGTGACCCTCACTGTGCCTTTACAACACTACCAGAACTCCTCCTCTCTGTGGCCATGCCTTAAGATCCTGCCTGATCATCACTAACAGAATCGGAGACAAGGACTGGCCTTGGCAGGGTCCAGTCTGCACTAGGAATGAGCTCGACTTTGCACAGAGAATGTAAACACGGCTCTTGTTTTGGTTGTGCAGAGACTGGATGGCATGTAAAAGTGGCTCCATACTCCCACATCACCCTCCTCAAAATGCCTCAGGATTGGCTCGACTGTTCGGTCTAACCAACTCGGTCCTCGTGTGTCTCTGATCTGTCCGCTAGAGCCCTCCACTGGGAAAACATGTCTGCCCAAAGCCCTGCTGAACCTGTATGGGGGTCGGAACAACACCATCCCACTGCTGGTGGATATCTCAGAGAGGACCGGAAACCTCCGGGAGTTTATTAATACTCCATTTAGGGATCTCTATTACAGAGGTAAGATATCAAACTCATAAAACATGTTTGTATAGGCAGTAAATAAAGAGTCTAATTAGAACTGGACAGTTTTAAAACCTACGTTTAGGGTTTTATTGTGTCTCACTGAGTCAAAACAAGCAGTGACTGGGTTTTATTGAGGATTGATCTCTACTTTCCAAGCTGAGGCCCAAACATAAGCAGATGTGTGTTTACAGCCTTTAAATGAGAACATCCAGACCTTGTTTATTTGGAGTTCATCCCTTAGATAGAACATTTAGCTTTTAACAACCTCATATTCATAATTATCAACACCTTTAGTCAAGCTCACATGAGAATTTATAACACTTCTCATAGATTTCCAATCAACATCGCCTCGATTTCACAACGGCATTTGTGTAGTTGACATGTTTTCAATTTAGCCCAATCTGAAGCAGAGATATGAGGAGGTTTCAGTGGCAGTAACTCTTGCTTGTGCTGTTTTTGCCATCAGGCCAGACGGCGCTCCACATTGCCATCGAGCGACGCTGTAAACACTACGTGGAGCTGCTGGTGGAGAAGGGAGCTGATGTTCACGCCCAGGCAAGGGGCCGCTTCTTCCAGCCCAGAGACGAGGGGGGATACTTCTACTTTGGTAACAGCAAACCCTTTAAGTGTGCTTCTGTAGTTTTATTCTCATGCTTCTGTAATTTCAATCATTTCAGTTTGTAATGAAGTGGTGGATTTGAGGTTTCTGTGACTTCACGGGTCACAAACGCGCCCTGTGCCACATAAAAAGGAAGTGACATCATTCCCTCCTACCTTTTTGACTTTATTAACTGGGCAGGTTCTGTCAGGACTCCACCTTATACTCGTACGAGTCATTATAAATTCCCTCCTGAAACACATGAAAGAGCAGCTTTATAGGCCGTGTCTAGAGAAAGGTGTCTGTGTTCAGGAGTTAAACATCCTAATCCTGCTGGGAGGTGATCATTTCAACTCAACGCCGCCCTCTGCTGGATCTTCTAAGATTTCACCACAATCTCAGGAAATTCTTATCTTCTCATAAAAATTGTTACATAGATTTGATTCAAAAACGACTCGTCTAAAGCCAGAGGCTGATTTTTGAATTTTCAGACGTCTGTTGATGTTCTACCAAGCTCAAGTTTAAGAGCAGCTTTTTTTGATTAAAATCAAGTGTCACATTCTTCTTTCCTCACAGAGGAGAGGATTTCTATTTCCACTTAGCACGGTTGTCATTCCCAAATGCCAGCGTGTCCGGGCGCAGTGTGAGTAATTTGCCGCGGAGCTTTGCAGTGAGGTGAACAGGAACCTGGCAGGGCTGATGGCTAATGGGATTTCGGCTCACGCTAACTCTCTGCGTGCACCCGTGCAAATCCATGAAGAGGAGCGTTTCTATGTGAGGTGACAAAGTAATCTGTCACCCATGGCAACGGCGCATTTTCAGCAGCTGCTTTTGGCACTCTGGGCCCTTTGGGCCCCTCCCTCAAACAGCCGTTAATTGTGCCACTTTCAAGGCGGGGATTTAAGTCAGATCTTTGATCCCGTGTTTAGTCGGCTTTACGGAAGACTACAGATGCCAGATACAGCTCTTAATTAACCCCCCTGTTATTTTAGTATTACTTTCCTACTAAAAGCACATTTCTACTAATCTCCTGTGATTCTAAATTGATGTGAGTGCTCTCTGGTCGTTTACCCAGGTGAGCTGCCCCTCTCTCTGGCTGCGTGCACTAACCAGCCCAACATAGTGCACTACCTGACAGAGAACCCCCACAAGAAGGCTGACCTGCGACGCCAGGACTCACGAGGAAACACGGTGCTGCACGCACTAGTTCACATCGCAGACAACACCAAGGACAACACCCGTTTCCTCACAAAGATGTACGACATGCTGCTCGTTAAGTGCACCAAGCTCTACCCAGACTACAGCTTGGAGAAGATCCTCAATAACGACGGCATGTCGCCTCTCATGATGGCCGCCAAACTTGGCAAAACAGGGGTAGATACGTTTACAATGGCTGCGTTTCTTTTTTGATCTAATGTTTACATGAAATGATCAGCTTCTCCGTGTTCCTACAGGTTTTGCAGCACATTATCCAACGTGAGATTAAGGACGAGGAAGTTCGCCACCTGTCACGTAAGTTTAAGGACTGGGCGTACGGTCCGGTGTACTCCTCGCTGTATGACCTGTCTTATGTGGACACGTGTGGGGAGGAGCCGTCTGTGCTGGAAATCCTGGTTTACAACAGCCGCAATGAGGTGAATGAAAAAGTGCAGTAACTCACTTTGAGCATAAAAACGTCAACAAACATTTTTTATTTTGTTGCTGTTCTTGTGCGTCAGAACCGCCACGAGATGCTGGCTGTGGAGCCGTTCAACGAGCTGCTGACGGCCAAGTGGCAGAAGTTTGCTGCTGCCACCTTTTACATCAGTGTGATATCCTACCTCATCTCCATGATCATCTTCACCTTAGTGGCTTATTACCACCCAACAGAAGGAACGGTGTGTGTGTGTGTGTGTGTGTGTGAGATTACTGGACATGCAGAACTTTTGCTTGAGAAAAGTGTTTTTTTTTTATCTCATCAGCTGTTTAAACATATTTTTGAGTTTTCATGTTGGGTACATTTCAGCTGCTGCACCAACTGATGAACAAAGATGAGTTTAAATGAGGTTCTTTATCATTATAATTCAATTTAAAGGGATAAAAGGAATAATTCTGCTATAAGATGATGCTACTAGCAGCTTACAGTCACAGTTAGATAATGAAGCTATAGAAGAAACAGCTGTTTTGGCTTTGTATAAAATAAAATAATATTTTTATGTATGCAAAAAATGCAAAGTGTGCAAATTATATTTTTAAGGGTGAATAAGATGATATACTTTGCTAAAATAAACAAATGCAGGCTTAGACTTTGTTCAGATATGTTTATCTCACTTCATGAGGTCACTGAGGTCACAGAATGATCGGGTAACTCATTGTTTTTTTTAAACTAAACTTTATTTGTTTTGCTTTCCACATTAAATTCAGTGAATGTTTTAAATAATGAGTTTAACCATAATTTAAAGAGGACATATTATGCAAAACTCCCCTTTTGTGCTACCATGTGGGTCTCTACTGCCTCTATAAGCACTCCAAACTCATCCATCCATTTTCTTTCAGTGTTTAATTTTAGGAATTATGTGCCTAAAACAAGCCGTTTCAAACATTCCCTGTTTGTGATGTCACAAATGGGGAATTAGAATAGAGCCACCTCTCACGTGCAAGAGAGAGCTGCTGCTGGAGGAGCAGTGGCTCTGCTCTAAGCCCCTCCTGCATATCGGAGCTTCTCAGCTTATAGCAGCCTGATGGTAGGGATGGGTGGGCGTGGCCAGCTCCAGCTTGTTTCCTTAAAGAGACAGAGCCCTGAAACGGCACATTCTGGAAGAAAATGTCAATAATAAAACTGATGAAGTTGCTTTATGTGAGAGGGATTTAGAGCAAAAAACTTCATAAACATGTTTGGTATCAACCATAGAACTATTATAACTTAATAAAAAAATGCTTTTTATCTGTTCTTTTGCAGCCTCCATACCCTTACACCACCTCCTCTGACTACCTGCGGATGGCTGGTGAGATTGTAATCCTGGCAATAGGAATCTTCTTCTTCCTCACCAATGTGAGCCAACACACTCCGTGGCAGTTTGCTGTAATTGTCGATAACGCTGATCCTCTATCAGACCTGTAACAAAGTGTGATTATGGAAATGTTTCTCTGCAGATTAAGGAAGTCTTCCAGAAGAAGTGGCCTGAGGTGAAGTCTTTGTTTATGGATGGATCTTTTCAGTTGCTGTAGTAAGTCATCATCTTTGCACCACCTTCCCGATCTCTTAATAACATTTACTCAGCTTTATTTCTCACACATTTGTAGTTTTTTAAACCTGTGATAGAAACAAAATAAAGCAGACAGGATCTCTGTATTTTATTAAAGCGTAGCTCTTTTTGTTCAGCATTGATGGCTCAGATAAGTGTTCTCGTTCACTGACAACGTCCTTCCTTTTTCCTCTAGCATCACCTACTCTTTGCTGATTATAATCACGGCTGCTCTTTACCTGTCTGGCGTTAAGGCTTACATCGCCGTCATGGTCTTTGCTCTTGTCATGGGCTGGATGAACACGCTTTACTTCACCAGAGGCCTGAAGCTCACTGGAACCTACAGCATCATGATACAGAAGGTCCAACATTAAACACCAACGTTAAATCACCCGAAGTTTTATTATCTCCTCATGATTTATTTACCTTTTGGTTTTTAGATTCTTTTCAAAGACCTTTTCAGGTTCCTGTTGGTCTATTTTCTCTTCATGATTGGGTATGCTTCAGGTGAGCTAAGATCTAGCTTCCTTTTGAATTGGGCCTTATTCATTATTTCCTTGAAGTGGCTCACAGACATATTTCCACCCACAGCCTTGGTGTCTCTGCTCCCCGTTTGTCCTACGTTGTGTAATGACACCTGTCCCACCTACCCAAAGTGCAGGGACCCAGACACTTTCAGTACTTTCCTTCTGGACCTGTTCAAGCTGACCATTGGGATAGGTGAGCTGGATGTGCTCTATAGTGCTCGATACCCAGCGGCCTTCCTCATCCTCTTAGTCACCTACATTATCCTCACCTTTGTGCTGCTACTCAACATGTTGATTGCCTTGATGGGGCAGACTGTGGGACAGGTGTCCAAGGAGAGCAAGAAGATCTGGAAGCTTCAGGTGACTAATGCGGTTTTATCTAGTAGACTCTAGAAAATTAAAAAAGTCTGAAAATGACCTGAAATTAACATTTTGTTTTACTCGTAGTGGGCGAAGACCATCTTGGATATAGAGCGTTCTTTTCCCGTCTGTATTAGAAAGTCTTTCCGAGCTGGAGAGATGGTGACTGTGGGAAAGAACTGGGACGGCACTCCCGATCGACGTTGGTGTTTCAGGTATCTCTCGTGCAGTCCAAACACCCGTGTCACCAAAGTATTTATCACTCTCTCTATATTAGTTGATCAGAAGTGAAAAACACCAAAATAATTACTCCAGACATTTAGATTCTGCAGTGTGCAAGCTAGCAGTTTTTAAAACGTGTATTTTTTCCCAGTGTGACCAACAAGATTGATCACTCATTGAGTCTTATGAGTAAAGCTGAGCTGCAGAAAGACAAAACAAAAATGTTTTTATTTTCAAATGTTGGCAAAAACACCATGGCTTAATCATTTTCACACCACATTCTGTCACTTCTAACGGTGTGTTGTAACTTCAGGGTGGATGAGGTCAACTGGTGTCACTGGAACCAGAACCTGGCAATAATCAACGAGGATCCGGGTAAAAGTGAGATCAGCCAAACCGTCGGGTCACAGCAAGGTGGCAGATCTTTGAGGAGGGGTGAGATTCCTACTGTGGACATGAATAGACAATTATAATGTGGATTAAAGTCAAATTCTAACAAACCCATAAAATATTCCTCAGATCGCTGGACTACTGTGGTCCCGCGGGTGGTGGAGTTAAGTAAAACTCCTCGAGCGAGCGAGCTGGTGGTCGAGATGGAGCCGCTGTCGTTCAGACACTGACAGCTGTAAGGTGTAAACAAAAGGAGACATTACAAATATCACTAATGCTTTTAGCTTGTGGATAGGTTAAAGAAATGCAACAGTTTACTAGAGACTGGATTACATTTTAGGAGATATTTCTGCTCTAAATGCAGAAAAAAAACACTAAAAACTTGATTTAGAATTCAAGGTGAATTTAGTGTTTTTATATTGTGACAAAAGAACAGAAAACCCATTTCCAGAAGGTTCTGTGCCTTTGCATGGTGGGTCAGTGGGCGACCACTCAGGGAGTTTTACATCCATGGTTCTTATTGGGTTTTCTAACAAATGTATTTTTATGGAATAATTATATTAGCTCTGCAATCACAAACATTCCCCCACTTATATAAACACATTATCAGATCTATTTTAATACATTTTTAGATTTAGATTAGAAATCAACTTTGCTTGCCTTACATTTCATTTGATGAGTTTGTCATAAAGACGAACCTTTTCATGCTGTTTGATTTTAACGTGCAAGGATCCAGATTGTAGAATTTATTTATATATTACACATAAATATATATTTCCTCTTTTTCTCTATACGGTATTAATTAAATAGTCGACTTTGAAAGGCTGGAGCTGCCAGCTCAGGCAGAACAGCTGTCATGTGAGCTGCAACAATGCACGATGCCAGTTTCTGATGTGTGCATTATTATATGAACACAAAGACAGTATTCTGCACAAGATGGGCATGATGAGCAGGTTAGAGTTGTCAAGCAAATATGCAAATGTGGGACAATAGCCCTTCGTGTTAGGGTTTGTCTTTGAATTTGCAGAGTTATTGTTCCTTTGCAGCTGGGGTGTTTGCATAATCAACTCTTGCCATTATGCACTCCCCCCATTTGCTGCAGTGTTTTCATCACAGTTGGCTCTTTGCCCTACACAGCTTTTATTTTTATTTATTTTTTGTGCATAGCAAAGAAGCATACGTGTGTGTTATTGTGCTGCATGACGTGCAGGTCATTTTCATACATTCTCTACTGTTAAAGGTCACAGGTCTCTGTTTACATTTCTATAAATTGTTTCATTGTGCATTTTTACATTCTGACCTTTTTTACGTTTTATTTTGTACATTGCTGCACAGAGAATTAAACACTGATCATGTTTAATATCCATGTGGCTCTTTTGTTTAAATGAACACCTTAATATAAATGTCTAATAGCCAGTTGAGCATTCCAGCAGAAAGATTTAATAGATTTTTTGGGGGATTGAAGCTCTATTTAGATAATGAAGATGCGATGCTGCTGAGTTGGATTATTTATTACCTTTGAGACCTTAAATATAAAGTATTCTTCTTTGTCATTTGCAGAATTCAAACCTCTAAAATGTGTCTGCAACCTGTGGCTCTGGGGGCCACATGTGGCACTTCAGAATAAAAAAAATCTAAATATGACGCAATAACATTCAGCAAGTTATTTTTATACCAAAGAAAACCTCAATCTTAAGCACTTTAGGATTAAAGGTCAAAGGACATTTAAGTTATAAATAACTATCAACCTGGACTTTAATTTAATTTAATTAAAGGCATTAAGGTGTATTTTTAGCAATTTTATTAGCTTTTAACCAGAATTCATTCTTATTTACCTAAATAAAATGAACCTAATCCAAGATGTCGGTGTAAAAAATGTGGGACCCACATAGGTCCAGGGTTCAAGGGTCCAGCAGATTTTGCAGCTCAATACAAATTTTATTTTGTAGGAGAAATGTTGATAATGCTCCTTTCAATGTAAAGGTGGGAGAGCCCATCTAAACTCAGTCCCATCTGCAGTTCCGTAGCGACCTGCTGGTGGCAGCAGAGGTCTGAATTTCAGAGCTCTGCTGCAAATTGACACCAAATTAAGAATGACAAACATGAGTCCTGTCTGCTTAATATGTATCTATCTCTATCTATATATAGATATCTATAGATATAGATATATACTGTTTATAAATTTATAAATGGTGAATATTCAGCAGTTCCATAAAAAGTTTGTTGAATCTGACGTTTATGAAGTATTATCTACAGAAGACCTCAGGTCTCCTGAACACCTGGCCAGTAATTATGAGCCTTTTGCTTCCTAATGACACTACAAGCTGGCAACACTTTACGAACAGGATCATTGCCTTTCACCTTTCATCATTATGCCTCACTTTTCCTCTCCCTCTGAAGATTTTCACATTAACGATGGCGAAGGGCCTCATCCTCCTCCTCCTCCCTCGTCTCTCCTCTCCGAGGCCAGCAGTGCTGAAGGACACGGGGAATCTCTCGCCACCTCAGAGAAGAGGCTAATCCTCTTTGCCCCAACTTTAACTGGGCCACTAATCCTCCAGGTTTATCTGAGCAGTGAGCACCTAGCGCTGCTGACAACTTGGCCTGCCCTCCTCCCTTCAGCCTGTTAAGTAGGGCAGGGCTAGGTCCTGCAAGTGTCACTGTCAGCAACTCTGGAACCACACGCTTGCACAGGAAGTGTGAGCTGTTAGCGAAATGGCTCGCCTGCTTGCAGCAGGCGTGTGCTGGCTGCCGCAAAGAGTGTCTCAACAAACCAAACGTCAGCCAGGCAGGGTCACGTTGTAACGGCCTTCGTTTGGTAACGTGGTGGAAGGGAAAGTTGAGCCTCATGCAGGAGGCCTTAGGGTAGACTAGCTTAGGTATTGGAGGTACAAATTGTTCAGCTATTGTCCAGCCAGTTAAGCTTTAAAGTGTTTAGGCTGATGAGTCAGGAGAGGACACCGGACTGGATTCAGGCCAACTCATTCTTAATTCAGCAAACAACACTTCAGGGTGATTTAGAGCTAACATTTTTTATTCTAAGTCCAGCAGTCTGACACACAAGGTGGAAATTTTGAACACTCACGTCTTGTATTTTAAAAGAAGTGGATGCACAAATTTTCCACTCTCTAAATAATTCTTCCCATGATCCCTCAGTTAAATATTGCACCAACCTGTGACACGTCTGATTAGAACAAGCAGCCACTGGAAGACATATTGGTCAGCTGGTTTGTGAGATGACCTTTCAGTTCATATAAGATAAAATGAGGCCACTGATCCCGAAATGATTCACAGTGTCTAAACTGACAGGCGAGGGCACGGCCGTGGCGGAGCTTTCGGCTTGCTTCCCTCGGCCTCCGTAAGCATCTCTCATGATTTATTGTGAAATTGCAAGGGACTCAATGTGGCGTGCAGGTGAATGAGTTTTGCTAATAAGAGAAGCATTTCTGCTCCACGGAGCTCTTTTTCTGTCTGAGCGAGCGTGTATGAAATCAGTGTGCAGTCTCCCAGTACCACACGCTCTGGTGGAGGCGGCTGGCTCATCAGTCTGTGGCTTATCTGATGTTTTAGGTGGGTGGAGAGGTTGGGAGCGAGAAGAGAAAGAAAAGTGTCTTGTGATGAGTTCTCGACAATACCTATGTTGTTAAACACACAGTGTGGAGGTTTGTGGGGCTCCATATGCAAGGTTATTCCACCATAGCTGTAACAGCAACACTAGTTTCCTGCTTGCTTCTACCTCCTACTGGTTGAAAGAGGAATTACAACTTTCGTAAATGACCCTGCCGCAGCCTGCTGTAGCTAACACGAGCCTACTGATAGTAAAATAAGATATGAAGTAAAAAGATCCACACTGTTGGACAAAATATTATTACTTACAAGTCCAGTTGCAACAAAGCCAGGTCACCATCAGTCCGTGATATCGTAGCCCCCCATAGCTCCTCAAACGAATGCAGGCCGCACCAATGTTCGCTCTGGTTTTAGCTCTTAGACATTACTCTTTTACTTTAAAATCCAGTCTCTGCAATGATGCCAACAAAAAAAAGCAAAATTCTTCCTCTTTTTGTGTTTTTTATTGACGGTCGGCTAACTGAAAAAGCTAATTGCTAGCCTTTATTTGAGCTACCAGAAGATGTTGCAGTAAAGCACTCCCACTAGTGTACCTACCCATGCCACAAAACTGTTAAGTACAGTTTCTGGTCAGCAAACGGCTGCAGAAGGCTGTCCAATGTGAAGTTGCTCATGTTTATGTCTCAAAAACCACTGAAACCACTTTGAAAGCAATAGCTCAAATTGTATAAAAAAACTCTTTGAAGTTTTAAAGTGACAATGTGTAGCTTTTACCATTAATCTCTGTAAATGTCCATTGAAATGTTGTTGAAAATGAATTAAATAATACACAGCTGTTGAAAAATATTGGCGACTTCGTAACATATAACCATAAAAATCGACGCCATACTAGACACGATGTTTCCTTCTATGGAAGCCCGTGAGGACAAAACATGTTTACTGATTTGTAATGAGCGGTTACAAAACTTTCGCCATTCATAAACGTTGTTCTACACATTTACCTCTTCGCTCGTTGCCAGTGATGAAAGGGAGTCTGATGTGCTTGTCATGTTGCTGGAGGTTGAACGATCTGATTTTTGACCCTAATGGCAATCCGTAGATAAGGTCTTACTCAAACAAAAAATATGGCTTGCTTGCAATCATTTCGATATGTACTGCCCCCTATTGCAAGGAAAAACACACAGTCACTTTAATTTGAATTGGGCACATTGAGTACTTTTGGTCAGTTATTGCAAAATGGTTGGAAGGACAGGTGAGCTGCAAGAAAAGGCATAATTAACGTAAATGCTTAAGAAAAATTCTGCAAAATCCAAGTTTGTGCACGTTGATTAAAAGTAATTGCTTGTGTCCTTAAGGTGAGGTTGCTTCTGGTGTAAGGGTGAAAAAGGTCAAGTGAACAACAAGATTGCCAAAGCAGGCATATGGCGGTGATGCACAAACTGAATCCTAGACTAATATGCTTACCTGTGCTACAGGAAGGGCTAGTCCAACTGCTTACAGGAAGAAAGAAGCAAAGTAGACGAGCGTAGAAGTCATCTGCTTTATTTCCTTATGTCAATCAATAATACATAAGAGAGGAAAGGTCAAATGAAAAACAGCCATCTACATTAAAGTAAAGAAATTTCAGTCCTGAGATTGACAAAAAGCAGAGAAGAGACAAAATATCTACTGTGATGGTCAGGATGGAGGAGTGACAGTGGCAGTTTCAGCAAATTGAAGATGATGGTTGTGGGGAGATTGCAGACCAGGAGAGGGTAGAAGCGATCACTGGGATGCTCGGCTGTAGGCACATTCAAAAGTTGAAAACCCCACAACGAAAGGATTTTACAGCTTTTTCTTCATATTCAGACTTATTTATTTTTAAATCTAAGACTCATATATTATCGTTTTCAAAAGAAGAAAGCAATGTATTCCTTACACTGTTTTTTTTTCATCCTGAGGAGACAAAATCATTTTTAAACACAGTACTGCAGGGAAAACAATAAGAGAGATGCTTTATAGATTTCCCATTTCCATATATATTATTTTCTCAAGGTTGCAGCACCCTCATACTTTGGCAGCATTGGTGCACTTGAGATCATCTGAGAAAAACAAAACAGCCCCGTCTGTCCACAGGATAATTTGGAGAGCCATACAAACAATGAAAGGAATCAAAAAACAACAAAAAAAGAAAAACAAAGCAAAATCCCCAGACTTTCGCATTTATATTGGATCCAGTAATAGACCCACACAAACCAGATGAATATTTGGAGGCCATAAGCTTTTGCAGCTGAAGCTGTGACAGTGAAGAAATAAAACGCTGTAAGCTCCTGGAATTACACCATACTGCATTGCCTCTTTAGAAAAAAAAGATAATAATAAAAGGGCTCTAGAGCTGTGCCTTTGGGGGAAAATCCTGATTTATTTTGTCATCTGTGCTGATTTTTACCTTGTGGTACATCTAATAAATACTAAAAACTACATTTAGATTCTGCGCCGCTCACGTCTGACCCATCAGGGTTTCTCCTGCTGCAGTAAAAGAGATGCGCTCAGACGGTGAATCAAAACATATCTTTAATGATATTGTGCAACAGAGCTATAAGGCTGGCGGTTTAACTGTACAAGCCTCCTCAGGACCATCTGAATTATTGATTAAAGTATTTTCTCACAACTTATGAAGGAGAGAGGACCGTCTGCGTGATTTCGTCCTTTCATAGACATTAGGGAGGAACCCTAAGAGCAGGACAGGATGGGGTTGACCATAAGGATGCGGAGGAGGACTATAACCCCCACCACACACACACACACACACACACACACACACACACACACCCGTCATCTGCAGGTTAGAGAAGCAGCGTGAGCAGCTGCCTTTATTTCTCATCCCTTCTGTTCTTAGTGAAAGAGCTGACCCTGCTTCTCAGAAGTATTTAAGGTGCATAATATGCGACTAGACCTTTCCGCCGGGCAAAGGTCCTCATGGACTTATTGGGATTTACTAAGGGATTTTTACAACCAGCATAAGTCATTTCTCCTACACACTCTGCCCTCCAAACATCCCCACGAGTGTCTCGTCGTCCTTGAAAACCCGTTAGAAGTCAATAGCAGTCTGTAGCCACAGAGATAAGTTATAGATCTAAACGTCCTCGTTCACACGGGGTGCTGCTGTGATTTATCCAGCCATGACAGCACGCGTCTATTCTTTCCTCCTAAATAATAATAAAAAAGTTAATTAAAAGATGAGATCTCCTTAAGAGTTGGTATAAAGTGCAGCACGGTGAGTCTCCGAGTCTAGTTTCTGTTAGAAAATGACAACTTTAAAGATGTGGAGACAGGAAACAGAACCAGGAACATGACAATTATCCTGATAACTGATGCCTCAGGGATCCTCTGACCCCAAAATCTCTACATCTTTTTCTTTTTGAGTCTTTCCTGTCTCGCTGCACATGGGCCCCTCCAGCTACGCAGGGAACAAGCATATAACTCAACAGAAAACACCCCCCCCCCCTTCATCAAACGTAGCCCAGCTTTTTAAAGCAGGGCCTCAGAGCTCGGGCGCCATGGAGCGGTGCTGGGGCCATCTGAGACGCACCCCCTTCACACACACCGCCTCCCAGAACCCCACTGTCCTCCTCCCCTTCAAGTTCTAACCTCCAGTTTGTTTAAGCACCGCTGAACCCTGTTGGCCCTGGACCCGGGTGGGTGCGTGGGTGGGTGGGGGGGCTCAGATAATGACATGCCATATGCCACTCTGCCTCTGCAGCTGAGTGAGCTGAGGCTGGATCAGCTCAAGCAGAAATCTATTTGAAATTTAATTCTATTATCCTAATATGGGCTAAGCGTCCATTGTCCAGATGAGGAATGGTGGAATGGACCACATTGGCAGGGCTAAGATGCATCAACAGGAGCTCATTAATGTGTGTAAAAGGCCAGGGGGGGCTGGGGTTGGTGGGGGTAGACAGTTTGGAGCCTTGCACCATGAAATAGTGATCAGACATGCTGCACCGTTTTATACACATACAACAAAAATCCTTGAAAACATTTGTGCTAAATAATAAGTATTCAGTTATTTTTGCTTTTAGCTCCTCTTCAGAAGTCCCTCGCTACTTGCAGGGTTTGATTTCAGCCCTTTGACTGGACGAACGCTCTCCTCTGGCAGTGTCCAGTAGCCAGACGTCACCCAATATTTCCATTAGCTGAGAGGCATGCTGGTGCCTCAGACGTCCACTGGTAGGAAAGGCCAGACACTGGAAACTCCGCTGCCTCAAGTGTCTCCTCTTCACTTCAACATCATGTGACAGGGTTTAATGCTCGGATGCAGAAGCCAAACGGAAGGGATTTAGGGACGGGATGTATCTGTAGATCTGTCAAAATATTTCTACTAGACTGAAAATGTGCTGGAATCAGACTGTGGATAAAGCATTAGGCTGTTGAAACAACACGGGGGGGAAAAAATCATGTTAAGAAGGTTTACTATGCAAATTTAAGCCAAGGAGCTTGGAGTTCTTTAGCCTAAAGTATCTGAATATTTAAAGGTTATAGTCAAGATAAAGGGGTTTCTATTGTTTTTGTCCCCTTTTGTTTCTTTTATCATCTAAACTAATGAAATACAGACAGAAAATCTACAAAAAGACCCCGATGTCCCAGATGATGAGATAAATAATCACAGACGTCAACGTCGAGACGTGGTTTCTGAATATATTCTTAAAGAAATTTATTTTACACCTTAAAACAAAACCAAAAGGAAGGTAAGGGTTAGGGATGTGGTACATTGGGAATGTATTGACAACTGTAGTTTACATTTTTTGGTGTAAGCTCAGAGAAAAAAATGTTAATACAGTCATAATAATTGCACTTCATAAATCTAGACTGATACCAGTATTTCCCCACATCAAAGCTCGTGTTTTCTGCTTTCCAGTTAAGAAATTCAAATTTGACAATGAAAAAGAAAATAAAAACCCAATTTAAGACCAGAGGACTGATGCACTGATACAGCTTTCTCTTTCACCCACAAGGCAATACAATATTACGGTAATTTAAGTGCAGTACATTCAAGGGAATCTCACAGTCATAATAAATATTTCACGTCTCTGATTTATCGAGTTAAGACTGGCCTAGGCTAAATGCATCCCAACCGTGGGAGGGGGTTGAAATGGGCGAGAGCTTGGTCTCGATTCATCTGGTGCCAAAGGACAGAGCATGATTGTTTTCATTTTGTTTTTATTTGCAAAGATTAGGAGCGGAGAGTAACCCTCGTTCGTTTCCAGCGCCGTCTGCTATTCTGAGAACAGACAAGGCTGCAGAGCTGGAAACGCAGGAGTCGAGAGAACCGACGTCTCTATTCTGACTCAAAAATCTAAAGCCTCCACTGAAAGCAAGTGGTTTCCCTCAGGATATTTATGGGACTGGTGAATCAGTCAGTCAGTCTTTGTGGAAAAAATGAGAAAATGACACAATATAAGAATAATTAAGAAAAAAAAAGTCTGAGGATTTTGGAAAAACACAAACTTAAATCAACAAACACTCATGCACACGTCCACACGCGCTCCCGAACGCCAGGTTACGCAGATAACCTCCCCATCACATTCTTCATTGTAACATTTCTTTTTCTTGTACTTTTTTTTTAAAACCACTTTTTCTTTTTTTTGTAAATATTTCAAGATTTATTGTAGATTCCAGTGTTGGTTCAAAAAAAAAACAAAAAAAACAAAAAGAGCTCTCAGAACAGGTTCTTACAGAACCGAAGCAGCGACTATGTCTCAGGCCCGGACATAAGAGGCTGCACATCAGCTTGAGGAGGAATTAATTAAATCATAAAAGTAAAAAGTGGAAAACAATACAATATTGATTTTTAAAAAAGAAGAAAAAAAGAAATTGAGATGCTTTTCCTCGTAGCAGCCAATACAATAATATACCTACAAATATATCAAACAACAAAAAATAGGTTCAAGTTTTTCAAGTTTCTTAAATATATCATATGCAAACTACCCAATTCCAAACTTCAAAGTTAACAAAATTCAAGCAGTGCAATTAATGTATCAATTATAACAGCAACAATAGCTAATATGGTTCTACCCTTTAAAACGCAAACACCCAGAAACTGCTTATAATCGTACTCTTCTCACCTGTCAGCGTGTGTTTGTGTGTACGAGCGTTCTGTCAGAGTTCTTTTGGATTTCCGAGCAGCCCTAACGTGGCCCTTTAAGACCGTTTCAGTGACAACCTACACAGTAGCTTCTTCCTTAGCATTTGGAAAGGAGACAAGTGACGTGTGCACTTGACGTCAAGCTAAGATTCTCATCAAAACCAGTTTAAGAAAGGAAATCATATAAAAAACAACAAAAAAAGGAAATCAATCCAAAAGTCCTGTTGGCAAACCACACAATGGAACATCAGGATAATCTTGAAATCCCTTCTCTTTCCCACCTTTTGTGTTTGGGATTCCCACAGCCTGCTTAGAGACGGCCACATCTAGGGTCAAACAGCACAGCAACTGCTCTTCTCTAAGCTCCCGCACTAGTTAAAGCAGTGGTACTCGCATCAGTTCTGTACCGCATCAACGTAAAAACAACCCATCTCTGTTCCTTTGATTTTCTTCAACAAATTCACATCTCATGATTCTGCTCCTCCTGGCTCCTCCTCTATCTGTAAACAGGGAGGCGGATGTGTGCATGCTGGTGGTCTAACAGACGCGGCACAGACACAGTCTCGTAGCCTTTGCCGAGCATCTGCTCCTTGATGCAGGGAGGGTGGATGTCGTTGATCAGGTACTCCAGAGACTGCAGGCTGCTGCTCAGCACGGATGTGTTGCACAAGCTCTTGCTGGGCAGGCTGCAGCACAGACCTCCGCCACTGTCTATGGCAGGGTGGTGGTGGTGGTGATGATGGTAGTGGTGATGGTGATGAGGGTAGCCCATTTCTCTGTGCCCGGTCGCTGGCCCTCCAGTGGAGGTGCCTAGAAGCTCCTGGGGGTTGTAGCAGTCACTGTCGGGGGTCACCAGCACACTGTTCCATGGCGGTGCAAAGTACTGACCCACAGAGAAGTTCCCGTGCATACCCACGCAGTTCAAAGGGGAGGAGCTGACTTTTTCCATCCCGTTTCCCCCACTGGCACTCGCTGTCAGGTGGTAAGGTCTGGAGGAAGAGGAGGACATTTGGGCTGCCATAATCCCTCCACCTGGAACACAGGTTTCAGGAGACTTGCTGATGGCGCCCCCTCCTCCGCTGCCTCCACTGTACATACGGAGAACAGCCTGCTGCTGCTGCTGTTGTTGATGTTGTTGTTGCTGCTGTTTCTGCCAAATTATGTAGTCCATACCTTCTGCATACACCCCACTCTTCATTGCCTCTGCACTTTGGGCCGGCAGCCCTGATCCTGTATACACCATGTTAGCCTGGGGACCCATTCCCACCACGTAGCCACCTGAGGAGCTAGAAGCGACTCCCATGACAGCCGTACCCTGCTTGGAGGGGCTGGGATTTGTTGGTGCGGAAGCCCCATGACACACCTGCTGCAGAGCCTGGGCCTGGCAGTGCTGGTTGATCTGGTAGATGATACTCTGGATGGAGGGGAGGTTGGACTGTGCAGGCAGGGCTAGGCCTCGGCCCCCCGTCACAGGAATCACAGAGCCAGCGACAGTGACATTTGGAGGAATCGACAACCCGGGGCCGTCTGGAGGCTTTGAGGGCCCAGTGTGGTATACCATTTGGCCATGACCACTGGCTAAAGTGCTATTACTTGGGGGTGGGTATGGAGCGACAGCTATGTGGGCTGGAGACAGCTTAGTCCGTCTGCCTTCTGCATTCTTGAGAACACCCTTTGAAGGACCAAAAGTGGAGGATGACGATGAGGACGATGATGAGGAGGCCTTGACAATAGCGAGGAGACCCTGGTACCCCCCTGTGTGAAGATGCGGGTAGGGACTGTAGCGCTGCCCCGTGGTGTCGTATCCATTCACAGTCCGGTTAAGGTGCTTGTGCTGGGGAACCCTGATGTTGGTGGGGAAGATCTTGATGGAAAGCGGGTTGTTGGCCGTCTTCTGAGCGTAAGCATCGAGTTCTGCCGCAGTTGGGTAGCGTGGGGAATGTGCGGGCACCAGCAGGTCACCTGAAAGACAAACAGAAAGAAGAGCATGAGTATCATGAAGAAACACAGTTTATAATCACGAAAGGTTGGATGTAAAACTATTGACCAGAGATTGAATTTGCATCATTATCAAACAAGACTGTGACGAAGCCAGATTCATCAGTTCTTTGCAATAAACAGCATTTTTAAGTGTTTCACAACACTGAGACCTCAGTTACAAAAAGACTTTAAAAGAATTAAAACTTAAAACAACACTTACAAGTTTTTAATACTTTAAAGCTATTGCTTTTAAAGTGGTTTCAGTGATTGTTGAGGCAGAAACTACGAAATCATGGAATGATGGTGACCTGGCTTTGTTGCAACAACGTGGATCTTTTTACTTCGTGGCTTGGCAGGCTGGGTTGTTTACGACAGTTGTAATTCTGCTTTCAGCCAGTAGGATGGAGAAGCAGGGAAACGTATTTAGTTACGTAAAAGTAACAAAAACTGTGTCAAACTAAGTGCAGTCACTGATTCTTTAAGCAGTCAGATGTAATGATGATGTTCTGCACGGCTGTTCTTTTGATTCTTTATTCAGAAATGTTTTACAAAAAGGTTGTTTTTTTAGTCCATCGTTGCTCCTGACTAAACCCTCATTTGTGTTTTTATTATTGAAAGTGGGCGGTTGTGAGGTGCAAGATCTCAGATGAAGCTGATCTGAAATGTATAAACCACAGAACACCGAAAAGGCTGCAAGACATTTGACGCTCAGCTTGTTTTATGGAGTTAAAGAGAACCCTAGAACTTGAGACTTCACTTACTTTTATTACAAAGACCTGAAGTAAAATTAAAATAAATTAAAAAAAACAGTGGCTACACTTCAGAACAACCCAAACACAGTTTTAAAGCTGTAAATGAGGACTGGTATTCATTTATGTTCCATCACACCCCTCCTCCATTTGAGCTTTCTTTCCATCTCATTTTCACTCCCTCCTGTGGATGTACATCCCTAGACAAATGAATCTTTTTAAAAACTCATTCTGTCAAAGCCTGGTACCTCCGGCGCTGTTAAATCAGTGCTTTGTGAAATTAATTCGGACTCTCTTCAGCATTGAATTGGGTTAGCCTTGGTACCAGGCACGGAGGGAAGGAGGGGAGGGGATAAAAGCTGGTTTAATTGCAGTGGCACATTTGAGATTTATAAGTGGTATCACTTACTGGGTCTTACCCTTGGCCACTAAATTTCCACATTTATTTAGTCCAGGAGTACCGAGGAATGAGCCCCACCTCCACACCGCCCGAAAATTACAAATTAAACTGGGCTTTGGCTGAGGTGAATATTCTACAAGACAAGTTTATTTGGAAAAGTCTGAAACTAGATATTTGATCAAAATATAAAAACAGACATATGTCAAGGCTCCAATTAAATAAATAAAGCAAAACGACAAAGGTTAGCTTTTGTCATTAAAAAAATAAATATGCCTAGCTTAAACGTATGAACATAAATACTAAAACTGAAAAACAGCAAATACACGCAAGCGCCACGAGCTTTGCATTAAAAATGCATGCATGTAAATTCTGTTTTTTCTGCTCCACTCCAATTCCCAAATTCAATTCAATCCACCACTGAAGGTAGAGAGTAAGACTAACATCCCTCGGTCAATGAGCCAACACTTGGCCATTGTAAAATGAGGTGGCAAACAGGAAAAAATGCAATTTCTAAAAAGCCCACCATGTGTCATTGTTTTGGTGCTTGGGTATGGAGGTGAGGGGCCGTGGTGAGATTGGATTTAAACGACATTATTCAGGCAATTTCATGGCTACTTAGCTCAGTGTAACAAAAAAAAACGTGGGGGCTGGGGAAAGAACTCAATTTACAAACAATACATCAGCTGCCACGAATGACTTGCAACCTCTTCAAAAATGACATTTTGATGCAAAAGCTAAAAAATATTCCCCAGCAATTCACTGTGCTGCAAGCAAACGTCCCGACTACCCAAGGTGTGTCTGCAGGATGCAGCCTGTGACTGGGACGCACTCCATTTCCTTTCCAATTGCAAAATCATTTTAAAGAAACTCCACAGCCAAGTAGTCACCATTCTCATTTCTTTGCTCCCATTATGGATATCATGGGAAGTTCATTTCAGCAACCCTTTGGGTTTCCAGACTGTGGAAATGATTAAATCTACAAGATCCATATCGTAAAGGAACTAAATGAGGAATTTAAAAGCAGAGGGGCGAGACTGTGCACATCCCGAGCTAAATTTAGCAGCAGGTTTGTTCCTCCACTGGACAACGAACGCTTTAAATTAGAAGCCCTGCACTTCAAATTTCACTTTGAATCTATAAAAACAAGTTGACATCAGAGACTTGGCTTCAATCGGAATCCGGGTGACGCCCTAATGGGCTGGTATGAGCGTGGCAGACCGACCTATCTGAGATCTAACCAACCTCGGCGAGGCAGAGCCCGGCTTCCCTCGTGACGGCGCTGTCATTTGCTTTGATGTTCTGACTAGCGGTGGAAAACTGACAGAAGACTTATTTCATTTGCTCAGAAGAGAAAAACATGCTCATTTCAAAGCACATTGCGGGTCCACATGCAAATGGAATGGCAGCATTTTTTTTCTGATCTTCTTTACATGAGGGCAAAAAAAGAAAAAAAACATCTTTGATCATCACATGGTCTAAATGAGGAGAGATACTTGGCTTTCAGGCAAATCAAGAGCCTCTGCCCTGCCGCCCTACAAGCCCCCAGCTGCAATATGCCCATCATTCCACCTAATTACTGCCACATGAAGAAAAAAACCTATAAAAAAGCCAGGAAATTCATTAAAGGGTAGCTAATTCTATTCCTTCTCACTGACTGAGCCCTATATTTTTCATGCCTCAGCCTGTGTTTCTTCTGAGAAGGAGAAGACAGCCCTCTCCCTTCGTCTTTTCCCAGCTTGGCCCTTGTTTGTCAATAGGCAGAGCCTTTGGCACACCAACCTGGCATCAAAGGGCTTCACACTTCACAGGCCACAGGGATTAGAGGCCTTTCAGGCCTACAAAACCCATCTCAGCTCCACAAAGGCTTCCGGTTATTAGAACCCACAGGCATAAAGGAAGAAGTGGAGGAGGAGGAGGCAAATGAGCATCTGGATGCTTCTGATTCCGGCTTCCTCTTTAAAAAGTTCCACGGTATAAATTTTATAGCAAAGTTGATTACAGTAAGTATGGCCACAAACCAAAGAGCATTTCGCTCTCACACACAAGCTGTTACAGACACTGTGTTTGATGTGCAGGGCTCGCACATCTCTCTCCTCCAGAGCTTTAAGTCTATAAGAGAAGACAGGGAGGTTAAAGGAGCGAGTCTCTTTTTAGACGGGCACTCTGTGACTTATTGGTTCAGGCTGCAGTAGATCATAGCAATGAGCGGCAGCATACAGATGGTGCAGGCTGATAAACACCCTCAGAGGCAGCCAGGATTTGTGTGAGCCCTCAGCTTTCATCAGGTGTTGGGTTCTCTGCACCTGTACAAACTCTTCTAGCATGGTCGTGCATGCAAAGATAATGTATGAAAACAGGCAAAAAGGAGTGCGTAGATATTCAAATCCACACGCACACACACAGATATGCATCTGCTTTGTGTGTTTTATTTGCCATCAGTGGAGCATGTTGTTATCCTCTGCTCAGTGCTCTCTCATGAAATGTAGGGCAGGGACAACAACAGGTGCCTGCGCGGGCGACAGCCTGCAATGCCTCCTGGGCTAAATGCTTCACACTCGCTTCATTTCAACATGCGACAGCCTTGTAAGGATTAATTATTTCCCCTGGGGATGGGAGAATATGCTTTTCCCTTCTTTAGAGCAGGAGGCTATGTGCACTCGGAAGCACATGAAACAGCTTACAGTAAATTAACAGAGAAACCTGGGCGAAGCGCCGCTGCTCACGATGAGTACGAAAAGAAAAAAAAAGAAAGAAAAAGTTTCACATGAAAGAAATATAAACAAACCAAGCGTGATTGAACCGCACTGGAGATTAGATAAAAGCTCAGGCAAACATGCATTAGTCGTTAGAGATCACGCGCCGGGGAGCGGAGATGGCAGGGAGGCAATTAATGGGTTGACCTTCGTCCTTAATCACCCAGAGCCTGGCACACAATGCCCATGTGTCAGAGCAGCACATCTCTAAATGCCACCCCTCATTAGCACAATGCACATGGAGAGAGAGAGAGAGAGAGAGAGAAAGAGAGAGAGAGGCTATCTACGCTGCGTAACACTCTCCAGCGGTCAGACACAGATAGCAGAGCAGCGATTTGATAACACGGCAGCACAGAGATGGACTGAGCTGCGATAGGCCACGATGTGATCTAAAAATCCCATTTTTCTTGGGAGGATGGGCACTCGTCTTTCTTCTCATTTTTGATTGGCATGAAACTCCCCAAGCGAGACGTCCTTGGCGCACCCGGTACTGCCACTGTGATTGCATGTGTGTGTGTACGTGCATATCTGTGTGCATTTAGTTAAGGGGGTACCCAATTCTGAACACTCAATTAACACTCCTTTAATTAGCCGGTAGTACATTTTGAATTCTGATGAACTAATTTTCTTGGTGCGAGGGTGGAGGAGGCAGTGGAGTGTGTGTGTGTGTGTGTGTGTGTGTGTGTGTGTGCAGGGGCCTGGTAAAGATGAGGTCCACTGGGTACAAAACAGCAATAAAAGGGAGAACTGGTTAGATTAGACTGTAAAAAATCCATTAAATTCTGTGCACTTCTTCCAAGTGAGAGGTCAAATTGTGTTGATCACAAGAAGCAGAGCAAGAAAGAAGGAGCGTGAGAGCGGGGAGTCAGGTGAGTTAGCGGTGGATGGGGAGAGAAAGGAGGAGAAGATATGGGCTGTGTGAGGGAGCAGCACCAAATCCACAGAACCATGAGAATGTTTTGCATTTTAATTAGAGGTTTAAATGAATAAGCAGAGGTAAAAGTCTCAAAGAACTTCCTGGAATGCTCTCGCTACCATTTATTAGCCCTCCAAGTATTCCAAGATTATGAGCTGGTTGGAGTTTCTTCTTATTAGTGGAGGAAATGCTGTGAAACATCAGAAAGCCCTCAGGGTTTTCCAACGCATCTCCTCTCACGGCGAGCTCTGATCCCTTCTGACCACGAACCGAGGATGGGAGAAGAGTGCTCGTTCAGATCAAGGGAGAGGACCGTGTAGCTGAACCGCAACGCAGCAGACATTAACTTTAGCCAAACAAAACCGAGCCGTCTGTGAGGAGGTTAGGGATGGAGGCGGACGTTAAAGGAGGGTTAAACAAAAACAAGGGGGTCAGCTTTTCACTCACTGGAAGTGGTTTTCCCTGAAAAGGACAATCACTGTTGGATAATTCCTCACTGCTCATCATTTTTATTCCTGGAATAAATTTATATTTGTTTTTGGAAATTGCATGCAGCTCAGGATCCGATCAGAGATGATGAAAGACCACTAAAGCAGGCAGCGGGAATACTGTCTATAGACTCTTGTTCTACGTTTCATAACTAATAGGCAGTTTGTCCTTTCCTTGACTCTAATAATTGTGTTCAAATTAATAATTGACGGCTAAACCAGTAATCAAACCCTTCACGTCACCGCCCGTCAGGGTGGAAAAAGGCTGACGTGTCGGGACAAGGCTGTGGCTGTTGTTTACCTTTCAGCAGATAGAATCAGGGTCCATGACATGATCTTCTCCCAACCTCTGCTGGCTGGGCGTAAAAAACAACGGTCTAGAAGGGAGGGGGGGCAGAAGGAGCTCGGCGTCCTGAACAATACCTGCCTTGTGCTAATGGAGGTGTCATCTGGCACAGGGCTGATTAGTCAGCGATTACAGCCAGGCCTCAATTGCCGTGACAACTGCTGCAAACACAATGGGCCCTGATAGAGCCAGCTGTTTGGTCCTCTGCAATTAACCCTGCATCTCACTCGTCTCCGGCAGTGCGCTGCCTCTAATTGACTATTGGGCACACAAAGCAGGAGCTGTGGGCCAGACCCCCTGGACGCAGACCCCCGCCCCTCTGCCGAGGTAGAAATGATAATAATAGAGGCGTCCCGCCGACCCGGCCGCCAGTCAATCAAAGCCTCAGTTTCCCCCCACAGGAGCTTCCTGAGGAGCAGAGGAAGCGCATGCATGAGCCAGTCATCAACAGGGTAGAGCAGCCTCGCAGGGGGCAGACATGTTGAATATGCCCTCAACCAAAGTACTAATCAATTCAAGTGCACGTGAGGGGAAAGGGGAACCCTGCTGCTCGCTTGATATCAGAAAAGCCTTTTTTAGGAACATTCATCTCCCTCTGTTCATCTCAAGGTTGATTTTTCTGCGCTGCGACAACACGGGAAGACAAAAAAATTATATATATTCAGGCAATTATTTGCCTTTGCTGTCTGTAATTACAAAGATAAAAATCAAACTGCTGTGATTTCTCCGAGGATAGAGTTTTCTGAATTCAGCGGCTGCTTTTGTCATCGTAATCCTCCGACAAACGTCTTTAGTGAGACGAGGGGAATAAAAAAACGTCCTCCTCACATTCCTCTCCTGATTCTCGCTCATTGATTGTAATTTTAAAACATTGTTTGGAGAAAAATCAGCAATTTTCCACTCCTCAAAGCATTTTCGGTGCTACGAAAACAGAATTACAGGACTATTCTGATGAAGTGAAGAGCTGCGTGGCCCCAAATAAAAGCAGAAGCTGGACGGGGCGCGCCTCACATCACGGGGCTTCTAACCTGCCAACACAAAAAGCAACGAGGATAATGAGAACGTTAAAGCAATCTGCACACTGATCCTTCCCAGGCACACGCGTGGCACAGCTTCAAAAATGGATTTATTCATTAAAATAGATTCAAAAAGAAACTTGGACAAAAACTCACACATCTAATCTTTCGTTTCATTAAAGCCAATCTCATCCCAGATTGAATCTATTTTCTGCACAAGCAGATGGAAGAAGTTCCAACCTGGGAGCCTAATTTGGGCTTCCTGCTCTCAGACGCTGCAGCGTGAGGTCATTTAGTTGGCCCGCACTGAAGCGGTACACGTGTGCGGTTAATAGAGTACACCGAGAGCGAGATAAGGTCCACAGGTAGAGCTAGCATGCACGAAGCAGCAAGAAAAAAAACAATCTGTTTTCACTTTCTGAACTTTCATACAGTTTCTCATGTGTGAATAGAGACGGTGGACACGGTTTCAAATCAAAACTGCTAATTAGGTTTCAACTCTAAAGGTTTCTATTGAAGAAATGTGCAAATATTACGCCGCAAGGACACCGTCGTGTTTACATTTCCTCGTTAGGATTTATCTCCAAAGCCAGATGTAACTGAAACCAGCAATGAAAATTAATTAGCTGGTTTGATGTGGCAGCCTCATGCTCCTTCCAGACAGACCTGGCTTTTACGGGCTGTGGAGGAAATTACTGAGAACTGATTGATCCTGAAGGACTCCTCTGTACAGATGGCCTGGTAGTCAGACTAACACACACACACAGATCATGCAAATGCACACACTAACCCTTACGATAGACCTGACGTTCTTATTTTAGTTACATAAATAACCATTCTTTGTTTAATTGCATGTGTCAACAGTGAAATTATACAGTTATGTTTATTCCTGTATAAAAAAAGAGAAGTTAATTAAATGAACCCTTTCTTTAAATCAGGTAAACACACCTCTGATCCCTATAGCATCAACATAAACAACCAGCTGAATCTCCACAAGTCTTTTTTTCCATCTCCACCACCTCCTCCCTCGGTGTATTCCTCCCTGCTCTTGTCTTTCTTCACCCCCTCCTGTCTTCTCATCCTCCCTCTCTGTCTCTTCCGTCTCCCTCTCTGAGTAAGTGAGTTTCATCTGGGGTGCTCGCAGGGCGAAATCACCTCAGGGCAAACACTTTATTATCTGTAGTCAAAGCGTCACCACAAATACCATTCTACACACACAAGTGTCACTTTCCATTTGTCTGTGCTCGGGCTGCATTAGCAGAGCCCAGCCGGCCCAGAGCCTCGTCTCCAATGCGCCCCGGCAGAGGAAAACTAAGAGTGTGGGAAAGCAATTGTCCTGCATTCCTGCCCCATTAACACCTCTGACAGCAGCAGAGCGGACCAACAGCCCGTCAGGAGAAATAAAACATAATTATCAGCGCCGACATTTGTAAACATAACTCGTGAAACTGCAAAAAGAGAGAGAGATGTAATCAGGCAGACATCTCATTGTCCTGGACGTTTAGTGAGAAATGTTAGCCTGCAAGGACGTGAACCAGACAGAGGAGATCAGCGCTCGTGCTAATTACTAATGATCTGACTGAGTCTGGCAAACACAACACCAGTGGGCCGTTTACGTCCTCCCTGAGCCACAGAGGAATGCGGGCCAGCAGCAGCCGCCATGTCAAGCCTTTTGTAGGACGCCAATGCAAACAACAAACACAGAAACTGGGGCAACGTGTTTACCTCTTACTATTATTAATGCACTTCATAAACAAAACAGACAAACAAAAACAGCAAGTTGTGTGTTTGTTCCCACGACGGGCAGCGACAATAAAAACTCATCTGGCTCGTTGTATTCAGTTTTTAATTAATCAACATAAATATTCACTAGAAAAACTAACGTAAAGTGGAAGTTTAAGCTAAAAGGAACTAGGACGACTCCTAGTGGTTGTTTTTAGGAGCTGAAAGCCACACCTCATACCGTGCTAATAAACAAGTAATGTTTTTGATATGTTCCTGCTCAGACACACTTGATTCTGTTGAATTATCTCCTCAGTCTTCATCGAGTTCTGCAGGAGCTCTAATCGCTCATTTTAATCAAATCTGCAGAGTTCAAGCAGGGAAACATCTAATACCAGCAGGAATTTAGCAAACGTGATGCTAGCACACACATGCTAACGCTTCAGGCTAAAATAATAGTCTGATGTAGAGTTACCCCTACTTCACACTGGAAACATCAGCGGCGTGGAACGGTTTACTCGTGAGCTTTGCTGCGCGCAAGTCCACACTGGGAGAGCCTCAGCTGTGGAGCGGCTTCTCCGCCGTCCTCCTTACTGGACTCGTGAGATCACAGAAATCCCTTGAGACGTCAAAGGGCATGGTTTGTTTATGCCATCCGCCATTAAACCAAAAAGAAGAAGGAAATCACTTGATATCGTTGTTTGATGTCATACATAATGTTGTTCCTCTCCACTGCCAGGATCAAAGCCATGAAAAACACACTGTTGAACTTCTCAAACGATGCGGTAAGTAAATAAGCCATTAAGTCACATGGATAGATCTACATAGATATAAAATCGCATCGTTGCAATAGTCTTTTATTTTGAACTGCAGAAATTGACGCATCCCAGAAGTGGATCGTGGCAAAAATAGAACCTGATGCTATCTTTAGTGGTGCAGGGTGTGCGCTGCGCCGCTTCTGGGATGCACCTGAAAATTTCCGCATCGTGGCTAATTTGAATCACCCTCATAGACTATAATGGATTCTATCTGAAGCAGTGACGTTCCGCTGCCGTTTCACGCTGCTGTTGCGTCCAGTGTGAAGTAGGGGTTAGCTTGAAGTTTACAGACTGACTTTAATTCAATACAGGTCGAGTTAGCGTTCAAGCTAGGTTGGTGTGTTAAACTGCAAAAATGCATCAACCCGCAGTGCATGCTGGGTACTGGGACGCCTTCTCCTGAGGATATGTAGCTCTGTTGGTCAATGCTCTATGTTCGCATAAATGATTTGTTTTGCTGCAGAGGCCAGAGGAAGGACTAACAAAAGATTACTTATATCATAGAACAGGGTCAGATAGTCAATTTTAAGCATTTTTAAAGTTATTCTAAAAATTAAAAATTACACTCCCCAGCTTTAATGGGGTGCGTAGATCTGTATAGGTTTGGAAATGGAGCCTCTGGTTTTTGAGCCGTCTGTGATGCCGTAGCCCTCGGGCCTGCCTGGGCCACCCTCATTGTGCAAACAGCATGGTCTAGAAAGGAGAGCTTTATCAGCAAATAGCTCGAGTCAGCACAAGCAGCGGGGTGGTTATGCGTAGCGACTGGCACACCGGCCGATATTGTCATGTGCGATTAGGCCTGGGCTCAAGAGCCGGTGAACTCATTCCTGTGGCATCAAAGTCAACACCACCTCCTACTCGCCTCCATTTATATCCCTGCCTCTCTGCTGCCCTCTCCTCCTTCGTCTGCGCTGTTCCATTTTACATCTGCCACTTCACAATGCACCCCAAGCGAACCGTTTTAAAAGCTCTGCTTTACTGAGAACAGATACAAGCTGAAAGTAAAACATCAGGGGGGGCTGGTTTGATTTTCAAAAACAAATCTTCCCCAGCTTCATTAGCTCCATCCACACAGGTCAGCCACAAGTTACAACTAGCCGGTGCATTAAAGAAGCCACTGGTGCCAGTTGTTTTGTCTCTGTGCACCTCGCCAGATGAGAAAGCTGATAGAGAGGAGGAGAACGAGGCTCAGAGGGGACAAACTGTGAGGTCTGTTCTGTGGAAACATCAGCAAAAGGAAACGAGAGGAGAAACCAAGAGAGCAACAGTAAACAAAGCCAAGAAAAAAAGAATAAATCCTGACCTGAAACACTTCTGCCAAGCCCTCCTTGTCCTGTCTTTAGGAGAATATGCCATGCTGTGATACTTTCTCAAAGGGAACCTTGTAGAGCCAAGAGCTAGCATTGTTCTCAGCCATGCACAAACTCGAATGGACACAGCAACAACACAAACACGCACAGGTTTGGAGTAAAAGATCCCAGAGGTGGAGATAGCGAGCACAGAGAGAGATAAGAAGAGGAACCGGTGCAGAAAGAGGAGGAGGAGGAGGAAAAAGGGGGAGAGAGGGAAAGATGAGGGGAGGCTGGAGGCGCCTGGGCAGGCCTGTCAGACCGGAGGAAGAGCTGGTGCGCAGGCCTGCAGGTAAATGGAAGAAGAAAGGCGCCTGCAGGCTGCCTGAGGCGAGCCTAGGCCCTTCTGTTCTATCATTTAGGAGACAAGTCCTCCACTGATTCCCAATTAATATTTAACACCGCACAGACAACAAGGCACTTCGCTGCAGAACACATGCCAGCGAGTGGAGGGGAGAAGATGAGAGAAAAGGAAAGATGATGAAGAGGATCCGGGGACACATGAAAGGGTTCATTTTCTGTGAGATGAAACAATATTTTGAAAGATTTAATGTCAGTGAGGTGGGGTTTTAATAGAAGCAGAATGTTTTATTTTTAATCACTGCTTAAAGCCAAAATCGGTGTCGTAATGAGACTGCGGCGATCGACTGGATTTGATGCTTTCTAGTTTCATTTAAAGTTTTAGGATCGCATCAGAGGGAAAATCATCACATCAGTAGATTATTCTGCTGTTTTCACATCTCTCTTAACATCAGCAATGTTCTAAACAGCTTTTAAGATTAGCCTTAGATGGTTGATGATGGTTTCTGATGCTGGCTCGACTCTTCTGGGTTCTCCTTAGCTGGAGTTGGTGCACTAGGCATGTGGCCATGAGGGCCATCAGAAAGAGAAGGAAAGAGTTTAATAACAGACGAACCTTTAACCTAAAACGATGACACAGTCGGTGCATGTGGATATTTCCTTCATAAGAATGCAGCTGAAAAGCAAACCGCAGAAACCGTAGTTAAATGTCCCTCAGGAGCTATGAAGTGAACATTGTGCTGTGGTCAGTTTGCACTCTCGTTCTTTCTCTGCCAAACCCTCTGCACTAATAGCGAAGATTGAAATACCAAAGAAAGGGATGTACTTTAAAGAGCACGTTAAATGAGAAACCATTTTTTACTTGTTATTTTTGAAATAAGGTCGGTCAGTCTCAGTTTAACGTGCAGGCTGAACGTGAAAATAGTCTTCTACCCCTATTTCCTGTAGCCACCGACTGGAAATAGACGAGGGAACGCTCAGATTAGAAAAGTCAGTCAGATCTACGTCACATTGAAAATGAACATTCATGGACTCACTCATCTTAACTCACGACGGGGAAGGTTGATGTTGGTTTAGCGTCCAGAAGAGAGCAGAGAACGTCTCAGCTAGTAAAAGCTAACCGTTAGCATTAGCAACTCCACCACAGAGCAGAACTCCTCCAGGCTTGTGTTATTTGTGGAGATAAAACATCAACGTTGCAGAGCAAACAGAGTCAGTGGTAGAGTCGTGTTGCTGTTAGCCCATCAGAGGTGAGATGTCCGGATATCAGGAAATAAGACTCCAAATCCTGCCGTCTTCTGCTCACCTCTCCTCTGGCTAACTTCTACTTCCTGAAACAAGAGCGCCAGAGCTTTTTTCCTCACAGAGAGCGACTCACAAGGCATTTGTTTATACTAGAGACCACTGCAGATGTGTTGAAAATAAAAATGAGTGAACTTGGTCTTTAAAGTTCATGACCATTCACTTCGTTGCACCACCTAATCTGCCTTTATCTTCTACAAAACATCTCAAGTATTTTCTCATCATTTTAGCAGCTTCAGAGAAAATAACTCTTGCGTCAACGCTTCTCTAAACTCAAAATTTTTAAAAGATGTAAGTATGTCAGAAACCACATGAAAACAATATGAGATGTTGTCATAGGACTTATTATAGCAGCCTCTTTTGTCTTGTTTCAGGATTTTTCAGGTTGGTTTGGGTTAGGGTTATAGCAACACAGGGCTATACTTACATCTTTTAAAAATTTTGAGTTTAGAGAAGCGTTGACGCAAGAGCTCTATCACAAACAGAAGAAGCCTCAAACTGATTTAGTTTAGCTTTGTCCTTGCATAACTGCAGAATATAATACTATTAAGAAAGTAAGATCATTGTTTTGAACCCTAAAATTATGTAAAAAAGCAATATTTGTGTTTAAAATTGTAGATGCTGTAGGTAAGCTACACTTTCTAAACATGCTCTCCCCTTTAGACCATCTGGACGGAGTAAATGTGTGGAAAAACACTGAATCGTATATCAGACACTTTCTCATCGCCTCTCATGATCAGACAGAATAGGACTTGGCTCTGCAAAAACACAAACTCCATGTCATTTCCTGTGGGACAGCAAGAGACCACAGACTGTCTCTGTCCTCTTGCTCCTCCAAAACACCCCCACGTTCTGGCAGGAGACGACAGAGGGCGGTGAAGCCTTGCACCTGGGATATCCAAATGCCAGCTCGGAGGCTTTGGAACGAGGAGCCTGGTTTTGAACCCAAGTCCTGCTGTGACCAAAACTACAACAGAGCTCCTCTTCCTCAAGCTCACCTCTCGAGGCAATAAGATTGCTCGGCCCCCTGTGCTCGCACCAGAAGGCAGAGGGCAGAGGGAAGGAATGGCGCCGTGGGACGCCATCAGCCGGAAATGACGCTCTGTGTGCCAGCGCTGAGACGCCAACATGACAGAGGAGATGGTGGTGTGCATGAGGTAAGATTAATACAGCAAATATCACATGGCTGTTTCCATGAAATAAAGCAAAAAATTTCACAAGCTGGAAATCTGATTAAAGCATCGAGATGCACTCCGTGCGGCGGCTACGCAGCAACCCTCCAGAGAAATTGCACAAGTGGGCATCCATGAAGGGAGTGATGGCCACCGCAGATACCCGTCAATCACCTTTTAGCATAAAAACCTCCTGACCTCTGCTTCCCTTCTGCAGAGAGCGGAGTAATGACAGCCTCAGCGGGCCTCCTGTGGAATTCCAAATGGGAGTCAGAAATGAGGTGGTTCAATCAGTGGGAAAAGGTCAAGTGCATGCAGATTCTCTCTCCCTCACCATATCCATTCCTGTTCCACTTTATGCCCCCCCCCACCTCCGTGGTGCTGAGGCAATCAGGGTAAAGGTTGTTATTTCTGCTGCAGCTGCCTGTGACCATGCTTAAATATTCAACTGAAAAAAAAAATCTCCCCCTTTCCTAAATGTATTTTTCCCCAGACAGCAGCCATTGAAGCGCTGTGCTGCCATTTGATAGGACCGGCTAATTCCACTGTCATGTCTCACACTGTCTCAGACAACAGTGGAGGAGAGGTGGCTGGAGGTCATTACCTGAGCATATTACCTCTCAATGGCACGGGGCGGTTTAAAAAGAGAAGCAGCTAAAAGCAAAGCAAGCTAATGGCTCTGGCAGCTCAGCCTGCAAAGGCACAGGGCTATTAGGAAAACTACAATTCCCTGGTGAACCTCCATGTCATGTCCTAAGGCTGAGTGTGACAAGGCCAAGTTGTCTCTGTCGATCAAGCCGGAGGAGGGCTGAACCCGGCCTGACATGGAATGAACCTGGGATATCAGGATCCGTGGGAATTTTCATCTACACCTGGCTGATTGGCACTCTGGGCCTGCAGGCTGTTGTCACAGAGGGTTATGGCCACAGGTGTGTTAATGTGTGTGCACATGTCTGCACTACAAGGCACATCTGGGATCAAATTCTCATCCACACACCAGTTAATTGAAAATTGAATTTCACTGGGTCGTAAAACACATTTTTTGAATTTGAGGTGGTTTTATTCATAAAATCTGAAATATCTCGTGTTTTAGTTGGACTTTTTGGGACAGATAAAAATTTGAAACACAAGGGGAAAGAGCCTGAAGTCTGACCCAATCACAGGACAAATGTGGGCGCAGGCAGTGAACTGTGTGGTTAACAGGGGCAGGATCTACAATCAGCCTGGGTGAAATGCGCACACACACACGCACACGCACACACACACACACACACACACACACACACACACACACACACAGTGTGACAGTTGCCTGCTTAGAAAATGTCACCGAGGCACAAATGCTGAGGAATTAAACAAATGAAAACCTGCAGAAATTTGAAAAAATAACCAGGCAGAAATATCCCCATCAGCCAGTCAAGTGGAGGATTCTGGACCTGTTATTCTTTAGCTGACATGTGGCGGAGTAATTGCTGTCTGGGCCAAGAAGAAGGCAGCGTGGAGGTGAGGGTGGGGGCTGGTGGGGCCTTCCTGTCCAGCCACCTCAGTGTTACTCATCACTGGACCGCTGCACCTCTCTTTCCCCTGCAGGAGGAAAAGCTTTAAGCTTCACCCCTGCTTCCTGGACCTTCTGGCACACAGCGGAGGATGACAATCACAGGGAGGGATGGGTGAGGTTGCCACTGGCTGAGGCTGGCTGGGGTCAGTGGCATCCATTCACCCCCTCTGTCCCTGCGGGGCCTTTCTCTCTCATCTGTCTGGATGGGTGCCCTCTCTCTGGGGCACAACACTATGAGAAGCCCTGGCTCCGCTGCCGTCTCTGCCTTTCATGTCTCCATCTAGGGCAGTGGTATAGAGATGTGGAGGGGAGGACGAAGGAGGGGGGGAGAGAGCTGCAAATGTCACCCATAAGGGGGGGGGGGATTTAATTAAAAATGACAGGGGCTGGTGCTGGAGAGTGCAGCCACATATGCGTGGAATTTGGGTGCAGTGAAAGCAAGTGCCTATGATTTATAATTCAAGTAATGCTCTACACTCCTTTTAATTCTACAGCCAAAGGGAAAAAAATCAAAAGGCTGCCCCTGTGAGGCTAATCCAATATGATATTTTTAAGGGCAGGCGGTCAATAGCTTTTCTGAAAAGCCAGCTTCTCCGTCTCCCTTTCTGCTTCTGTCTTTTCTCCCCTTGTCTGTCTCTCCCCATCTCACTCCGCTGCTCCCTCCTTTCTCTCCCGTCTCCTCAGTACATCACCCCACCCTCCCAAAGCCCAGACACAGAGCGGGCTGTGATAATGGAAACATCCCGCTCTCCGCCTCCCGTTTCTCCTGCTAAGCTCTGTGCGCTCGGGGGAAATTGATTGTCTGGCTAGCCGATCTGAGCGCTTCCAGCTGATGGTAGAGCCAGTTAAGTCCTTTTTTATTGAGGGTATGAGGGATTTTTAATGGGAGTCGCATCAATGAACTGTGCAGCCACTCAGCATCTGCATGCAGGTTTTTTTTTTTAAACCCGTCTCACCCTCTCATCCCAACTGTTCTCCCACCTGAGTGCTAACAGACACACACACACACACAAACACACACACACATGCACGCACACACACCTAGAGTGTAAAGGACATGAGATGCAAATGACACAGCTCACCCCTTCCTCACCTCCGCCCATCTGTACTTGAAGGCTGTATTCTTCTATTCAGCCTCCTGTTGTGAGTCCAGGTCACCTTACCTACAACCGCCTCCCACTTTGGCAAAAACTGGGCCGCGACCAATCAGTCACGAGGACCTGCTCAGCATGGTGACCTGAGTTTGCCCACGCTCTAAGCCAGACCCACTGTCTGCTTTTCTGCACCCCTTCTGGGTCTGGACGAACAATCGCCGTATTGAGGCCAAGTGCTGCGCAGTGGTGGAAATCCAACACCAGCCTCCCTCCCACCCCCTCACCTCCCCCATCCAAGGACAGAAAGGAGGCTATTATGTCCAAACATCCTCATTATGAACCTCAACTCAGTAGCTGTGATAGTCCTTCAATCAAAGGGTTTAACAGGTGGAGAAGAGGAGCAGCAGTAGAGTAGAGAGGGTCAGTACGGAGGAGGGCAAAGGGAAGGGGGAGACTGTTCTGTTTCTATTGATTTGAGTCCGAACTCCCACTGGCTGCTCCTCCATAAAGGACCTTGAGAGGAAGTGGGCTAATCCTGTGAAATTGGAAGTGGGGAATCGATTAAGAGGACTACTGAGAATTTCCTCCATCTCTCTCCCTTCCCCTCCATCTTTGCCTTTACTAATTTTATTTTGAACACACCCCCACACTTCACCTTTCTCTGAAACCTCATTAGCCAACACCGTTGAACCCCGCTCAGATAAAGAGCAGTGCCATGAAAACGCACACGGAGCTGTGTTTATCTCTCATGTTTCCTCTCCCTTTCATGCACAGCTCCATCTGGAGCTAACCAGCACTGATCTCAGGACGGAGGTAGCACACAGCCACCTTGTTGCTGCTGCTGGTCTCTTTAAAAGACAACTGGAGTGCGGTTTTAAAGCTGAGAAGTAGCTAATTGAACACCAACAAGCTGAGCATGAATCCTTCATTTCTTCAGCTCACTTTGCAGCCTTTCAGCGGGCTGTTTACAGGTCTGATACAGCGTTCCTCTGATGGATGAGGAAGCAGAGACCCTGCTTTTCCCACTAAGCCTCTGTAAGCTCAAGCTCGAGCCTCCCTTTTGCATCAGCATGATTTTTAATCAGCTTGGAGGAGTTCACAGGTCTGCCATGTAAACAAAAGCCATTATACGCCCAAGGAGAGTTCAACAAGGAGAAAAATAATCTGTCAAAAATAAAGGAGATTATTCAAAGCTCCAGCAAAGTTTGGAATAAATTCACTTTCCTGATGGCTGCGGCTCTTTTTAATCCCAAACTGGTCAGAGCTGGTTTTTCTGGCCAGGTCTGTGACAGTTTTCAGCTCTTCCCCGTCCCCTTTTACACGTTTTTTTGTGAGCGGACAGAGGACGGTGCTCGGGGAACAAATACAGCAGCTGCCACCCTTTACATGAGGCAGGCACGGCCAGGGCCAGACACTGTAAATGTTTACAGACCCTCAGGGTCGCAGAGGCCAGCGAGGCACGTTAAACAGTGTCTGTTCGGCTTTGTTGTCACGACTGCGCAATCAGCACAGTTAAACAGCCTCCCTCACAATAAGCAGCCAAACAACACGGCGGTCCGGGGTCTAAGTGCAAAGCGAATAAAACTGTTTAGAATTCCACGCGGCGGCGAGGGAACAAGTGACAACAATAGAAACTGGAAACTCTATTTTCCTTTGCTTCACATTCAGGGTTAACCACCCATCATTCACGACGAGCTGCAGATTAAACACAAACGACAAACACACAGGCCCCTCTCGTAGCTTCGCTTTAGGCAAACTGAACCGCCTGCCGTCGCTCCCTCACTTACATTTCCGTCCAAGGACTTGCGGTGGCTCCAAGGTCTTGCTGGCACACATGGGGTGCTGGGGTGGAGGGTTCTGCCTCCTCTGCAGACAGGCCAGCATGGCGAGGTGGGCACAGTACTACAGCCGGGGGAGTTCTGCGGCCAACCTGTGTCGGAAACAGAGAATGAAAAAATGTAAAAAATAAGGAAGTGTTACGGGGTCAAAGCTTCGCGGCTGTGTCCAGCGGGTCGTTGGAGGCTAGCTGAGGGCTACATGTCCTCGGTTTCCTACCAGGGATTTAATTGGAAAAGCATGCCTACAGCTGCCTGACTCTCAGCTCTGTGTGCTGAATGATAAACACACACCTGCAACCGGGCCAGCGCTGTTGACACGGAGCAGCACAGCCCAGATCAGTCACTCTGCAGCTTCAAACTGCACATCCACACGGCCATTCAACCGCGTCTCCTGTCTGTGAAGCCATCCTCAAAACAAACCCACAGAATCACACACAACATAGCAACACTCGGCCCTTTCTTTCCAGGGCGGTGTGTATGCGGTGATTGATGGTGTTATCTATGGACAGAAAAAAAAAGTATCACTGAGAAAACGGCAGCCTGTCTGCTACAACTTAACATGCAACAGCTCTGGGGGACTGTCAGCAAAGGCCTGGGGCCCTGAGCAGCGTCTGGATGTATGTGTAGCTGAACTGTATGGTTCCATGTGTGTGTGTGAGCAAATGTGATGGGTTGGGAGAGGGAGACTGCCAACCGTACATCAGGGCCAGTGACGGCACTAATCAATCTCCCTCTAGGCCATAAATCTCTAGCTCTGCACCCCCTCTCCTCCTCCTCTTCCTCGCCAACACCTTCAGTCAGGAACAGGAAGGCAGCGGCTACCAGTCTCCTCTCAAAAAGCCGTCCCAGTGGAAACACGGGGCCATCAGGTATAAATATGAATATATATATTTAAAAGAAAAGCCCTCAATAAGAGCCCTCAACAATCAGACAGCATCGAGGGCATCATTCATCAGGAACGCCGCGGTGTCACATAACACAATGATGACTGATTACAAAGTCTTCTACTTGGATTATGTGACAGACGAGAGCGGCTGAAGCAACAATTTGTGCCCAGAAAGTGTTTTTATATGATAAGGATCAAGATTCACTCCTCTGTTGTTTACTCAGCACATAACGTTGAATGCTTTTTTGGTTTTGCATGTTTCAGAAAGCCCAGGCTCACCTGAATGGTCACGTTTATTAAAATATATATATTTATATGCATATTGTTGCTTTAATCTTTCAGTTGAGTCCGTGTACGACTCTCCTTTTTCGAAACACATCAATATGAAAGACTATCTTTTCCAAGTGAGCTGGTCCTCTCATATTAAAACAAAGAGCAGAAGCAAATATTTCATCTGTGCTTTCAGCGCCAGCGTCTCCCGCCACGAAGCGTGGCAGGAGATTGAAAAATGATTTCTCATGCTCTTGTCACAGGCTGGTCCTCTGTTATTTATTTTCTCAGTGAATCACTAAATGAACATTTAGCCACCTGCCATCAGTCCATTACTTAGTTTCATAGATTATCATTTTATTATGAAAGAAAACAATGGCGGTGATTACAGGATGAATTAATGGCGCTGTGTAAAAGCTCCGGATCCTGCTCTGGCTCATTTAAAGACTATAGAAATGTAAAACACAGCTGAAAATCATCTACATCTTCAGTGCATTCAGTCAAAACAATTTTTAGGAAAGATGTAATGTGCATGTGGTATCTGACCAAGATGAAAAAGCACCGTTTAAACCCTAAAAACTATGAGATAGACTTATTCCATGCAAAACCAGATATTTCAGCCTTTATTTGTTATAATTGTAATGATTATGGCTTACACCTGATGAAAACCCCACATTCAAAATCTCAGACAATTAGAATATTATGAAAAGGTTCAATAATTTAGGCTCAAAGTGTCACACTATATCAGCTAATGAATCCTAAACACCTGCAAAGGGTTTCTGAGCCTTTAGATGGTCTCTCACCCCTTCTTCACACTGGAAGCATCAGCGTCGCCGAACGGTTTACTCGTGAGTTTTGCCACATGCCAGTGCACATCAGAAGAATCTCACCGCACTCCTAGCTGGACTCGCGAGATCACACCATCCCTCAAGACTTCAAAGGTCATAGTTTGTTTATGCCATTCGCCATTAAACCAAAAAGAAGGAAATCACGTTTGAGATCACTGATGTCATATATAATGTTGTTCCTCTCCACTGCCAGGATTAAAGCCATGAAAAACCTTTGCACTTCTTGAAAGATGCAGGGTGTAAATAACCCGTTAGCTCACACATATAGATGTAATCTACATAGAAATGAAATTGCATCGCTGCAATAGACTTTTATTTTGAAAATTACCAGACATTTTACACTGAAACCGCATCTGATTTCCTGTCTAGCCCTATATTAACTGTGGAAATTGATTCCAGAAAAGGCTCGCAGCAAAAATAGAACCCGATCCTACCTTCAGCGGCGCGCCGCTTCTGGGACGCGCCTGAAAATTGCCGCATCACAGCTGGTCTGAATCACCCCCACAGACAATAATGGATTCTATTTGAAGCAGCGACATTCCGCTGCCGTTTCATGTTGCTGATGCTTCCAGTGTGAAGTAGGGGTCAGTCTATGCTGAATTACTGAAATAAATGGACTTTTGCACCATATTTTAATTTTTCGAGCTTCACCTATATGATAAGCTGGTTTTGTTCAATAAAACATCAAACATAAAACCAGAGATGCATGTTAAATTAAAAAAACACTGATTCAATTAATCATATTTACTTTCTGTTACTCAGAAGGTGAAACACAATCTGAGCCTAGACTGAAAAAATGAAAACAAGGCATTTCTGTATCAGAGAATGAAACTGAAGAATTAAATTCTCAAAGCTTCACACTCTCAGAAAAATGTAGACGGCCACTTCTTAAATAGAATTTGGCAAATTTATTTGATTTTTACAAATGTGTCTTTTTTTTTTTAAATAATGCTCTTTGGAAAAAAATGTCTGCCTTTTAAAAGAAGATTATGACTGTGGATTTCTTCTACCACCATTTAAATTGTGATTGATGGATTGACAAATGCAGAAAGGAAGTACGAGAGACAAGCCCATCTTCCTGCCCTGTAATTACAGCTAAAAGACTTTCCTGGGTTGAATAGTTAAAGATCAGGAGCAGGTGCTGCAGAAATGCATCAGCACTTCAAATAATTCAGTCTTTCACCCATAAAAAGCCTCTTTTTTCCCTTAAAGCCGTTTCCTCTAGACATTACATCTGACCTGAGACCCCGAGGCTTGTACAATGCACTTAACACTTTAAGTCACATGAGTATTTTTAAAGCCTGTCACCAGCAGCACAAAACAACACTTTTAGCACAAATCTGACAGTGAGAAAAGCACTAAAAATGCATCTTCCTGATAAATAGAAGTCAATTAAATCTCCACAGTCCACGGTTCAGCCTCCCTCTTTCACACACACACGCACGCTAACACACAAAGTCTCGCGTTGCAGATGGAAGAGAGGGACCACTCTATGTCTCGCCAGGTGCTCGGAAAAAAATAAATAAAAAAAAGGAGGTCGCTCACGGTGCCATTTCCTCTCACACACAGGCAGGCCTGGCCCAAACACACTGGTACTTTGAGATCATTACCGACTAGTCACATAATCCTTTCTCTGTGTTCTCTCTGCGAGGATACTAATTTCACAACGAGCCCATCCTCACAGTCCATTTGTCCAAAGATAGTGGTTGAGAGACGGGAAGCAGACGCGTGGTGCAGATTGAGACTAAAAGCTAGTCTTAACGGGGGGATACCGCTACAGTTTTCCTCTCTCTGAAATGAAAGACAATCGTGTAACTACCCTCCATTTTTCTCCATTTGCTGCACACCAAATGTATTCGGAGGCATTATACTTCACTAAAGGAGACAGGCTTTTTTTCAATTCAATTTCAGGAACCAATTTACTCCTATTATTGCCTTTAAGAGCGAAGCAAAAGGAGCAAGTCTTGGGCTTGTTTGTCATGTCCCCCTTTCCCCTCATCTCCTCCTATTAGGTTATTGTGCTACTTAGCAGATGTCTATCAGTGGCAGGAAATTATCTCCGAAACCAAACGCCTGTGACCCATCACCCAGCTGCCCTGAAAACAGCCTGTTCTGTTGAGGTCAATCTCTGTGAAGGTGCTGGGCTATGTGTGTGTGAGCGCACACACACACACTCATTCAGTGCCCTGCATGCTTCTCAAAAACACCACCTGCACTTCGCTCACACATCAAATCCACTAGGTCTCCTATTACACCAGAGCAGGGATATCTAAAAGCCAGGATGTCTATCGGCTCTTTCCCGTTCTGCTGCAGGGTTTGCAATGGGGGCGGAAGATCAGTCCCATGAGATGAGCGAATAAGCCGGAATCAAGAGACGGTGGGCTTGGCAGAGGGCTATTTCTTAGTTAAAAGGTTCTTAAACTGCAGAGGAGATCAGAGGAGATGGCTCTCCGCGCCCAAAGCTGTCTACTCAGATAAGCATCCTGCCAAGCGCGGGGTGTAACAGGGTGGTCATGGGTGAATAAACGGTGTGTGTGTGTGTGTGTGTTGGGCTACACATGTTTCAGGTGAAAGACAGATAATACTCGGTGGAGGCTATTAAACCTCAGCACCGTTTTGGCACCAGCTAAATTTATCCTTCAGTGTAAAACTCAGACAATAAAAAGGTGGTTTAGAAACTCTGGTAAAAATTTGTGTGCGTTTAAAATACATTTTGTCCACATGTTAAGATTTTGTAACGGCACATCTGTAGAGCTTCTTAAAGCAGCAACACCATCTAGAGGTGGAAAGATATATTGCACCTTAAGCCCGTCTCCCTACTTCCATGATTGAGGCTGGAAGCAACGCCTCTTGTTCATAAACGCACCCCTCTAGCCGTCCAACAGAGCTAAAATACATCGTTTTACAATGATTTTTCTCACGTTATGCTGTTTATTCATGTATAGAATATTTAAAGAAATGTCGCCAACTCTGCATCAGTCTAGGTACTTCCACAAACACGCGTGCATGCTCTTGTGATTGACATCTGAACGTAAATGGATGCATAACGCTATTGCTAATGCTAAGCGGTGCTCATTTCAAATTTCATATGGGATGTATATGCTGTATTGCCTATATTATCTCACAGAACAGGGTGAGAGTATCAATTTTAAAGATTTCTGGAATGCTGCTTTAAGACACCATTTTAGCATTTTAATGTAATTAATTTAAATCTAGGTTTTCTAGCTTAAACAGCTCTGTTTGTTGCAGAAATGTGCTCATTAGAGTCAATTTGCATCAAAAAGCATTGCTGATCAGTAAATACCTCATTTATAATACGATGGCTGATGTGGTAGAGGGGCATCTACAGTGTCTGATAAAAGATCTTACTCATCAAAATAAGTTTGTAAATATAGATTTTAAAACAACCGATGGCTCTTTTCTTATTGCCTCGTACAGTGTGGTGCGCTGTTGCTATATATTCCAATTATAGCTCACAGGGACAAGTTTGCAGGCTACAACAACAAAGGAGGTCGTTAGATTATCCCATCGATTGTAGTGAACACAAGAGTGACTTTTAGAACAAGAAATTGCTTATTATTTTCAACTGGACAGCAGGAGCCAGGCCCCACTGTGTGTTAAATGTCTTTCAGATATTCAAATGGGTTTAGTGAATCTGTTTTTATCTTTATAGTGACTGCGTGAAACTTTTATTTTAAAATATTTCAAAAGCTTATGTTGAAGTAATGCTTAGCCCTCAAGTTGTCACTAATATGTTGTTTCTGTTGGTGTCCATCAGAGGATGAGGTAATTAACCACAGTTACAGCAGTCATGATGATGCTGAGTGAAGTTGGTTCCTCTGAGGACACGTGCCTTCAGTCCTCAAACGGTCAAACTTCAGCTTTCTCAAAATGAACAAAATTACTGAACAGAAAATTAAGTCCTGTACTGGTGTGAAATGTGCAGCTAGAAAAAATATGAAGGCAGAAGGCCAACAATAGAGTTATAAATAAATATTTTAGTCAACAAATGGACAGAGCAGATCATCCAACATGAGAATAAAACACACAGTGATGAGTAAGACCTTTAAGGTTAGTAATGAACCTCAAAGCTCCACCGTAGACTATGTGAAGGGCATGTAAGCATTGCAAAGAGGCATGCATATAAATCACATCTCTGGAATCCAGCAAAGACATAAAAGTTGCAGATACAAGTCCTTTTTTTAGCCTCAAAAGAAAAACGGTGCATAACACTAAAGAAGAGGACAAGTTTCACTTCATTTTTTTAACCAGCTGCTATGTGAGACTTTAATGAAAGAGACTCATCCATTAGAGTACCCAAATATTTGTATTCAAACACTAACTCCATTTCAGAGCCAAAACAGATGGGCAACTCAGGAATTTTAATTCTGAATAAAAAAAACACACAATTAGTTTTGTTTTCTTAGCATTCCAAAAGTAAAAAATGTGCACACAGTGTGCTGCAGCTTAAAAAAAACACGTTAAGAGTACAGGATCTAATATAGTGTCATCAGCATTAATGTGCACATGTGAAAAATGTCTGTATCAATAAAGTTGGTGAAATAATTAAAGTGGGCCAAGACGTGATCCCTGAGGAACACCTTTGGCTAGGTAGCCGAAAAAGATATCTCCTACCTTCAGACACACTTCTGCTGCGAAAATATGTTTCTTTAACACAACCCAAACAGATATCTGTGTCACCAAAGCCTCGGAGGTGAACAGTGTTGCTTGTTTGTCGTTTCTTATTTAAATAATTTATTATTCTAAACGGTACTGTAGTTGGATAGAAAAGCTGAAAAAAGCCATCTTCAGAGCCTCGCCGTGTTCACAGCATCACTTCCGCTGTTAATCCGCGGGCAGTAGTGATGTGGTGACCTGCCTGGGAAGGTGCGGGCAGTAGAGGGTGACATCGTCCCCTTCTGCCCGCGGATAAACAGAGGAAGTGACGCTGAAACAATCAGCAATTCAAGGTAAAAAAAACATTGCTACGCTGTGTATAAAACAAGAAAAAACCAATGGAGATTGGAAAGAAGCACAGAAAGAACATAACAAGGAGAATATTCTCATCTCCTCGTACAGGTGCTAGTGATGGGAGACCAACAGTTTTAGTGCTCTATAAATACAATTCATTTTTCTCATAGTCCCAAAAAAACAAAAAGTACTTTATAGTTATTTTTAAAAAGCTGTATTTATTGGACTGATTGTCATAGTCTTAAGGGTCTTCTGTGACCCCCCCCCCCCCCCCCCCCCCCCCCCCACCTAGGTACTAGGAGCCTGGCAGACAGCCTCCAAAACTCATGGAGGGGGGGCCCGAGCTTTATTCTAACTGAATGGTGACCCTGCCGCCTCACTATGGGATGCCCCATGCAGTGCTTTTAACAAGCTGCTGTGTCTCCCCTCTTAATAAACCCAAACAAGTTAATCCAATCGACATACTCAAACACTTTCTTTTTCTTTAACAAGGCACTGCCTCTAGCCCGTTAATCCCTGGCTCCCCCTTTTCCGTCACCATGCCGTCACATGAATGGAGGGAGAGTGAAAGCCTCCATTAGGAAGGACCGGTGGTAAAGCCCTTTCGGCTCAGCACTTTCCACACCCCGGCGCTAAATAATTTGCACTCATACTGTATATTCAAAAACACCCACACACTAATGCTCACATGTGCCTGGTATAAAACTGGCCTGTTTGAACGGGGCACACAATGAGAGGGGTTATGCTCGCCGGCCCTGATCCACATACACCAAACAACAAAACCACACACAAACAAAAATTCAGAGGGGACGTTTGCCAACAAGCACGCACTGTGGGACATAAAAAAGGCATTGTTAACAAACCCTCCCAGCTCCACAAACAAGAGCCACTGATTCCCAAACAATACAAGCCCCTGGATGCACTCACCCAGTAGCTCCGCACAACCGCACACCAGCACAATAAATAACCTGCACAACAAAAGGCCATTGTGTGTAAAAAGCCCACACTTTGGGTATTATTGCCATGATTTACAATGTTGGAAAAACATATTGGCAGCTGTGTATTATACATGCGATTTACAGTAGCATGTCACCGTTGCAGGAGCTCATAGAGCGAAGCAGTCATATTTATTATAATATGTTTCACTGCAGATGAAGGGCAAAAACACTCATCTGCTAGCGTTCCATATTCAAGTCAGCTTCAATAGCTTCACCCATGGGATGAAGGGTGAGGAATGTCTGGCAGTCCAATAGCAGTGAGTCGTCTGTCATCTCTAATCAAAACACGCCTGTCTAGACTAATGTCAACCCTGTAATAGAAATGAGCGCTAATTGACTTCACAGCCAACTATTGCAAATAAATGCTTTGCTACGTCTGGTTAATGCTTTAAAAAACCCACAAAGCAATGAGCCATTAAGGCGTGGAGTTCTTTCAACATAAAAGGTTGACGTACAGAAAAATAAATTAAAGTAATAGAGTTGTGAGTGTCAATCTGCCTCTGAAACCTGATTTAGTTCATGTGGAATAATCAGCGGTATAGGCAGTGAATGCTTTATTCTCTACCGAAACTGCAAAGCCAAGGTAAAGTGGATGAGAGTTGGTCTGTCAACGCATTAATCACCTCCACACCAAAAATGACAGACACCGGCCTGCATGTGGCTACCAATAAGACCGGGTCTTTAGTTGGGTTTAAGTGTCGGTTCTGATGAGAGAGGCAGGATCACCTCAGCAAGGCAGCTTCCAGGGCTCTGTTCAGTCTTTACACCTGGCCCTGCACTCACGATTCCTAACAAGCTCTGCTACACACCGAGAGATTGCCACTCAAGCTAGAGAGAAACACAATGCATCATCTCCTGCAGCTGATGATCTCTATATGACTCACAGAGAAAGAGTCATACCGAGATCATCTACTCTATCCATCATATAGACCGTAGGTGATCATAGTTGCACTGCTCGGAAGGAGCGAGTTGACGATTCTCTGAAGTATCACATGTGCGGCTTTCAGAGGGAATATATAAAGCTTTAGTCATAGGAATCCTTAGAACCTGCTCTTTTCAAACCTGCCTTATTGCTGGGAAGTATAGAAGTTACCACAAGCTAAAGGTGCTTACCTTGATCTTCACATCCATCATTCATGTGTGACTCGTGAACTTAACTCTCTTAAGCACCAGCGGGTTTCCTTCACAATTTCTAAATAATGCGGACGACTGAGTCACATTCTCTTTGCATCAAAATAAGTTTTTAGTTTTCAACACTGGAAACAAAATATTACTGTGCAAAAGCTAACATAGGACAGAACTTTCAAAGTAAAATATGCTGAATTATGAACATGACAAGTCTTGTTGCATAGGAATTTGTATTGAGTCTATGCATGCATTTAGTATTTAAAATTAAAGCTGCGGTAAGTATTTTAAAATGTCTAACTTGAAAAATGCTTCCATTTGAATATCTGACCCTGTTTTATGATATAAAGTAGGTCATTTTTTTAGTAATATATTCCCCTAAGCCCCTCCCCTGGTCTCTACAACAAGTCGAATAGTTTACGCGAGCCTAGAGCGTTGACCAATAGAGTTGCGTATCCACAAGAGGCATAGACATGAATACGTAGATGCCCCATTGGGCGCTGGAGAGGGTAACAGCATTGCGGCCATATTGGATGGGTTCATCACTCTCCAAACACAACTGGCGTCAACGCAGAGTGAGCAACTATGCCTGTGTTTTGTGCAGACTACGGTTGCAACAACTGGCGCACTACTGAAAACAGATCACATGGGACTTTTCTAGCCAACCTGTTTTTAGTTTTTATTTATTTTATTATATTTATATTTTAACTATCATGCCATACCACATCTGATTTTGTGAAAAAGCATAATAAAATGTGTTTTTTATTCAGGTAAACACCTTCCTCAGTAGTAATGAATGCACTGGAGACGAATGGAGACCCATCCAAGATTGCGACTGGCCACTATGGCAGCTCCAATAGGCAACGCCAGTCCACGGGCATCTACGTATGATGTCTGTGACAGAGGGAGCATGCACTTTGGGGTTGACAGACATGCCTGAGTCAGCTCAGCGCACCAACCTAGCTTGAATGCTAACTTGACCTGCGTTGAATTAATGTCTTCAAGCTAACTGTGGACGATAAGGAAGGAGAACAAAAAGGGATTTATCTCTTGTGTATTGGGGCTAAGTGATTAGCGTCAACCTTGGACTTTTTTAGCCTGTAGTAGTGTTAGCAATGATTGCAAGTGCCAGATTTCTGCTGGTTTTAGATGTTTCCCTGCTTGAACACTACTGGTTTGATTAAAATGAGTGATTAGCGGCTCCTGCAGAACCCGATGGAGGCTGAGGATAAAATTCATCAGTGAGAATCAGGTGTGTCTGAGCAGGAACACATCAAACACATTCAATTTCTGTTAGCGATACAAGGCTATATGTGTGCTCGTTATAAAGCGGGTCTTTCAGTTCCTTCCAGAAGGGGAGGGTGATAAGGGGTGGAGCTATAGTCATTCAAATTTAAAAATCTTGTCCTCCTCTCATTGATGACATCATGCTACGGATTCCAGCTTTAAAGGCAGGGTCCGTAAGTTGATGTTATCAGAGCAAGGAGGGGGAGATTTTAAAATTCGGAAGGCTGTTACTCTATCCCCGGCCTTCCTGAATGAGCCAAAAGCCACGCCTCCTAACGTGCACATGCAGGGAAAGCCGAGTCAAGAGAGAGAACATCGGAAATGCAGCGCTATTGGTCAACGTAGTAGGCTTGCAGAAATGATTAGTTTAGCTGTAAAGCCAGGGGAGGGACTTAGGAGAAAAATAAAATATGAAAGATAACTTACTTTTTCTCATAGAACAGGGTCAGATGATCACATTTAAGCATTTTTAAAGTTATTTTAACAATTCCAACTTACGTACCCTGCCTTTAAGTAATGAAAATGTCATCTGCATAGAAAATCACCGAGAACTAAAGTCAAGACTTTTCAACTCCTGTGCATCCAAGGTTGCTTCTATAACAAGAGTCTCTGGACTTTTGGTAGTGTGGAACATCCACCAATAGGAATGTGTCTTCAGATCAGACAAACCACAGGTTGAAATGCATCCTTCTCTCCACTTACTGCTTTTGTTTGGTCTGGTGCTTGCAGAGAAGCTGCTGTAATTTTAAACCTCGTAAACACTCGTGCACAGCTCATAATGATACACCAAAATGCTATTGAACACAATGCTATATAGAAAGTACACCTAGGTTTTAAAAACAAAGCAATGCATTCCTTTATTTTTGTATTTTCTGGTGCAGATTCATCCTCACTAGGAAGAACTAGAGACATAAATCATCAGCCCTCCACACTAACTTCACCCAGATGTGAGAAACAAGCTGCGCTCTTGGTTTTTCATGCTGAGATTGATATTTTTTTCCCCCACTGTCAACCTTATCACACACCATTTGTAAAGCATTGTTGATATTGCAAAAATTTCTTATCCCAATATGACACAATCCTTTATTGTCCCAGACAGATCCATTCATGGCTTAAACACAACAACAATAAAACAACGGTTCCTTTCCCTCCACTCATCCTATGGTGCCTCGCCTGAATATTCAAAACGTGTTCATTGTCTTTTTTTTTCTTCTCCTTGTGTGTATGTGTGTTTTATTCATTGTTTGTTGTGCTGTCATTTCCCCAGTTTGGCTCCTGAACTTCAAAGAAAGGCTTATGTCAGTTTATGATGGAATGGAATAAGCAGGCGAGGAAAAAGCAAAGGAGAAAGAGAAAACCTTTTGTGCAAAACGCTCCTGCCTCAATGCGCACGTTTATCGATGGGTGTTCAATAAATCAACGGAATATAATTAAATTCAAACCAAGTGGTTTCTTCTTTTCACTTGCTGAAGGCTGAGTCCAAACATCACCCTCTGCAGGGCCTGAGATGATCCAAAGGACACCTCCGCCATCTTCCGCTGGAGGATGTCACAGATCCAGTAGTCAGTCATGCATAACATTTGTGTTTGTGAGGCCCACGAGGCGATAAACAGTTCACCAATGAGATGGATCTCATTTGATATATCTCAAGTGTGACAAAGCCATTTTTGCTCTGCTTGAATATTAAGGACAAAAGAAGAGGACACAAGCGCTCGCGGCAAAGTAAGCTGAGAAGGGTGACAGACATGATCCTGTACACGTTTCCTCCCTTTCTGTCATTTTCGCCACCGAGACTCTGCAGACTTCCTTTAAGTCCAGCTGTTGCCATCCTTCTCCCTCCAGAAGCTGGCCCTGACCACGCGAGCATAGGGAATCCAGTTGGACAGAGTGGGAGGTAAGCCTGCGGTTGGTAATCACCTGCTGGCTAGAGGCGCAGATGGCACAAACATAAGCAAATGTTTGTGCAGCACTGATCCAAGAAGTCTCTCTGACAGGATGACAGACAAATGCAGAAACCTGAGAAACCCACAGCAGGCTGAAGAATTACCGCATGCAGATTTGCGGCTGAAAACTGTCAACCTGGCAGATAGGAAGCTACCTGTAGTGCAAACTAAGAGTTAAAGCCCTCATCTGTGTGCTGTTTAAACAGCTAAAGCACAGGCATCAGCGCTTAAGGGGCTGTAATGATTTAAAATGCTAAAAGCAGCCAGATAAAGGCTCACCTTATCAGTGAGCCTGACCGCTGCACAGAAAGAATTAAGGAGTGAGGTCATCGCGAGGATCACAGCATATACGTGCAGAACGATTATCTCCTCCTTTACAAAGATTTTTCATACATTTCTGCTCGTGGGGCTTATTTGATAAAGCAAAGACTTGCTTTTTCTTTTTCAAGTTTCAAAGCTTCGAGACCAGCAACGTGCATCTGTTAGATTTACCCCAAAGATCCATTTCCGACGTGCCAGAAGCAGCCAGTTAGCTACATGCAACTATCACTTAAATCAACTCGAGATAAGTCGTTTCATTTGTTGACGTTTGCTTGCAGAAGCTTTTTTATGGTAGTCAAGGCTTCAAAAGTAAAGTCAAAAGACCTCTGAGACGTTTTTCTTCCCGAGCAGATGAGCTCCTTCTGCTCTATGTGTGCTATTACTCGGTGCCATGGTTTGTCCTTCACAAGAGACAGGTAACACTGCCAAGACCTAGTAATTAGTGCAGATGGGGACTGTAATACTCTCTTCCCCTCCCTGCAGAAATGCCAAGGGAGGCAATCTATAAATTTCTGCATATTAATGCAATTTAAAACCACTCCAGACACCTTGCTGGAGGCAGGTGATAAAAGGGTGAAAGGCAGGCTACCTGGCACACAGCTGCTGATATGTTGGTGACATCAGTCTTGTCTCAGCAGATTTCTCAACCCCAGCACACAACAAAATAACTTCATAATCCGTCTCTTTTCTTAGAAAATGCTCTCCAAATCCCGACCTTAGGCCGTACAACCGCCTGACTATCAATAATTAAATGGTAATCTAAAAACCCATTTTAGTTGGGTCATCTTTCTGCGCCATTGTCCCAGCTTCTCCTCCTCCTCTGTCTATTTTTTCCTCTTTCCGTAAGATCTAGTTAGAGATTCCATTAGCATGAGAAAGCAGGCTGGTAATTGTCTTCACCCTACAGAGTGATCCCTGGATAGAGGATTAGGTGGAGAGAAAGCCCTATTTCAGCTCTGAGCACAGATGCTGCTTACAGCCACCCCATCCAGATTAGATTAGGCTGCAGAGGGATGAGAGCCACTGAGAACTTCCATATACGTCTGGACACGGGGTTCATACGAGAACTTTTGGTTTTCTCTGCTCCAGATGTGACCGCCTTTCTGTCTTTTTGTTTTTTGGGGGGATTTTCAGCTGAAATTACAGATTGGAGGAAGGCAGCTTATAGTTTCTCCCTTTCTGGAATACACAAAGTATTTAGAGCCGAATCTCCCTAAATCATCCCCCCGGGCCACCCTGTCCGTCACTAATCTGCCCGCCATCGCCCACTCATAAGGAGGTGTCACATTTCTGGCACTCCTCCACGGGATAAGCACTTCAAACACCAGAGCTTCTCCTCTTGACCTTTCCATGGAGATGATCGATTAAGCTCTTTGGATTTATTCCATAAACAGGCAACCATTACATCAAAAAGGCAGGGAATTTACCTCCGAGGCAGAACTTGAAATCCATATAAGCTTCACGAGGATTCCAATTTTTATTGGCTTTTTAAATCCACTTCTCGCACCACATTAATAACCACAGGGCCTTCTCTGAGTCGATCGTGGTATCTGTATCACTGCACTTCCCTACCTGTGATTGAAGGAAATCACGCAACTAAGTGATCTGCAGCAATCTGCACTCCATGAAAGCAGAAAAAAAGATGCTTCCTGAAAAGTTCAAAATGTGGCTTTGATTTAAATAAAAACAACAAATATGGTGGAAATTCTAGCCTGTCCGCGAGGCTGCGTGGGGTAAACTGAGGAGCAAGGCCAGTGAAAAGTCTGCCTCTCGCTTGCAGCCCGAGCCATTAAGTTACAACACTGCAGGCTTCCTGTTTTCATGCTTGAACACCTTCTACATGCTCTCAGTAAGGACGAGAAACAATCTCAAGCCAAACGACGGGGAGAAGAAACCCAAGACGACAGCGAGCATTTCAGCGCTTTAAACCACAACAAATCGCGTGTCACTTCAAATCCTATTTGTGAAAGTTAGAACAGGGAATCCAAGCTAGGTTTCATTTTACCAGTAAAGGGGAGATCTCTCTCTCAGAGGAGCATCCTGTTTGTAGTGGCCAGCGAGCTGTGCTTCAGCTCTGAGGGACTCCAGCTCTATGCTAATCATATCCCATTTGAATAATGAGGCAGTACCGCCACTCCTGCCACCCGTTCCCCCTCTGCATCCTTGACTGGAGTCTTTGATAGACACTAATTCTAGCTCCATCTATAAAGCTCCTCTCATGCATTTTTAATAGAATCTATTACTTTAGGATTAAATTATAAAAGACTGTCCTCCTTAAATTTTTAATAGTTTGCATAATTGGTATTGGGGCCTGAATGCGCACCATAAAAACCCAGTTTGTTCAGGACTGAGCTGCAGAACGGGTCACACTAAACCACAGGTGGCAACATGACACGGGCCCACTCGTGCACACATCTGCCCGGCTCTGGCGGCCGCGAGCTCTGAATGAGGCGGGCAGTAAGGTCAGAGAGAGGTGATTTTGGCTGCTGAACTCCTGAAGGAGTCACCTAATGGAAACGGGAGACAGGAACCAGGTGTCCACCTGCTGCCGCTGGCGTCCAGCGAAACACTCACCAGGGCAAACAGCAAAAACTACTTAGCTGGTTTACAGCGTCTCTTTGTCCCAGCAGTCTCGGTGTTCGGCGTGCTCGGATGGAAACGCGTTTCCCTTCTCGGTTCCAGACGGATCAGCCACGAGTTAAATGTCATCTCTCACTCTCTGCGTCTCCAGCTCGGCCCCTTCCAGTAGCAGACACAGCAAATGTGTCGGACGCATCTCCACTAAACTGGAGGCCCCTTAGAAATCTGTGCACGTCACCGTCCCCCAAATTAGCACCACAGGGACACCTTCCTCACCGCCCCCGCCTGCTGGCGGCAGCTCTTTGGCATATCTGTACCGGGGAAAATATTTCACACTGTATGAATTATTAAGCGCGAGGCCAGTGCTAAGCAGTGTGGAGATAGACCAGTTATTCACAGCTCTATTGGGACGGATGCGTCGGAAACCCGGGCCGCTCGCCTATCAGATCGTTTGTCACGAGCGATAGACAATTTACAATGAGAGAATTTTTCAATTTATTCATTCTGCTGTCACTGCAGTTTTCTACCGCCGCTCATTCCACTCGACACCCCCGCTCCTCCTCCTCCTCCAGCGTCGTCTCATCTGCTCTGAGCCCGAACCGGCGTCTTGACTCGCGCTCACTTTGTGTTTCTTCACTTTGAGGAAAAAGGTGGAGACACGTGTGCGGATGACACGAGAAGAGTGATTCTGCCACTTAATCATCTTAATGTTGAGGGCCGGTGGTTGAGGACATCCTGCGACATCTGATCCGCTTCAGGCTCTGGTAATGAGGCTCTGGCTGCGACTCGGTGATAAACGGGAAGGAACAGGAAACCAGTGATGGAGGTAGCTGGTTGTTGACGTCAGAACTAAGCTCCTGGCAAGATTGGACCCTCTCATTAGGGGTTTTAAATCTAGACATGATGAATTTATACAACTTCCTGTAATTAAACTGTGATAAAAGTGCACTTTTATATGGAGTTAGATGAGAAGAATCTCTCTACATACGTAAATGGAGGATCTCATCTCAAACACACGCCGTAATGAAGTTATATATAATTAGTGAAAGGTGAACCAGCTGTCAAAACAGCTGCATTTTTAGTTTTTGTTCACCGAGACCCTCTAAAGAGGTCAAACCACAGAACAGGCCAGCAGCAGCAGCTGAAACCAGACAGAAACACGAGAGCAAACTGATTTTTAACATTTGCAAAACGTACGATGACGACTTTTGTTGCTCTCTAAATGCTCAGTGAGAGAAGTTTGACCTGGAACACGGCCCAGAGACTTTCTCTATCCGGGGTGTCCTTTGAACTCCCGTCACAGACGCGGCGCTCTGAATAGGTCCTGATGTGAAAGGCAGTGATGTTAGATAAATGTCCTCACAGCCAAGGCCTCTGCCCTCGTCCTGATGATGCATTCTTATCCTCAAACACCCGCTCCCCCTCTAACACGCAGGCGCGCACACACACATTTGCAAACACAGACACAAAGTGCCAACAATTCCAGAGAGGGCAGCATTTGTTTGGGGACAAGGTGACCCTGTTGCCTGGGGGCCTGTGAACAAGCACAATAGAGGCCTCTCATCCCGCACACACCCAGCCGGCTGTGCTAGGCTGACGATGGGTGGAGGGTGGGGCGCATGAGGCATCACAACACCCTTTTTAAAGCCCTATTCAGGAAGCCCCCTGAGATAACTCCTTTCACACTCTGCACAGACGGAGCAAAATCCCTGCTTGTAAGCCAGAGTCACGCAGTCAACAGATGGAGCGGCTATTGAGTGAAGGATCGCGCCGGCGGAGGCGGCTCCCCATCCATCCCTGCTGGAAACAATGGGGCAGCAGGTCAAGAGTGCTGTCTCCAGGAGGGAGGGGTCAGGGAGGAGGGAGTCAGGGGGCATGCTTTGACACAGTCAAGCTATGTGAGCACTTTGAAAGCAGAGCAACTGAGAGAATCTTTCTCGGATGTCGGGCGAAGAGGAGAAGGATGCCCGTGGCTGAGAGGTAGAAGTGTTTGTGTTTAACCTGCAAACGTGCACAAAAAGACACCCTGGTAAACACGCATTTGCACTTTTAGATAAAAGACACCGTCAAAGTACCAAACGCCACTCGTTCTGTACACAAAAAGCGGCAGAAAACTTTACTGCGGGTAAAACAAATCTACCCAATCAGACCATGAAGTCTAAACAGAAGTAAAACCTTTACCTTTAGATTTTTTAAAATAAAAACACTGAAGCTGAAACTGGCATCTAAATTAAATCGCCGTTGTCGAAGAACAAAATTAAAAACTTCAGTTCAGCAATTCAAACTAAAACACTGAAATTAGATGTTTTTCACAATCCATTTTCACGTGTTGCTTTTTGGGATTTTTCCAAAGATGGGAAAGCTGCAGACAATAAACAGCGATGAAAAGCTGCATGCTCAGTCGCTCATGTGTGCGTATACATGCACCGGCCCGTGACCACACAGACGCTCACAAAGCAGTCGTAGCTCGCTCTGGGGGAAAGTATATCCATTTCCATTGACCAACAGTGTTGCTATCATGTGGCTCTGACCTGGCAGTCAATTAGTCATCCAGTTTGCCCTGCCTCGCTGGGTTTCCATGGCCAGAGAGGAGACAAAGACACCAGAATGGCATGCAGTGATCCCATAACTTCAGTATTCTTGCATGGCGCAAACATTCCTGCGCCCGAGATGCCAAATACTGCTGCCACATGTTCCTCATCCCTCAGAGGTTTGGTTTATGGGGCTATTTTCCACAGGAAGGCACTCATTACAAAGCAGAGGGTGTCAGAAGCCTTGCAGCTACTCTCCTTTAACAACCACTTGACAAGAAAGCACAGAGACGAGCAAAAAGACTTCCTACCACAAATCACATGTAATTAAACACAAAAGCCGAGTTGATGAAATCAGAGCAGAAGACGGCTTTTCCAGACCGAGCTGTAATGTGTGTTTTGGAGAGGGTTGCAGGAACAATACTCGCCAAGGACAAAAATTATTTCAGCTTTGTTTGTGCATTCTTTCAGCTAACTGTCAGCTAAAGACAAGAATGTTACAATGCCTTCTCTAGGTCACATCACAATGCGCCGACGCTTCGGCGTTTCAGAATATGCTGCCGTTATGCTATTTGAAACCCAAAGTGAGGAAAATAAAGCCTATTCCGACCACGCTGAAAAGGATCAATACGTGCACGGAGAAGGAAAACGGCCATAAACACAGGGGCTTTTATTCAGAGTGCCACAATACTGATAAAAGCAGAAAATGCACCTGGAGTGCAAGGCTGAGAGGACAACAGAGTCCACAGAGCTATCAGGTGGGTCCGGAGAGTGCTAGCAATATTAAGACCTCAGCACCATCCATCTCCACAGCAGCTATTAAATTTCTAATATTGTTGGTGTTAAAGAGGCTTGGCTTTCCTGCCACAATGAGCCAGATTCAGCCTCGGCTGTCCCCTTTTCTCCTATTCACTTTGGTCTCACAGGCTCCTTTTGGTTCTGAGCAAACAATGCTGCTGGGCGGCGGCCCTTATTTAAAAGATTAATAGGAGGCCGTCTTGGCAAAGAAGCAATCAGCGAGGTTTCTGTGACAGCAGAAAAGGTGTGAAAACAAGGCAAAGAGGAGAGACCATTGTCACAGTTACCAACTGGCTGCTGCGGCTGAATTGAGATAGCTGTAGCTTTCCAGCCCGGCCGTCAATCACGGCGGCGAGCGTCAATGGGGTAAATTTAAATGATAAAACGATAAGTCATGAGCAGGCGATTTCCCCGTCACCAGGACAGGGGGGTTGTTTGAAAGTAACTGAGTGTGCAGAGATTTTCACCGCAGCCATATGGAATCTGGTTTAGCGTCAAGTTTCAGGCTTCACTTCTCCATCATGACAGGATGTGTAATCGCCAAATGTCTTCCGCTCAGTCCCCGTTACAATTGGCAGCACATTGCTGCCACTAGAGATGAGGGAACATAATGGAAAGCTGACTAAAAGACAAGCTTTAGGACACTTAATTGGAGATACCCAGCCATTCTCTCGGCTCCAGTAAACAGGATCCATCAAACTTCGCCCACAGCCTGGATGACTCTGCAGCTGTCTGTGGGGAGAGGAGCAGTATGCCTGAGAGGCCCTCGGTTATCAAGAGGAGTGATGAAGAAATCAAATCCTTCAATAGTTCATAAAAACATCCACAGAAGGCTGAAGAATGATTGCAACGCTCTCAGAGTGGAAGTTTTAATCACACACTCGTTTGCTCAGGGCTGCATGGCGACACAGTCGGGGGCCCTGTTGCTTCGCAGCAAGAAGATCCTGGGTTCGATTCCCAGCTGGGAGCGTTCTGCGTGGAGTTTGCATGTTTTTTCCTGTGCATGTGTGGGTTTTCTCCAGGAACTCCAGCTTCCCCCAACAAACCAAAAACATGCATTACAAGTTATCTGAACTCGTCCCTAGAAGAGTGTCTCTGAGTGGCTTTATGATGGACTTGCACCCAAAAAAACCCGTGGAGTTTGGCACCAAGGTTTAGAAAATGAGTGAAAGGATGTGTGCGCAAAACTTTTCCACAATTAAAAAGGGAAACCTGTCAAAAGAGTGTGACAGCGGGCCGCTCAGGGGTCTGATGGTAACATCCACCATGCTGCGCTTTGCTTCGAGGACTTTGTTACATGTCATTTCCCTCTCTTGTCCCCTAACATCTGTCTAATTTCTCCACCGCTAACAAACGAAGGCAAAACACTGCCACTAAAAGTGTCTTTAAAAAATGCATGACAGAAGCTAATGACAGCCGCGGAGAAGATGACAAGAGCGGGGAAAAACACGAGCGAGCCGCCGAGGAGGAAGTAAGAGAAAAACACTAAACAGCTGCTTTCCCCCCCACTTCTTCCCTTTGCTCTTTCCCAGGAGAGCGTCCCATGTGATCCCCCTGATCCTAGTTTGTGGCTGACAGAGGGGGACCGCAGCTCTGTTCATCTCCCCGCTCACATGGCTGTGTTACACCCCCAACTTCCCCTCCCGCCTCACCCACACTCCCGTCGCTGCCAGGAGGGGGAAGGATGCGAGGGAGGGGGAGCTACATCAAGGAGAGACTCTCCCAGTGGGTTCTCGTCAGTTCCAGGCCATTGCACCTTGCTCGCTGGGATTTTGTTTACACACGCGTGCACTCACACACATGTGCACACATCCAGGCACAGGCGGATGACTATTAATGGTTTAATGAATGCAATAATGGATGTTTTTTTATTTTACTTTATTTTGAGAAACCGCCACGACAAGGCGACAGGCAGTTTGACGCCTGGCGGAGCTTATTAAAGCGGCAAAGGAGTAGATAACGCTCAATCACATGCCGGGGATACGGTTGATGTGGTCAGTGGTAAATGAGCAGCCAAAAGGCCCGACACACTTCCACGGTCTTCGGGGAGGAGCGGAGGACTGCGGGCTGCCCTTGTGTGTTCAGTCTCTACAGATGTTGCCTTGGAGAGCGTCTGACTAGTTGGCTGCCGTGACAGCTGGACAGCTGTTCCTATAGATGCAAGCACAGAAGCATGCCACAAACGTGGGGGAGGGAGTGGAGGGGGTATGTTTATTTTATTCGTATGAAGTTCCCAGGACGTGCAAAGCTGTCAATTTTAGCAACGGTGCATGAGCCGGGAGGAGGAGATGGCTCTGAAAAGGCACAGATGGGCTAATATCAGACACGGCTCACGTTCTTTAAATAAGCTTCACTAATTTTATTTCTTTTAACGTTCCTGGAATTGTAACTCGTCTACTCCACAGTGAACAAATGCTCCACCAACGTTTTGCACTTGGACTGTCTAAATGACTTCATATCACAAAAGAGTAAAAGTTTAATAGAAACTTTACTGGAAATTTCAGATGAATCTTTTAGTTCTTCATAAAAAAGTGAAGGCAAACTGACTTTAAAAGGCAGAAAAGGGTTTATCGTCTGAGCAGTGAAATGACTCTGGGTTTTGGTGATGAAGAGCGGCTCTTATTAAGGTTATGTTCACAAATGATCCTTTTTAAACAGAATATTCTAGATTAAAATAGAAAAGTTGGAAACGGTGGAGCATTCTGCACAGAAATAAAGTCTAAAAGTAAAAAAATAAAAAAAAACAGAAAACACTCAACAGTATTAAATACATTCACCTGCTGAATAAACAAATCATGAGTCTAACAGCTTGGAATGAAGCCAGTCAGTCGCGCCAGAACGCAGATTTGTCCTAGGCGAGCTGGGCTGTTCATTATGCCACAAAAGGTCAGCAATTTGTTCAACTCAATAAAAATGTTAATAAACCTAAGAGCTCACCAAAAGCAGCGCTCACAGGCCTCTGGGTGCCCATCAAAAAAAGAAAAAACCAGCATGACTACGTGGCCGCGAGCGTTTGCTCGTGCATCTGTTTGAGTGCAGCGTTGCCACTGCAGCATTACGGAGGTCAAAGGTCGTGCAGCTGCAGCTATCTGGCAGGAAATATGGTTCGGGTCTAGTCATAATCCTGGTCAAACTCCACCAACAAGTCACATATAAATACATGCTGACTCACACTCACACACACACACACACACACAAATAATTCAGCATAGGCAAAAAGTTGGTAAGCACGACCGTACAAACATCACCTCACACCCTGATCCGAACGCTAAATAATAAAAGAAGCATGTTTTAATTACTTGTGAAATATTTGAGGTGGGGGGTGTTAGTGAGGATGTAAGTCTAGAAGTAGGGGGGGTGGGTCATTGCTAAGCAACCAGTTATCCTCCAGAGTGGAGCGAGGTGACCGACCATCCGTCTAAACTCCTGCAGCTCGCCTGGCTCCTGTACAGTCACCCCCCCACACACACACAACTCCTCCCACCCGCCCGCCTCCCCCTTCTTTCATCCGCCACTCTCTCTCCCTCTTCCTCGCTCCCTCAGCCGTCTCCCTCGTCCGAATACAAACAGAGATAAAGAACGCTGCAATCGCTCTTGACACACAAATAGGTTAACACAATAAAGCCGGCTTTGCTTGGCTCACTCGAGGGAGGAAAGCAATTCCAGCAGCAGGCAGGAGGTAATAAAACAGAGCTAGGACTGTGTGTGCGTGAGCGTGTGTGTGTGTGTGTGTCCATACATGTCCTCGTGTCAACATTTCTATGTTTTTGTATGTGAGTAGAAGCAGGCACACAGGAGCTCTCTACCCTCCAGGCCTAATATCCCACGGATTTTCAGCCCTATCCCGATACAAACAATAACAGGGGAGAAAATGACGGAAATTCCAGGATACTCTTCCATTAAGAAGGCGGAAATGGTGGTTTTATATTAACAATATAGCTGACCCGCACGAGGCTCATGCATACACATGAACGTTCCCTATAGGTCACACGCCTGAGCTCTCGTGTAAACGCTCTCCTGTTCGGTTAAAATTCAACACGCAAATTGAATGAGTTTTATCTGCACACGCCCCGGCTTAGACTTTCCCTGACGCGCGGCTGCCAGGCCTGGCAATAAATGATAAAAATCTCCAGAGTTTTATTAAATCGTGTTGCATTCACGCTGAACTCGGGGAAAATGGTGAGGTGGCTTCGGCAATTACAGCCCCGGACCAGACAACATTGTTTTCTCCAGTCAGTGGAAATTTCATTACCTTACAGCAATGGCCTTAGAATTGGGTAATAGCCTCTTTTTGTCACAGACGCAAGCCGTCTGCGGGAGGTGTGACACCCCATAAGCGTTATCCATTTGCAACAAAATGCATGGTCCAGATGCTGGTCAGCATAATGTGGCCCGTTACTCAGTGATATGGAGGAAGTGAAAGAACAAAACAGTAGTCAATAGCTAATTCCTGAAACGACCGTGGTGTAATGAAAAGCACTGAACCTTGATGCATCCATGCAGCTGACGCGTCTCTCCTACGGCTACGGACGTCCCCCGTTTCCCTGCTGGTCAATAAATACACAAACGGCGGGCACATTTCAGAGCTGAACTGTGAAGAAACCCACGAGGACGCTGCTGAGTTTGGGTCAAACAAGAACAGAGCACCATTTCTCCTGTTTTCACCGTTTCTGAAAATCAATCAGGTAATCAAAATGCAGAGAAGTAAAGTGGTGGCCATTGTCAATGGGGAATAAATTACCAATGAATGAAGGGAAAACATCTTATCTGTCTGATGTATTTCCTGCCTCTGCAGAAAGCTACAAAGCCCAAGGGAGAGCAGTCAACCAAAATGCGGGGAGATGGAGATTAGCATGATGTGCAGTTCCTTGTTCCATTAAAGTTTGATCTTCCTCAATAGCCGAGGAGAATCAGATATCTCCCATTCAAGATTAAAGTATACCAGCATAGAGGGGGAGATTAATCAGAGGCCTGTGTGAGATAAAAACAGCCTTGCTTCTGGCATGGAAAACAGTAGCAATAAAGAGTTCAGCTGATAATGTGAAACATGGCGAGGCACAATGGCAAATCAAACAGCATGTGCGGGCTTTCAAAACAAATCAAAGCGCAGACCGGACCAGAGCACCGCGGCTGGAGGAGTGCAGCGGGGGCTGATCTGATAGCAGCCAAGGCCTTCATTTTATTACTGGTTAAGGTTGAAGAGGGCAAAGCTGTGGATTTTCTCATGTTGCTCTGTCGCCAGCCTCTCATTCCCTCGCCTCCTCTTCTCCTTGAGATCAATGGCGCTGGGGTGATTTCACAGCAGCCTGCATTGTCACCCAGAACAAATCAATGTGACCATGAGGAAAGCAAGAGCGGCATTGTTTTTAAGGAGAGCAAATTCGCTGTTGGAGAGCTTGTCAGATTTGCTTTATTCTCCTTCTCCCCCCTCCTCAAGAAGTGTTTGGGAGAAGCCAGCTTATCTCCTCCAATTTCAGGCTAAGTTATGGAACAAACTATAAACTGTGCAGCACTAGTGCGTAGGCTACTCATTAACCACATATAAACTTCACAGTTCCTGTTTAACATATTCCACATGCAGAGAGCGTTTTCGGAGAAGAAGAACAGGCCGGCCGCCCTTAACCTTTCCAAACCAAAGACTATACATTAACCCTGAAACCTGGCGAGACGTGACTTCCATTCAGGCTGACAGGGAGGTGAGAGGGGAAGAGGAGGAGGAGAATGGAGGAGTGCGGCTGTCTGTCATCTGCTAACTGGCTGCAGATAACCCTGATGAGGATCTGGCCAGGTCTCATGAGCAGAGTACAGTCACAATAACGGAAAAATCAAAGAAGCAGTTTGGCAATCTCGTCCCTGCAGACCGTGCATTGCTCAAAGTGGTTTTTAAAAATGTAGCTTCGGTGCTAAATCTTCTGATTGTAAAAACAAGACGCAACATCTAAGTCAGCTGGGTGATATCTGTATTTGTGCAGCAATGCACATTTTCACAAGATTAGCACACGATATGGTTAGTAACCCTGCAAACGAGCCTTTAGGTTAGCTATGTCTGAGTAAATATCGTAGCATTATGGTTCTGCCGATTCCTCCCTTAAACCACAAGCGTGCGTGCCATCATCGATTCCAAACTGCCCATATGTGTGCATGCTTCTCTGTCTCCTTGAGTTAGCCCTGTGATGGACTCTGTCTTGCCTACTGTCTGCCGGGAGAGGCTTCAGCCCCCCGCGACCCGCTAAATGACAAGGACTCTTAGCTAATAGATTAGAGCTGCTCATTTGACTCTTGTCAGTGCAGCTAAAGCCACTGAGGATCAATCATTTAGTGCTATAACAGTCACAGTGATGGTGTGCAGCTTGATGCATGCGTGCACGACTACACAGTTCAAACAGTTTGGAGCAGAAAGTGCTGGAAGTGCATCGTGCTGCAAACTCCAAACACACAAACAGAACCCTCCTCTCACTAATCCTGCCTGTCAAATCGCGTCAACGCCATCATCTCAGCTGGAGACAGAACATCTCCCTCACCTGCGTTTATTCACATTGACTAGCTGAAGGCTTTGTTTTCTTCTCTACAATCATTTGCATGCAAAGCTTTTGTTTTACGCTTCTCTTTTCATGCTCTGTCGCCGCATCACGGTTACTGATGTGCAAGAGTATCAAATCATGTAAAATTGCGAAGCACAACAAAGGGCATGTCTCTTTTGTTTGTGTGCACATTAAAAAGTGTTAAAACAAGGACTGTTGTTAGACTCTTCTTGATATGAGACGCTTTGATCAGGTGGCTGATGAGATGCACTGACATTGCTTTGAAAGGATTTCCTTGTTCTTCTTCCTTTTAGGTGTCCGGTGATATTTCCAGGTAAGACGCTTTGTGGTTTTCCGCGATATTGGCTAATTTCAGCTAATCATGCCTTTTCTTTTCTTTGACAGGTGGAAGGAAAAAGCTTTTTTTCCCCATCTATAGTACACACTTCTATAAAAATGGTCTTCTGAAAGTAAATTGGTCTTAAGAATAGTATTTTATGTGCTTGAATAGCTGTACTTTAAGGAATAAAGTCCACACAAGAAAGGACACGCAAGATTAGACACCTAAGGATCTCACACACACACACACACACCCATCACTATCTACTATTTTAGTCACCTTAAGTGCCAAAATGAGCTTCGCTGCCTCTGGAAAGGTGTTGAGACAATCAAACCGTGCAGGGATTAAAAGAGATTAATACACAGCACAGGAAATTAAACTTCAGCAACGTGAACAATATTCATGAGTGCAGCTCACCTTGTCCCATCAAGCAGGCACTTTAATAAGCAAAAGAATACAGTAAGGAACCCAAACGCGATCAATCAATCAGAGCGATATGCGATTTGAGTTGCACATTGATAAAATGCCAAGCTCTCTCTTAGCGTATTACTTTTGTTAATGCATCGCTAAAATATTCTCTGCACCTCCCAACTGTTGGCAGCTTAATGAGAACAACAGATTAGACTTTACTTAACTAATTTAGATGCTTCTGATTCCATCAGCAAGTAGAGGAAAGGCTGCTGTGATTGCATTTAGATGCGAGTGGAAAGATTGAAGTAAAAGCACCAAAAATTGAAAAGCAAGCGAAGGTGTTGTACAGCTTTAAGCCTGCAGCGGGACATTTGAGAGTCAGAAAAGATCTAACAGCAAACCAAAAAAAAAGAGGCAAAACAAACCCCAGAAAGGTAATTCAGTGACCCAGATATTAAAGTTTTTTTTTCTGCCATTCTTTCCTCTTTTTTTTTTGTCCAACCTTCACGTTGAGTTAAGGCGAGCATTATGCTGGGGAGACTATTTGTTTAGGTGAGGAGCAGCCACAGAGCTAATATGAGCACAATTTGCTCAGCAGGTCATAGGCGCAGAGTGGAGGAAGTAAATGAGGCAGTTCTGTCCCCTCGGGTGCAGCTCCTGTCTCATACATCACTGGATGTTTTATTCAATACAGCCAGGAAGGCTCTATGGCAGGTGCCCTGACTGTGGGGGCGCCTGCCCTGCTGTAGGGGCCCATATTACATTCAGAGAGCCGCCTATCTGCAGGGCTGCGAGACAGAGAATGACTGGAGCCAGACAGGAGGATCAATTTTGAGGATGCTTGTAGTCTAATGATAAAACACCGTGTGCAGCTTTTTTTTTCTTTTTTGCACCGCGCAGTCAGCATAATGTGAAGCTTGGTCTCGGTGCAGTGTGTGCAACGAGGCTAAATATTGCAAAGCAACCTCAGCAACCCACGAGGCTCCAAAGTTCAAACAGTCCTGAGTTTTATTATAGTCATATATTCAGGGTATGCATGATCATCTGTCCTTATGGAGCCCTGCAGAGGACACATCTGCAAGAATCTGCGGGACAGTGACAAATCCACAGAGCATCATCATCACCCGTGTGGGCGAGCATCAAGTGAAAAGTTTTACAGCGTTACGCACACATCTCCGTCAATTTTATGAGTTCCTCGATAAAAGCCTGTCACACTATATAGGCACACTATAAAAGAAGATTATATTGCATCGACACTCCGGGGTGAACATCACTAATTGCAGCAGACACTGGAGTCACCCTCCGCCCTACGCGCGCAGTGACGCACGGGGGCGAGCGGATGAAAAAATTCGCACCTTTTGCCTCAGAGCCGCAGTCGTTCCAGCGCCACACATCCCCGTGTGAGAGATGCCCGCAGTGCATCGCCCTCGACAGCACTCCTAATTGCTACCCTTACTTGTAAAGCCCAATATTACACATCAAAGCAGTTCCTGGAGCTATTCGGCTGCGGCTCTCTAACAAGTCGATTTTTACAGCACTGCGTTTATTGTGGGTCACGCATGGAAACAAAGAGTTTAAATCAGAGATATCGTTATGCGAGGAGCGTCCAGAGCACAGAAAAAAACACAACATTCATTAATTTCTGGAGTTCTTTCATCCTAGAGGGGACACTGACAGAATCATGATAACAAGACAAGCCCAAAACATTTGGGATCTGGAGGACTTGAGGGGAAGTGGAAGATATTTACCATAAATTGTTCCTGCAGACTAGAGCTCCATGCAGATCGTTGCGTTCAGTGATTAATCTGCCTCATTCTTCTGTGGACCAAATTAGAAAAGATTCATTCTGCTCCACTCAAATCCAGCTGCAGCTTCGTCGATTTCAAATGTTGATTAAGTTTATCCTCGTCCTCGGAAGGTATACAGAAACACCAGCAACCCTGGAAATTATAGATTCCACACGCTCGCCTCTAGCATGCAAACTTAATAAGCTTTGCCTTTTTTTTCTCCTCTCCACTCGGTTGCCAATTTATTCTCGGGGGCAGAAGCGCAGCTCGGCAGTTTCAGGAGCGTCCTCGGAAGGATTGCGCACTAAGTGCGCGTCTGGTTTTAAACGTTCAGCTTCCGAATCAATACAAGAGGTGCGTCTTGATCTTTTCTCTCACTTATAAGAAATAAAAAAATGGAATAAAACTCTTTATTTCTCCCCGAAAGACTCGGTGATTTATCGGCAACGCAGTATTCCAAAATCCCCGCTATTACGCACGGGTCCGTCTGCTCCCTCACAGGCGGTTTGATGTGAAATGTTCCATGCAAAGGTTAGAAAATAGTATTTAGGCAATATTGTGTGAATATACCCTGAAAGACATCAAGGCAGGGCCCGAGTAGCTGCCCGGAGTATCCTGAACCGACGCGATGCGACGTAAAATCCCGGAGAGCAGGCTCTGCTCCGTCCGTCACTTTCTCCGCGCCTCTCTCGGATGGGTTTCCTCCCGATTCAGACTCCCATTTCCACGTGAGGTGGGAGAGTAACCTCACTAGCGAAGCTCAAACTGTCTCTCTTTGGTCTAAAAACCAAAAGATGAAATAGTTCCGACAGAATAAAGAGCTAGCAGCTTCGGGCAGCTCCGGGACGCGGTCCTTCCCTTCCGCCGAGCTGCCGAGACTGACAATAACCCGGAACGCTGCAGACTGTCAGGCTGCTCAGACCGCCCACCGACCAATCAGCGCGCTGAGGGAATAGAAACATTCCCACGGGTTGGCCAATCATCGGTAATTGAGGGCTGTTACTATAGAGATGCTCGGCGTCTAAGCGTCTGAAACCACGTTGTTTATTCAGAGGAAAAAAAGGGGTTTGATATAAATTGCCATGACAGGATGCAGATTGAGATCTTTAATCACTCTTTTAACCATCACATTAGCTGTTTTTATTCCAGCAGCCCGGTCGAAGGTTAAAGGCTCCATCCTCTGGTGGGATGCAGGAGGCAAACACCTGCAGACATCAAAGACTTTGAGCAGAATCTTAACTTTGAGATGCTGCTTTTTTCTTATTAGAGCTGAAGTGTCATTTAAGACCAAAATTGAATTCAATTGGAAAACTTTTGCATAAAAACATCTCCAAGAACAAGGGAATGAACTGCTTCTGCTCCATCGACGACGACACTTCCAACTTACACGAATTACAGGAAACCTTGCAAAACATCTTTTTTTTCTTCGTTTCTTTGCAAAATGTCATTGCAGCAGTGGGGAAGTGAGCAGTTACTGTGACTAAGGCCCTCCGTGTTGTTGTTCTCCTTGGCCACAGCACCCACAGACCCCGGGACACACAAAGGCAGTACAAGCAATCACACATCATGGACTCTCATAATAAGCTGACGCTGGGAAGTGGGTGATGCAGCACTCAGCTTATGCCAGTGCTGATAAGAGCCTGAAAGTATTACCTCGGTCTGGCAGCCCGCTCCAAGAAATCCATCCTGAGCCAGGTCATCAATTCTGCCCTATCTGATTGCTCACCAATCCCTGGCAGCTCTGTGTCGCTGTCCTGGCTTTTGCCTTTGAAAATTTCTCTATGACTTGCACTTTCATGCTAGCTCCCTCAAAGAAAAACAGCCACATGCTGTACGTACACACTGGGCCTTTCAGGAGGTCTTGCACCTACGCAAGAAATTGTCGAAGCAGTGGACGTGTGCTCCTGGAAAGGGGAATTTTCTCCAACCGAGGGACTCCAGACTCACTCGGTCCATTTAAATGCATTAGCTTTAATCACTCATCCCTTTCACCGCTACTGTAGACCTCTATAGCAAGAGTTCAGCCACATCACCTGGCACCTCGCTGCAGTCGATCAAACAGATGAACAAATAATTGAAAAATACCAAACCCGAGCTGTGTTGTGCACCACTGAGGCAGGCAAATAAGCCATTTGATTAGCTGATAAGCAGATGACTCAACAAACATTCAAGGCATGTTTACTGTGGTTTGATTAGAGTACGCCCAATACGCAGAAGATTGGACTCAAATACGCTGTGAAAACACTCAGCTGTTCCAATCCCCAAGGCAGCATGAGGGCACATAAAAACAATGAATTATTTATGGGGGAGGCTAGTGAAATATCACAGTGGATAATTTTCCTTGGGCTATATTAAATGTAGTCTTCAAAATAATATGTCTCAGTCTGTGCATTTCTCTGAAATCATTCCTGCTGACAGGCTTCAGAGCCCAAAGATTGGATATGAAGTCCTATTTAGATATTTTCCTGCCAAGAAAACCTATGACTGTTTCCCTAAAACATAAAAAATGGGTTATTTACATACTAATTGCATCTCCTTCTTCCGTAGTAAATACGATCAAAGGATATTGGCTTTGTCTCTGTTTTAGATGTTAGCTCTGGCTCAAAATGAAAGAATCCACAATTAAGCTCGGCATTTTGCATGCCTCGTTTTAAAAAAAAGAATAGTTCAGGGTAGATTCAGGTTGAGCCTGAGCAAAAATCACTCTCTGAATGGAACATCTAGTGAATAAAGCTCCAACCAGCTGCAACATCAGTGTCTGTCTCCAAGCTGAAAGCTGTTACAATTTGTTCCTGAAAGTGAACTCGGTTTAATTGAGCAAAGTTCAAGACTCCACAAACAGTAAAGCAACAGAGAGGAGGAAAGAAAAATCGATGGCAACAGAGGCATGGAAAAAAGAGATAGCATTGATTTATCTGCCATTGATTCATGAGGATCGCTGCGTTGTGCCCCGCAGGTGAAAAGCACGCTGTCTGCCAACGGATGGGGATGAATCTGAAAAGGTGTCAAGTGGTTAGAGGACACAGAGGTGGAGGATGAGATCGGCCCAGCAGATGAAGGTGGCTGGGAAGTGGGCAGAAAGACACCAAGCGTTGAACAGAGGAGAGAAAAAGAAAAAACACTTGGTAAGAGGGAGTAAAGTTGCAGGGATGACACCGTCACTGCGCGGCGTGGTGTTGTGGTAAACGTCTGACAGAGATGAGACAACAGTCAACGTGACATAAAAAAACTAAGGAAGAAAAAAAAGGCCTGAAGCTGAAAACAAAGAAATCTGATAACACCTCTCTGCATCTTTGACAACATTAACATCTTGATTAGGACGACATATTGTTTTAACTCTTCTAAGCTACACTGTCAGCACTGCAACATCAGGCCCTTTTCTGTTTCTGGAGTTAAAGAGGACATTTCTTCTTAAGTGATAATGGTTCTATGGTTGATAAAAAAAAACATGTTTAAGACGTTTTTTGTACTAAATCCTTCTCACATGAAGCGATTTCAGCAGTTTTATTCTTGACTGTTTCAGTACCTTTCAGAATGAGTCGTTTCAGGGCTCTGTCACTTTAAGAAAACAAGCTGGAGCTGGCCACGCCCACCCATCTCCCACTCAGGCTGCTATAAGCTGAGAAGCTCTGCTGGAGGGGCTCAGAGTAGAGCTGCTGCTCCTCCAGCAGCAGCTCTCTCTTGCATGTGACAGGTGGTGTTATTCTACTTTCCCCATTGTGACATCACAAATGGGGACTTTTTGAAACAACTTGTTTTAGACACATAACTCGTTAAACCAAACACTGATAGAAAACGGATGCATGGATTTTTTTTAAGTTGGCGTGTTTATAAAAGCAGCAGAGACCCACATGGAAGCACAAAAGGATGCAAAAGGTGAGTTTTACATAATATGTCCCCTTCTTCATCACTACCTTCTCTTCTTTCTGCCGATCCTGCCTGCAGGATCCACTGATTACTTCTTTCTTATTCTTTTTCGTTTTTCCCCTTCCTCACATTTTTTATCACAATTTTTACTTTTCCCATTTTTATGAAATTTTAAAATCATTTTTAATCTTATGTATTTAATTTTTTGGTTCTTGTGAAGCACCTCGTAATTTTTATCTTGAGAGGCGCTATATAAAAGATCGCTTCTTCGTCTTCTTTAAAAGGCTCATAAAGTGATATTGCAATTCAACTGTGTCTGTTGAAAGTGGTCGACAAGGCAAGCGTCTTTTGCAACAGTTTCAGCAATCAGTAAACGGATGTCTCCTCAGAGGATTGGTACTGAAAACCACATGTTGTTGAGGAGAGGGGAAGTCAGGATAGAGATCACAGCCTGGGGCAGCCAAACACACACACACACACACACACACACCGCAAACTTTAGTATCTTTACAACATCTTTGCCTCCTATGAAGACATTTGCAATTTTATTTCCAGGATTAGAAATATTTGGTTTCTTTAACAATTGTTCGCCTGTGTGGAAAACTACTAAAGATAATTTTTATTTTATTTTAAATGCTAAAGAAAACGATTTTCTTGTCTAATTTAACTTTGTCAGGCTCTAATTATGTCTGTTTCTGCACAAGATACAGCGAGAATGTGACAGGAAGTCTGTTGCATGTTTATGTTTAAACAGGACAAGGTGTTCCTGAACTGTTTTGGTTGACTGATGCTTTTTCTCCTTCATAGTGCGGTTAAACAAGGCCGACACTCATCTGTGCCCCAGAAGGATGTTTTCTTCACTGGTGCTTTGGTTCAAACCTGGAAAACACGTTGGTTTCCTGTGTGAGAGACCACTCATATATAGTCACAAGATACTATCAGAGCCTTGGCACACACACACACGCGCGCGCACACACACACAGGAAGCAGGCTGACTTATGGTTTCGTGGTGCCCTTTTGCTGGTGATCATCACTAGTCCTCATGAGCTCATAGTTCATTAAAAGCAGCAAAATCACATTACCGTCTCAGCATGGAACAGAGATAAGTAGAAATCGAGCTGGAAATGACAAATGACAACACAATGTTTATACAAAACAGCGAATCCCAGCTGATCCGAGATTAAAAATATATATTTAACAGAAGCATAGAAGCGTTTTATTGTTGGGAGGTTCTGCACAGTGCGACCTCTGTCACACCCAGACTTGTTAAATCTCAACGCAGCTCCTCGTCCTCGTAAAAGCCCGAGACACAAAGGAGCTAAACTGTTTGAAATTGCTGCACCTAACTATGTTTCAGTGAGCTGAAGGCTTTGAAGCAAAGGTTCTTGCATCTAGCTGTCACTACCCCGTGAGAAAATGAAAACCGTTTTTAACACCTTTCATGTTGTTGTCAGCACCTTTTGTGGTCGTTTCAGTTCCCAGAAGAACATAGGAAAAGACGCACTTACCAATATTCTTTTATTATGGAGTAAAACAAATATGAAAATAATATGAATATTTAACATCAATGCCTAATTTTTAGCTCTGATAAAATGTTTCCTCGTATAAAATCCTAACCGGAATATTATTAAACTACTTTAGACGGTTACATCCTCGCGAGACGTGCTAACACAAAAGCCCTCTCACACTGGGTATTTACACAGCTTCCTGTCTAAAAGCACCTGGTTAAGGCAGGGCTGCCAAGAACACGGTGATTTCTTTTGTTACTTGAGAGCTGCACATGTCGTATCTGCTCTTTCTCCTCACATTTCAATGTCATGTCAGCAGTGGTGTCTGTGACAGCCGAGGGTTCAGAAAATACGCTTTTAGGGAAAAGCTCCCAAATAAATGCACTTAAGTAAACACTTTATATCAAAAGATTCAAAAATGTTTCTTTGTATGTTGCGTTGATTTATTCTGAATGTGATGCTAAAGGAAAGTTTTGACCCAAAACTAAAGGTTGAGTGCGGAAACAGGTGATCTTTTTTCCACCCAACCCTTTACACCTGCATCGTCCTGCTCAGGGTCATGGAGGCTGATGTCAGAAGTCAGTGAGTGAGAGGTTTGTGGTCCATCAGACCAACAACCATGCACACACTCACAACTTTTTACATAAATAAGACTTAATGGTAAATAAAGCTGCAAGTAGCAGCACCAACATAAGATTGTTCTACTTGTCTCTCCTAGAGCTGCAAAAGTAGCACAAAAGCACCATAAACACAACCTCCAACTGCCAACATGAGCCACACCTGCACAAGAGGATGTAAAGAGATCCAGTTTAGAAGGTGGCTTATATGAACTACACTTAAATAAAGAAATAAACCAGAACCATTGAACTTTAAGGAAGTAGTGTCAGCATAAACATCAACCCAAGTGATGTTAGGTGCATCATGGGAGTTTTGGTTCTGAGAACAGTTCAATTTCCAGCTCAAACTCAGGGTTAAATAGATGTTTCTAAGAACTTTCAACAAAACCAAGGCCTTTAATGTTTAAGACATGCTCAAAGCTTCCCTAAAAAACTCTGAACCTGCATCAATGATTGGCAAGTACCATCTAGGAAGCTGTAAACATGTAGGTTCTGCTGCTTAATGAGTACAAACTGAGCAGCAGTGGTACAAACACATAGCTTTGTAGAACTCCATATTTATTGCTGCATTACTATCTTATCTAAGTGACGTGTTAATCCTAGTGTAGGACTCTCTAACCTGAAGGTTTAAGAAAACATGAAGAGGCAGCAAAAACAAACTTGGAGTTGCAATATTCTTTTTTATTTTTTATTTATAATGTGCAAGAAATAACACCGCTATTATCTTAAAACCTATGAAGCATGGCCTTAATGTTAGGTACTGTGAAGTAGCAAAGTTCAGAATAAACAGTATTATCTGTAGTCAGTTATTTGCATTAATGAATAAAACACATCAGAAATTCATAGGTTTCTGTCAGCCCCGTTGGCAGTTACTGTACTTTGAATTCCTCGTGTTGCATTTGGAGCTGCTTGGGCCTTGTTCTCATCCAGTTGTGAGGTATCTGGTTGAACACTTTCCACGTCACTCCATCTCAGTCAGTCAGGCTCCAGTGGACAGAGGGACCATCATCCTCTGCTTTGCACGGCGCTCAGCTCTGCTCAGTTTTGCACCTCCTTTCGCAAGTGATAGAGCACTATCAGTTCTGACAGCTCCCCAGAGCCTCTGGGATTTGAGTGCTCCCTCCTTTTACTCACCCAGGACCCCCAAATGCACACACACACACACACACTCGCACGCATGCACACATGCACACACATACACACACATACATGCTTTTGAAATACTGTCTATTAACAGGAAAAAGACAAGTAATAAATGGCTGAATGAAGTCTGTCAAGAATAAAAGAAGAAACTAAAAACAAAGGGACACTTTGTCCCCAGATTCATCATTGGCTTATGTTCATTTGAACCAAACAGCTAATCACATTAGAGGCAACCTCTGGAACACCTGGGTGCTGCTGTCTCCTGGAAGCAATAGCTTGTTAAATTTCATCCCAGTGTCTTACATTTACACACAATTTGAACACAGGAGGGTGAGCTGCAGAAATTATGCTATTTCAAAAACAACGACTGGAAATCACAATAATGGTAATTAAAACAATAGTGTATAAAGATTCTGGTGAATGGGGCTCAGAGAGCAACATATTCCATTACTAACACCAGTGTGTGTGTGTGTGTGTGTGTGTGTGTGTGTGTGTGTGTGTGTGTGTGTGTGTGTGTGTGTGTGTGTGTGTGTGTGTGTGTGTGTGTGTGTGTGTGTGTGTGTGTGTGCAGCATATAAAAATCATCCAAACTGCTAAAAGGTCTTCCCTCAAGTCCGTGAGTGTTTGCTCCACTTATGAGCTAATCTGCATCCTCAAAATCTCACTCAGACCTTGTTAATCCAGGCAACATCCTGGTCAATATTCTCCAGTAATACACCTGCTGCACATGCAAATTATTCACTGCCCTGACAGGAATCTTAATCCTCTGACCCAGTGGGAGTAAAATGACCACTACATCAGTGGCGGCTCGTCCATAGGGGGCGCTAGGGCGCCGCCCCACCACTCACAGGAAGGAGAAGAAGAAGATAGGAATCACAAAATATATTTAAAAAACATAAAAAGTGAACTAAACGATCTATACACACCATATGGACTAAGTGCTGTGTGTAATCTGTGTTTAATAATGTTTTTTTTTACTTTTAACACGGCCGAATCGTCGACGTACTTGTCACGTGTCCTCTCGCGGGCGCAGCAATCTTTACCATTGACTTAATATGGGCTAACTGGCACATGTGCAGTGGGTCCCCAAACCGTCCACAACGAGAAAGAATAGGAGAGCGGTTGGTCGCATCTTTTAGCGATCGTCGCCGCCTCACCGGGTGAATTCTGCTCAGACCAGGGGGAGGAGATCGCTGATTGGTCGGGTTGTTCACCCCGCCCTGAGGGGAAAACTTTCCACAGGCTGGCACAGTGTGGCTCCATCTGTGCCAATTTGTCACAGCAGCAACACACTACTTCCACTGAATATTTTTTTGTTGTCCAACCTTTTAGCCATCTTTGCTATAATTGTGAAATCATCAGTGACAAATAAAGTTAATTGCTTCAAAACCTGACGTAGCAAATGCTACTAGTAGGTTCCAATGTGTGACACCTCAGCCAATCGAATTGCTTGTTGTTGAGTTTTTTTCAGCTGGCTGGCTTTCGTGTTAACCAATCACAGGGAGAGAATCCACGTAAACAGGAAAATGATGAATGCGGGCGGGCAAACTCTTGTCTTTGGCAAAACAATGCCAGCAAACAGTCTGATCAGCTAAGCTTTTACGTTGGGATGTAGAATTTCACGAACCGAGTGGATTATTTTTACTACACCACACGGATTATGGCCATAACCTGCAGGTAAGCCTCATTTTAGCTTTTGGCTTCAGGAAATAGCATGCTGCCTCGTTAGCGGCTAGCACCGCTCCATACGGTTTGAACTAAGTGGTACTTCTTGTTTGTCTGGGCTTTAATCTAAACGCCGGCTGCTTCTGTGAATATCTTGCGTTGTGTCACTGTGTGTTTTTCTGGATACGTGTAGCGTCTATTTTACGGCCTCACGTTTATTTACAGCTTATGGGTGTTCTGTTTGTAGAAAGTGGATTCTATTGATTAGATTTAGCCTACTCCCCTTAAGCGTGTGTGCAGTTTGTGTAATATATGGGTGAATGGATGAATGTTTTTGTCAAAAACATGCTTAATATATTCGAAAACCTTTTGAATAACTTTGTTGCCGGAAGCGCTACTGTGACCGTCAGTTGTGTGACGCTGATGCTTAAGAATCAATGGTAATTTGGCGTCCCCTAGTGGTGATATGTGGTTAGCGCCCCACCCAAAATAAAAGTCACCGGCCGCCACTGCACTACATACACCTGCCCATGGATGACTCCTCTAGCCCCTAGCCTTCTTTACCCAAGATTACCCAAAACTGCTGTGAAACCTACTTTGCAGCAATTAGCCGCCGTTATAGTAGACGAGTTCCTTTCCACCGGCTGCGAAGTGTAACATTTTGGATGCGTCCCAGAAGCATAAGGGCGTGTTTCTTACATTTCAAGTCTTTTTTTTTACGTGCCACTCTTCTAAACCATGTCAAACTCCGCATTTCTGATCGGGCCAGACAGGAAGTCAAACACGAAAGCAGCTTAAAACATCCAGAAACGTTCAAAATAAAAGTCACATACAGGTTTCCAGTTGCATAACTAGTAAAAAACGTATGTCATTTCCTGTGAAACCTCTGTAGCCGAGGTAAACAGAACAGAAAATAAACCACAGTCTTTTTTGGATGCTTGCAGCCATCTTTCTCCTTGCTTGTTATCATGCGAACTTCCAAAATCACGCATGGTGTCGTAATTCTCCCGTGATTTTGTGACCTTGAGGGAACAGCTGTGTGGAACGCTTTCGCTCCCGTTTTGCATCTGAAACGCTCCTGGTTGAAAGGGAGCTTGCAGGTTAAACGCCTTTATTACGTCACACGCTGCTTTCAAGTCCAGTGGAAAGGAGGGGTTAGGGTAAAACAAAAGGATGCTGTGGGTTCTTAGGGGTATAAGAAATAACTTCTGGGTCGCTTTGGTTCTTTACAAAATACTGCTGCAGCTGCTGTTGATTTATAAACGCAAGCACTGCAGCATTAGCTCAGCGCAGACTTGACAAACCTTCAGGCTCACAGATTGTAAACAAAGACTACATCCCTCTTTGGCCATTTTGAAAAGAATAAAACCGACAACCCCAGCCGGCTGAGAAGGAAATCTTTTTTGCAACCTTCCTTCCAACTTGATTGAGGCATTATTGTTCTGTGATCATTTCACTGTAAAATTCTTACACATTGTACCTTAAACAACAAATTATTATCTGCTAAATTGGAGTCTATATTTGCACATCCAGCATGTCTACGCAGCGGTAGATCTAGCTCTCTGATCAGTTTTATCTTTTTTTTCAAGCTCTTTTTTGAGCTTCATTAACTTCTCAGATATAATCTGGCTCCTTTATTGCTGAAGGCTTGGTTTTCTGCTTCATTTTAATACTTGGCACGTTATCACACTGTTTTATTTTTTCCTTTAACTAAAAACTTGAAGCTGAAGGAGCTGAAGGAGCTAAGAGGAGATTTAATAGTGAGAAAACAAAATCACGGACATTTTTTTGAATGAGAGGCTCCAACATAATGTTAGATTGTTTGAAAATGAAGATAAAATAATTATTAAACTTGAGCACAATTGTAGGTTTGGGTTAAAAGTATCTTTTAAACAAAGGACCAAGAGTGAATGAAGGAGGCGGTGGGAACTGAGAGCTGTAGTCAAATGAAAATGTACAGTCACTTCAGTCTGGAAGAGAAACCAGCTGAAAGAAGCAGCATGCAATTAGCGGGACTTATAGGATGCTTTGTAAAAAATTAAAAGGCCCATTTCCCATTTCACCGTGACATAATTGACTTTGAGAGTGATTTGTATTTGTGCAGCTGAAACGACTCTGTAAGAAACTGGATCCAAAGGAGCTGAGAGGAATCCAGGTGTTCATTTACATGTCTGTGTGCTGCTTCACGTCTGCATGTCAGAGCTGGTTAAAAGGTGCACTGACAGAGGGGATCGCTGGGTGCAGATTATAATAACACCTTGACCTTTGTCTAGCGCTACACACTCATCTTTCTCCAGCTCTTCTGGCTCCACTACGCTTCGCTTCCTTCTCCGACTTTTCGTGTACACCCACCTGATTCATTTCTGCCTTTCTCCACAGCTGCGTCTAACCTTTGACTCTTCCTACCACTTTTAATCTCCTTTTTTTGTTTCACGAAGGGATCTTGACTGAATTATTCAATATTCATATTTCCATCTTCGTCATTCCTCCTCGCTCAACTTTAACCTCTGAAAAGCTGCCTTTCTTTTTGCTTGGTGAATTATTATCCCATCTTCTGTGAGACCTTGCCAATCTATTAATCTAACTTGCCATTTACTGTCTTTTCTCTGCAGCTCTGTTAAAGGTTGGCTGCCTCTCCTCTCACTCTATCTGTCAGTCAGTCTTTGTGTGCAAATCCCACATCTTTCTCCCCCAGACTGAATTATTCAATTTAGATGCCATTTGTTTCACAGTTGGCAATAGGGACTGTGTGCACTCTTCTCTGTATAAACTGTTGCTCTAAATGGCAGGCGCACTCAGTGTCCTCTGCAACTGTTAATATTTCTCTGCAAAGCAAACTTTTTTCCCTTCGTTTCACATTCATTCTCTATCTTTTTTCACGGAATTAGCAGCAAATACGTGTGAAGAGTGTTTCAGGAGCTGTTGTCTCGAGGGACAAGTTTCTTTTTCACACTTGGAGATCAATTTGTCAAGACGAGCGTTTCACAGAAAGAAACCATTAGGATTTACTAACAGTTCTATGGTCTACACAAAGCATTTTTATGAAGGTCTGTGCACAAAATCCCGCACACATAAAGCAAATTCAGTAGTTTATTATTGACAGTTTCAGTACCCTCCAGAATGAGCCGTTCCAGGACTCACCTTATGAAAACAAGCTTGAGCTGGCCACGCCCACTCACCCCCATTCACGCTCCTATAAGCTGAGAACCCCCGATATCTGTGAGTTGAGCCGCTACTCCTCAAGCATCAGATATCTCTTGCAGGTAAGAGGTGATTCTATTCTAATTTCCCTGTTTGTGACATCACAAACAGGGACTTTTTGAAACAGCTTGTTTTAGGCGCATAATTCCTAAAAGCAAACACTGAATGGAAACGGATGAATGGATTTTTTTTTTCTCCATTTGGAGTGTTTATAGTGGCAGTAGAGACCATGGCAGCACAAAAGGATGCAAAAGGTGAGTTTTGCATAATATGTCTCCTTTAAAAACTTTTATAGTAAAATAAAAAACAAATTCAAAACAAAGGACATTATTTGTCTATAAAACCGATGATGCACAAAAGCAAAAGGAATGGTTTCCTGTCGAAGGTTAAAATGCAAAATAGCAATTTAGGACTAATGGGACAATTGGCAACATGCAAAACATGCAGAAGTGAGCCTGCCTTTAGTTAGCGAGGGTTTCTGTGGAATAGTTGGCTTTTTGTTCAGAAAGACTTCTGAATTTTGATCTTTGACACCAAAGTTCAAGTGCTGTTTGAGTGCTAGTAGATGTCAACATACCAACCCAAATGCTAATACCTTCTTCCCAGTTTATCCTAATGCTCCTAAATTACCCGAAAACTAACATCTCTCTTCTAATCTTGCATTTAAAATGTGAATTAACGATCGTAGCCCTTTCTGGTGCCAGTAATGCACTCTGCTACTTTGGCTCTGACAAACACGCACCCTTTGGGCCCATCTAATCTCTGATGCCACAGCTTCCAACTCCTCTAGAAACACCTCTGCTCCGACTGCAAATGGAGGCAATCCGTTGCCTGGGCAACATTCTTCTCGTCTGGCTTCTGTCATGCAAATCCCTCTGAAGAAAGGGCAAAAAGTTAAGGAAGCCGACCCAGGCACATTGGAAGGTGGAGAGACTGCTCAGCAGAGCTGCAAACTTGTTACCGTTTCATTTTTAAAAAAAATATTCCTCGCCCTAACTTCTGGAAAAATGGTCAAAATAATACCGACTCAAACAGAAAGGTGAGTCTGGAAGCGAGTTTTGTTAAACAAACCAAACAAGCGCAGTGGCTTTTTATTTAAAACAAAAAGGATGGAGGTTAAAACATTCAAAGCTGAAATAATACAGAGAGGAAAAGGGAATGACTAGTCTGGCAAATTAAATCTACGAGAGTCTCTGTGTACCTTGAGACCCTCGCAGGGGCATTTTCTCCTCAGTGGCCTTAGAGCACCCTTCCTCCTAATGGAAGGGAAGCAGAACAGATGGGACACAAATTGCACTTTCATACACCTCAAGGTTCAAGGCAATTTCCCCTCTGTGCCTGTGAAGTTCTCGGATTGCCTCTCCATCCTTTGAGCCTTTCACTCTTCAAAGGGGTTTTGGTTTGTTCAGCGCCCTGACACACACACACATGCACATGTGCACGCACACACACACACACATGCACATGTGCACGCACACACACGTGCACGCACGCACACACACACACACACATGCATGCACACACACACAGCACTATTCATGCAAGTTACCCTGCATTTTTCATCAAGTCAAAGTCATTTCATTATGAGTCATTTTAAAGATGACACAGATACAAATAAAATTTTACCTGAATAAATAAAAAGATTCATTCTGCACCCGGCTATTGCACAGATTTCTATTTATTTTCTGTTTGGAAATGTTACACATTTCCATTACACCCGCGTGTAATGTCTCTGCAGTTTTTTTTTGTGTCCTAATCATTGGAGACGCAAAAAGCTGAAAGAATTGCCATTTATAGAATAGATTTCCTTTTGCTCGTTTTGATGTTTGGCGTGCAAACGGCAGCTGAATGGCCCAGGTGCCAGAAGAGCCGCTGTGGAGATAATAAAAGACCTCCAGCAGCATTGTTTATGGCGCAATTAACAAACAAACATTAGGGCCCATTTGACTAAATACTGCTGACAGAGAATATGGCGATCAATCACCATAGCAACCATCCCCATTAATTAATATTGCACTAAGAGATTTAGGAATATTTGGAGGATGATGATGATGATGATGATGGAGTGCACAGAGATTTTTTTTGACTTTAGGATGGGGGATGTTTGGAGTTTGTGATCGGCTGCAGCACGTCTCGTGTCTGGCCTTTGTCCGACTCCGGCGCAGGAGTAGCCTGGCTCTGCATACCAACCGAGGGGTTAACTGTGTCCCCAAAGCAATTACAGCCAATTGTGGAGCTAGTTAGCAATTAGTGGATTAAATGTAATGAGTCTGCCGTTGCCGTGGCAACTGAATTTTTCAATGATACTTGTCAAAATGAAGAGCCCTTTTATAAGAGCCAGTGGTTTTTAGCAGATGAAGACAGATAGGGCAGTCCATTTAGAGCGATCATCACTTCAGTCTGTTATTGAATGCAATTAGTTGTTTTTTATGTAAATGGGAATTTTTACAAAATAATAAATAAAAAAAACAGCTACATACTAAACTAAAAAATGTCTGGAATCATCATCATCATCATCAGTAAAGAAGCATAAGACGAACCCTCATCTGTGGGTAGGAACACCTGGTGTGGGCGGTTTGGCTCATTTTCAAGGCCTCAACTGTTTTATTTGAGCTTCTTTGTGTGTCACACAAAATTAGCTGCTGTCAGGTAAATTTTGATGTCTATATGGCAAGACTAATGGCGGCGCAGCCTTGTACGATGAAGAAGTTGTGTGCACTCAGCTTGTATGTTGTTCATTCAGCTGTCAGCCATACTTATTAAAGTGTTCAGTCATATGCATATTGCACATATACAGTACCATCTGTGCTTTTGTCCCTTCAGGGCCGGTGCTGACATATTACAGTGTGAAGACTCTTATTGAGCGGCATAATGGATTCCAAACTACAGCATTTCATATCCCGTGTAATTTGATCGCTTCTTAGACTGGATATCAGATGCCCGTTCCTCTCCTTTTATGAAACCCTCGGTGAAAACGGGGCTGGAATCCAAAAATGATTTATGACAGATTCATGAAAAGAGGGCAAGGGGGAGAGAAACAGATTAGGTAAAAATCTGGGGAGATAAGGATGAGACGTCTGTCTGCTGCTGAGGGCAGTGAGACAAGCCCTGTCTGTATAAAGCTCAGGGAAATGTGCTAAGGGGCCTGACAGACAGCATCGAACCGTCTCAGAACTGACACAGACATCATCTCGCTTTTCTTTTCCAAGGGCAAGGAGAGAAGTGTGACAGTGCCAATTATAGAGTCCTTAGATGGCCGCCGTCTTGCTTTTTATTTAGCTTTTTCTATGGCTGTACACAACCTTGTGGTGGAGTTTTCTTCTCAATGAACATGTCACCGTGTTTCACCCAGTGAGGGGAAGGGTGTATTATGCCCAGAAGTGTGCACAACTCAAGCACTTGATAGCAGCTGGAAAGTCGAGGTCTGATCCTGTCAACTGGGCATGTAAGGAGTGGACAGCGTGATTTATCCAGTGAGCTCCTCTGCTCTCGTCAGTGAATAACGCTGCAGCAGCATCTGGGTTCGACGGCAGCTGAGCTCAGGTTTTATAAAGATATACCTTTCACAAGAACAAAAAACTCATCATTCACCAGATTTCACCAGTGCATGAGAAAGCTCACGGCCCGGAGGACTTTGTCGGATCGTACCGAGGCGTTGGTGCTTTCTGGCTGCAGTCGCATTTGTCTGACAAACCATCAGTAAACCTGGACTGATTGAGCCTTTTTCCACAGTTTTCAGCTTCCATTTCTTTTTCATTTCTCCCCACCTAACAGGTATGATGACTGCCAACCATAATGCCGGTCAGCATGAGCCCGGCTGCAGCGGAGCAAAGTGTTGGAAGGGCCTTTGCGATTACCCCTGCCCCCCTGCTGCGAACACCGCAGCAGTTGAGGGACTGAGTGGGAGAGTGGCGAGCTTTTAATACCAAGCAAGCACAATAGGGCACCTCAGTCGCAGACAGGCACCATATTTACACTGAGCCGAGGTTCTCCTGGAGCCTTATGACAGAGCAGGCAGAATGATCACCCCTCGCCTTGCAGCCAGAGATCCATAATTCATGAGAAGAGGTGGATGGGGTGCAAACAGGGCATGCTTACTGGGGGGGTAGGCACTGCCGGAGGAGTGTGTCCTGAGCCCTGTGTGTCTAAGTAATTAAATGGGATTAGGTATGCGCTGAACCCATTTTCAGAGAGATTGGCTGGCAATGCCATTATTATTGGAAAGGATCAGAGGGGCTTATAGGCATTGAGGAGAAAGGTAACTGAAGAGAGAGGTTTGAAGAGATTTATTAAAAGAAAAAAAATACTCTCTCATATGTGGGTGTCAGGTTGGAGACAATCATCTTTCACATCCTTTCCCCCTCTTTAGGGAGAAATGAGGTGAGGGAGATTCGGTCGAATGATTGAACTTTCTGAGGACGAGGAGGCGGGGAGGCAGGTGCTGATATGTAAGAGAACCAGGGCTAACCATGTCCAAACACCGTGCACCCCTGCTCTGCCCAAAACATCCGTTTCTAATTTGTGTGACAATGCCAGTGTGGATGGCACCTGATTTGCAAGAGGTTGCCTGGAGCAGAACTCATTTGAATAAGCACACATCCGAGTTATCAGGGATCAGGAAGATGAGCTCACAGACAGACAGGGTGCTACTTCTTTCCTCAGCAGCTCGACGCCACGAAACACTCGGCTAACACGTGTCTCTGTGTGCACCTGGACTGTAATCCGAACAATACAGTCGACACAAAAGTCCGTACACAATTGTGCATTGTAACCTAAACATCTTTTCCTAATCTGAAGGGAATAAATCCCAGCTAGTGTACCTGACAGAGGGATGATTTTCTCTTGCCAGAAGAACTGAACTACTTGTTTGTGCCTCCCGTTTCCCTTACAGAGAGAACCTTTTGGCGACAGCAACCCTGGGAGAGATGCAGAAAGCATGTCCCCTGGGGAGAAAAGCTGCCTCAGGCTTCAGAAAGCCTATTTACAACAAGCTGTGCTTGTTACTTTCATCAAAATAGAGCACTGAGCTTTTCTCTTGCCTTGTTTTTTTGTGCTTTTGGCAGGAGGTTGTTATTGTAAAGCACTGACTCCATTGTGCTCAGCAGTGCGGTGAAAGTCTAGCTGTCCACGACCATAGAGGAGACAAGACAGGGGAGATGGCTTGATGGAAAGAAGGGGAGACACCCTTTTTTCATCAAGGCCCGGATCTGTTTTATAGACTTTGAAGGAGTGTCTGTGGGAGGAGTGAAGAAACCTGCTATGTCACTGAATTTTCCCAACCTTTGATCCTTAGCTGTACTCCATCAAGATCAATTAGAGGATCGGTGGTCTCCGGCGGTCACGTTTGTCATAATCTATTGGGTTTGGTGCATTCCACATATTGAAGGAACGGACAGAAAATCAATAGACTGGATTGGGCTGCCAGGCCCAGAGGGAGGTCTCCTTACCCTGGCTTGTGTGGTTCAGACTCCACTCTCCTCTGTCAAGCTTCTCCTTTTACTTCTGTTTGGGCCATCAAATTGAATTTCATCAAAAAAAAAAAAAAAGAGGAAGAAATATAGCATATGGCCTTTGTATTCCACAGCCTCTCCGTTTGCCCTCCAGGCGAATATGCAATCACATATAGTCAGTGTTCAGGAAGGGCTGCTGTTTGCTTTTGATGTTATAAAAAATCATCTGATTTATCACTCCAGTAAACTTTACTCACCAGTGGAGGGTGCACCCTCACTTTTGCTTGTCATCATCAAACGTCGAGAGCTGATCAGATGCAACGTGCCTCTGTAAAAACCTGGGATATATATATATTTTTTATAAATCGTGTTCAATTCTAAATGTGTAGCGAGACAAAAGCATTGATCTGACAGATCTTTTGAACCTGCACATTCTTGTTTGCTCTTATCAACCCCGAGCAGGGGGAACGGAAAGGAACTGTGGGAGAAATCAAGGTCAACGACTCCTTGACAACAGCTGCAAGTGTGAGGCGTTATCATTTCATTACCTGCTCACATCAATAACTCCTGCTGCTTTATTTTTGACTCAGTTTCTATTGCAACCATTGATTTACTGATCTTGTAGGACCTGGAAATGTGTTAATTATTGGTAAATAATCAGTTTTTGCCTTTTTAGGAGACAAAAACTAAAGATGACGATCATTCCTGGTCGAGTTTTCATCAGTGTCGCCATGTCTCTACCTCCAGTCCGCATGTTTTAACACTTGTTCTCTTACTTCAAGCACTTAGAACAAAAGAGAAAAGAAATATCACCTAAAGGAGGTGGACCACCGACAAAATCCATAAAGCCCTCCATCAAAATCAGCTCCCTCCCTTTATGAGGACATTAATCTGCCGCCGCAGCGCTCTGCTCTTCAAAGCACCTTGACAGAATGATTGTCCTTTTTTCCCTTCTTCATCCTTTTCCTCATAGCTGCCGCTCCTTATGTGCTTGGTCATACAAAAATTTTCAAAAAGTTTATCAGACAGAGAAGGGTGGCTGCAAGAAAGCGACGCCGCCGCGGAGAGAGGAAGAAAGGATGGAGACGAAGAGAGGACAGAGATAAATGGAGAGTAAGAGAATATGAGGAAAGAGCAGCACTTTTGAGTAACAACCCTGCCAAAATGAATCCTCGGTGGGAAAAACAAAACATCCTGCGAAATAAAATCTCCGGCATCCCCATCCGAAAATGCTGTATCCTTCATCTTTTACTCTCAAGTGTCAGACGAATGTTTGGGAGAGATGGAGACATTGCCCTTGCAGTTGTGCTTTAGCTGGCTGAACTCTTCGTGTCCCTTTGCCAACACAAATATAATACCTGCACACTTGCACACACACACACACACACACACACACACACACACACACACACACACACACACACTTGCACACACACACACTGACCTGCAAGCTGTAGCAGGGGCAGTGAAGTGAGAGCATCTATGTTAGACTGTATACTGCTTTAATTGGCTGTCTGTAGGTGGGGACTGAATGAAATCTGTCAAACTAGTCAACAAAAAGTTAAAGTCCTATTATACCTGCAGAATACTATTGTCTGCTATCGTCTTGTTATATTCATGTCTGGCTGTGCTCAGCGGCCCTGGCAAAGATTATTTACGACGCGCGAGGAAAGCACAACTCTGTTCCTTAACGGCCCGTCAGTGTGACTCTGCTGCTTAGTAAATAAATTAAAGGCGGTAAATGAGGGCGACAGGAGAGGGACCCCACTCGTGTTAATTATGGTCTGGGCTGCAGCACTGGGACTCCTCAGCCAACAGGTAAGGTCTGGGAAGTTGAAGCTTCAAAGGCAGATTGTCGCATCAGGTCCTTCTGTCTGCTTTTAATGCCTGAAAGAGATGAAGCAACTGCCCTCGTGGTTGTGCTTTCCTCTGCCGGTCGGCTCTCAGACACAAATTATGTGCTGTCAGAGGAGAGGAGGCAAATAAAAACGCACGCAGGACAATCTTCACTAAGAAGGCTCCACTGCAGTCGTTTCATTTAACAGCCTGTCCTTTTTTTAGGATTCACTTAGTGATCACAGATGAGAGATGTGCACATCAAACAAGACGAGCAACTTTGGTCTGCACAGCTGCCTTATAAAAAGCAAACAAGCTATAAATAAAAGAGAATCTTATAGAGGGGTGTCTGTCGGGCATGTGTGGCTGGAATAGAGAGGGGAGCAAAGGCAGAGAAATGGGTGTCTGTAAGACATCAGAGAGCACGGTGCATGACATTACCTATTATGAATACAATGTGAAGCTATTTAAATGTGATGGTAGGAACAGGTTGGCTCAGGGTGGGGCTGGTGTCACAGCTCGTAATGAGATCCTTTGATGTGTCAGATAAGGGGGAAGTGAGTAAGAACCAGAGCCCTCTGGGGATGAGAGGCAAGAGGACACCCGACCAGCACCAGCAACGGAGGGGAAAAGGTAATAAAGTGAAGGAAGGTGTGGGTGGAGGCTGGAGCAGCACCACACCACGCAGACAGCACATGAAGGGCTCTTCACCGAGGAAACAGATTGCTCGCTAAGTTAATGCCCACCACCGTCGCTGCACACCTGTCATGTTTTCTGATGCCGCTGATAATGGGGACAGATTGGCCAGTAAAAATATTTGCTGATTATCTTTAACAAAGATTGTTTCTCTAGCTGCTGGAATTAAAACCTGTGAATTCTAATTAGGTTTCTGCTGCTGGAAAGTAAGAAATATAGTTTGTATCATGAACTGGAAATGAAAAATAAGGTCAGACAGGAACATAACTCAGATTTCTTATTTAGTTATTTTTTTAAATCATTTCTGTGCACATTATTTTCTTTTGTATGCAAAAAGTTTTAAATAAAGTTTTTGCTATACTTGTACTCTTCTATCCTTCCTGCAGCACCAACATTTGCAGGAATTATCTTGCAGCTTTTGCAACATGACTTATATTCCTGCTGAGTCACTAGCAACACATAACAGCTTTTGTGCTTGCTCATCTTTTCTGTTTGAACATAAAAAAAATATACATTAATACACACAGGTCCTGTTTCACATGCTACGCTCTAGTAACTCGTGTTTTTGTTAATCAATGCTTAAACCCCAGTGGCGTTCCCAAGGGGCGGCCAGGGAGGGCTATGGCCACCCCTGGAAAATTGTTGGCAACCCCATTGGCCCCGCCCATGGAAGACCACCCCCACTCCACTTCATAAATCACATTTACATTCACACAAACCACATATAAATCTTCTTTAATCAAGACATAAATGTTAAAACCAATAAAAATAATTTCAAAAAATGTAATTATTAATTCATTTATTAAATCACAACTTAAATATACATGTATGTCACTGAGGCTCACCATTTAAAAAACTATAAATCCCAATAGCTTTTATAGATATTTTTGTTGAAACAGCAACAGGCAGTTTAAACTTAAATTTTGTCTTTTTTCCAAAATGTTTGCTTTTCTCAGTTTTGAGGTAATCGTGTTTGATGCATACGTCTTAATGAGAAAAAAATGAAGGAGGAATGCAACAAACAACTACTGGCTAAATTATCCCAGAGTTTCCACAGTGACCAACTTGGTGCCACCCTAAAATTTTCACTGGCCCCCTCGTGAAAAGTTTCTAGGATCACCACTGTCAAACCCACGACTGACCTTATGAGTGCTGTAATCACTCACTCAGCGTGACTTGGAGGAGTCTATGTAATATCTGCTCTGCCATTAACTGAACTCTCCATCCGCCGTCTGGGAGCAGCTCTGGGTAACTTTGTTTTTGACAGAAATCAATCGAGCCGTCAAAGACTTTGATCAGCTTTGGTGTTTGTCTGCTTGCACACGGTGCTCTAAAAATGTGCAATCGCATGTACAAACAAAGGTCTAAAAACACCACACAGCCTCAGGTTGATGCTTTTCTTGATGGCAAACAAGGTGCACAGAAAGAGGCATAATTTGACAGAAATATGACAGTGTGCATTCGAAGGGCCTTGTAGTTTTGACACCTGCGAGTGAGGCTGTATTAAAGCACACTTTGAAGAAAAGGAGAAAAAAAAATCAAGGCTTGTTCTGAAAATGAACAGGAATCTCTGCACAAGATGTTCTTTCTGACTGAAAATAAATTGGTCTTACAATCAACGTCACCTCACATGAACCTAGATTCCAAGAGGCAGGGGAAAAAAGCCGCATAGATGGCCTTTGATTTTTGGGAATGTACAAACATGCACACCTTTCATCTCACAGAAATTTGTCCCCCTCCTCTCAACCGTTAGATGATTTGAAACCTTTGTATCCTGAGCTTATCAAAGCTGCTTTTGTCTCTATCTCACCATCAGACCAGGTGTGGGGTTATGATGAAACTAGCTGGCAAACATCATCGACTCATCTGCTGTAGATGAGGCCCAAATGTTGTAATGAGCTATCAGCCGCCCTGAAGTAATCAGTCCGCTCTTTGTCCAAAGAGCACAAAACAGAAGTAAAAATCTATTTCTTTGTAATGCAACAAATTGGAAAAAGAAAGACTATAAATACCGCGAGGTGAAATAACACGTGAACGGAAAGTCGAACAGTCACTTGTGTGGTGTGGACAACAGCCGGATATTTACTGTCAACGTCTGGGACAAGGAGGTGCGTTTCTACGGGAGACCCGTAAGCTCACCGAATCATCAAATCAGCAACTGCCACAACCTGGCGTGTGTGGGCCCGTGTGTCACACCTCATTTCCCCCGAGCCTTCATGTCTGTTGGCAAGCAAATGACTCGGGGCAAACATTCACGTTTACACACCAGAGGTTACGTGCCTTTCCTCCCATCAGGAGCCTTCTGTATGGAAATCTGACTCTTACATGGTGGTGGTTAAAGTGGTGTCAGCTCTGATTTATAACCCGCGTCACTGATGTTGAGGCAATAATTATGGATAGTGTTTTCATTTTTAAAAATATGGTCAAATTTTTAAAGAAAATGCAATGGAATTGAGTCATTTTAAAAATGTTGGATTAGCTGAATTTATTAGAGGTCAGAAACCGTAATAGTTTTACTCATTTGTCTGCTATTGAAGTTGATGTTAATTCAAAACTCCTTAAAAAGGCTCAGAAAGCCTGTTTTACATTTTGCCACATAAACACAAACAGACCACTTCCAGTTTTTTTAATCTCATGTTTTTTTTAAAAAGCACCACGTAGAACTGCAGCAGGAGTCACCGGGTCATGACAGGAGAACCTCTGAGTACACAAGGCTTCTTTTGTGCAAGTTTCACTTCCGGCTCTTTTCACCGAGAGCGAGTGAGAGGCTCTAAATCTTCCCTTCGACAAAAGCTCTCCTCTCAGCCCCAGGTTTCCACCCAGCCTGCCCTCACATCCCCCGCACGCTGCAGCTGTGACCTCGGAGCTCATCTCTGCTCCGCGTGGTGGGAGGAGGTTACACGCAGCGTCACACTCTGAAATGTAGACTATTTTAGGTATAAAACACTCTTCACACTCTCAGCTACTGAGAGAAGTCACCGCAATGATTTTGCAGATGTTACCCAAAGCTGTTAAAGTTTAAATAGCACCACTTTGCAACATCAAAGATGATTTCAATCTAAATTTTTTGGTATTGTGTATTATTATTTTTGCTTTTAGTTTCTTCTGAAAACTGAGCTGTACATGTTTTTTTAATCAGGGGACAAAAATATCAGGAATGTCCAAAGTGTGGCGCAGGGGCCACTTGTGGCCCTTGGAATGGTTTTGTGCCAGCCCCAACTGCATTTCTAGAATGGTGGGAATGTTTATGCAAATAGACAATTTTTTTGATAAGATGTTTTCTAATATGCCTATTCTAGGCCAATTTTACAAAAGTGCAAGTTAAAGAGACACTATGCAGTTTTGGTTTGCTTTTAGCACCCCCTAGTGTCCGTTAGTGAAACCAAAAGTGAAACTCATCTCCTCGCTGTGCGTTTGTCTTTTTAACACCTTAATCTAACTGCTGAAATGTCTCCTCAGCCTTCATTAGTGTCTGCAGGAGCGGTTCATCACTAAATCAAACAAATCAGCTGTGTTCATGATCTAAAACATGCAGGAAACATGCTGGACGCAGACTGCAGCACCAGACAGGTCAGCTCCACTTTACTAAGTCCAACAGGGACCGGACCGCCACTCTGAAGCTGCAAATGCGGTATTCTGGCCTCAGAGGGTGGTGGAGTGACATTTCATTAACCCTAAAGGGTCATTTTAGCACATACTGGCTCAAGAAAATTATTTTAAAACGCAAAAACAAAAAATAAATATCATTTTTGAGGCACTGAAGGGTTTTTAATTTGATGACTTAGGAGGCAGTCTTGAAAAGTTTTAACAACCTTGACCTAGACACATAAGGGTGTGTTGGATAACATTAAATAAGGAAAAAGAAAAACATAATTAATCAAAAACATCTGTATCATGACATTCTGGCAACTTAAAGTTTAATTTTTTTAAATTATTTTTAAGTTTAGAGGCAATCATACCAAATTAACATCATGATGTATTCATAAATTTAAATCATAGCTGTTTCTAAAACCAAATTCTTAGCAAACTTGCTTATTTGATGTATTTCTTTCTTGTTTTATCTGTAATTACTAGAAACAGAGGCATAAATCTGCCTGTTTGTTGTCTCATGAGACTGAGTTTATGACCTTTTCTGTGAAGAAACACGGAGCTGAGGTGAAAACAAGCTCCTCCAATTCCCTCCGCTGACCGGAGGGCACGGCGTGCTCCTCTCTGGTGGGCGGGGTCACAACATAAGAATTTTAGGGTTTCTACATAAAGAAAAATCTGATTCTTTTCAGAGCTGCTCAACATTTTTGCGTGAAGAACAAAGGGTTCTGTGAATCATTACTAATCACACACCAGAAAGCGAAAGAAATCTGTGCAGCAATCAATAGCTTTGAATGGATTGTTGTAAAAGACGTCTGATTTGGCCCCTGAGAGCTGTGGAATTCCAGAGGCCAAGCACAGAATCACGGATCTGTTTCCACATTATAGCCACAGCTGTCACTGTTCATTCCCGTCAAGGTGGACCACCCCGTCTCAAGGTAGCTCAGCCAGGCTTAACTGAAACAAAACCTTAGCGAGCCGACTGATATGGGGTAAAAACAGCAGTCTGATGGAATGTGACTCGATAGACAGAAGATTAAAGCTAAATTTCTATCAATCTCTCTCTGCTTCTCATTCTCCTTTCATCTTCTGCTCTTCCCTTGAAATGGATGGATTATTCACCAACAGATATGCAACATTTGGCTTCAGATTGCTGATGAGTCGTTTTAACAGCTTCAGGGTCACAGACGGTCCACCGATGGAAAGCACAAACATTGATCACCTGAATTAATTCCATAAGAGCAATAAAACCTATTTATAGAGATATTTGGCCACCTGTTGGGCAATACGGTCAAATCAAGCAACAATTTCTCCTTTGATTCATTTTTTATCCACTTGTTTTGGGTTAAATCTGTTTGTCATAAAATTTGTATCACTTGTGTTATATAAAAATGATGGGAGAAAACAAAACTGAGAAGTGCAGCTTGTTATTTTTGAGAAAACCACAGATTGGTACGTTTCTGCCCAGCTATTATTTGTTTATTGAAGTAATTTCTCAGATATTTCTGAGGAGTTGCATTAATAACATTTGATGTCCAACAGTTAAAACATGTCTCCCATTAAAAATGGTGCCTCCAGTCAAAAATGGCAACATTACAGTCATAAACTGTTATAAACAAGTCCTAGCATTCCTATCGCACAAGCTAGAGTTTAAACTAAGATCACCTGAGTGTGTAGAAATTTCAAATTAATTAATCTCATACATAAGCTCTTATGTGCAGTGAGCATCAACATTTAGCTCCACATCTATTGCATCTACTGTTGCCGCTGTTGAAGCTGTGTGAGTTGAGTTAAACTGAGTTGACTCCAAGCGTTAACTGCACTGCAGCCACTCCACATCAACAGGACTGAGGTCAAGAGAGCTGCAAGCCACAAGTTCCTTGACCTTCACGTCACATCCACCTTAAAGGAGTGGAACACTCTTTTAATCAATACATTTGCAGTGGTCTCTAGTAGGAATGAATGCCTTGTAAGTCGTTCTCTTGGGGAAAAAATATACCGGTGCACCATTTCTAGGAACTAAACGTTACCCACATCACAGCTGATCTTCATACGGCAGGTTTTATAGTCTTATTTCCTGATATTTGGACATCTAACCACAGATTGGATGACAGCAATGCGACTTTACCACTGACTTGCAACGTTGATGTTTTATCTCCACAAATAACACAAGCCTGGAGGAGCTTCTACTGTGTGGTGGAGTTGCTAATGCTAACAGTTAGCTTCTGCTAGTCTACACGTCCTCTGCTGTTTCCTGGACGCTAAACCAAGAACAGCCTTTCTTGTCGTGAGTCAAGATGGGTGAGTCCATGAATGTTAAGTGACAGTGGGACATAGATCTGTCAGGATTTTCAAATCCTAGAGTTTCTATCAGAAGGTAATGCAGGAGATAGGTGTAGGAGACTATTTTTATGCTCAACATGTGTGAAAAACTCACAGTGTCTGATTATAATCAGAAATAATCATTAAAAATTAGTTTTCAGTGATCCACACCTTTAAGTTAACACCACAGCCACAGTGAAAAGAGCCCAGCAGCGGCTCTCCCAGGCCTACAGAGGAGTAGTGGAGAGCATCTCACCTCTGGCATCACGGTCTGGTACGGCAGCATCACCCACGCAGAGAGGATTATAGTGATGGTTATCCCATCATTGGACACACTGCAAGACAAAAACAAATTGTTTCCATCCAGGTCATGTCCTCCTCAGACACGGTAGGGCTGACAGCATGATCACACACGGCCCACTTTTATAACAGCTTCTACCCGTCCACAGTCATGATGGCATTAATGTACACAGTTATACTGATGGCATCAATAATCCAGATGTAAATAAATATAATATACAACTACTAGGGCCCACCACTACTTACTACTGCACCCGACACTTGTTGTTTGATCTTTTTTAATTATATTGATTCTTATTTTTTGATTGTGATTCTTAGTGTTTGATCCTTTTTCTATGCTTCTAAGTTTTGACTCTAAGCTCTGCACAAGAATTCCTATGTCAGACCAAGTGTGTGTGCACAAATGGCAAATAAAGATATAATCTTATATTTTAAAGCAACATTCCGCAACTTTTACACCTTAAAATTATGCTTTTTTGTAAAGTTTTTGCATCATAGTATTATCTATTATGTTCATTTTCATACCTGTGATAGTGTTGGGGGGTCCCACGTCTGTTTACTGCACTATACAGTTTTTGTGCTTCGGGTAGCGCCAGAAGTACTGACTGGGTGTCGTTTTACGGCAGAGTATGGCAAGCCAAAGGGATAAAAAAGCGTTCGTTCTAAATGCGCCTTATGTCTGCCAAAATGCGCATCTTGAACGCGCGTTTTGACGTCAAAGGGGGCAAAAACTCGCGTGTTGTAAAAGCGAGCATTATGTCCACCAAAACGCTCATTCAAGATGCGAGTTTAGAATGCGCATTTTTTTTATCCCTTTGGCTTGCCATAATTGTATAACGTAGACTCGCTGTAGCAGTGGCAGATTCACCAAAGAAAGCTAGAAATCCCTTATCAGAGGAGTATAGGAAAAGAAAAGAAGAACTTGATAGAGCAAGAGCAAAGACCAGAGTTATTATTAGGCCGTCTTTTCCTCGCTGGTGAGCTCTTTTTGAAAGAAAGGCATGAACTACGGACTCTAACCTAGCTGTGCTGCTAATGGCTAGGTAAGTAATAAATGATTTCACCAGGGTTATTGTGTTTGGTCGGGCATTAATTTGTTATACAGTCCTGATAAAATTATTTATTCAATGTGTGGAGATGGAAAAGTCTGTTTTCGTTGTTTTGCCTGACATTAGGAATGTAAACATGCTTCTTATGCCCGAGAGAGATATTTAATGTTACGACAGTGACGTTACGCAGCAAGCCTCTAGAGTGCGACAGAGACCATATAACTGCAAAGTTGCGGAATGCTGCTGTAAAAGTACACCCCATGAATATGTCCTGATAGTTTCATTAAAATCCATTCATTGGTTTGTGATTTTTTTTGTGAAAACTGCAAACAAACAAACACACAAAGTTATAGGCAAAAACATTATCTCTTGTCTAATCGTCTTTCTGCAGAAGGTGATGTAAAAAACACAAAGATGCTCCTTGAGTCATCCTATTCAGGTGTCATCAGATCCCTGAAACATTGTGCTTCTCCTCTGGAGCTTTAGATTACAAAAGAAAATCCTGATATAACTCAACATTATTGATTTCTCAAGATGGACTCAAGAGTGAGAGTGGACATTACAAAGACTCACTGTACCATGTGAGGAAAGTGGTATTAATAACCTGTAACATGTTTAACATGAAGCTGTTATTTATTCACATAAAGTTTATAATTATATGCGGTTTCTACTAAATCAATCCAGTCATTTGTTTTGGCAGCGATTTTTCCTAATTGATACTGTTTAAAGAAAGAGTTCATTATGTTTTCTGTGCCCAAACACCTGCAAAACGAACAATACGACTATTCTCAGATGTTGTTTGGTATTTAACTGCAATTATACACTTTAATGACACCTAACGACAGAGCCACCTGCTGACATCAGCGTGTTGTGGTGTGCAACATTGTGGGTGTTTTGGCTTGCTGATGTTAGCATTTATCCCAAAGCATCAGTGCAAGGTGGCTTTACAGCCCTGAGTGTTGTTTGTGCATTTTTCATTTACTGATAAATGAGCCAAAAAGAGTGACTAAAATGTTAAATTCTCTCTGTATTTGGGCTAAATCCGTTTTTATTGCTCTTTTTCCTCGTATTGAATCGGGAAACTTCACAGATTATCATTTATCTGCTGTAATATTTGACGTATAAATCATAATCAGGCTCATTTCTTCATCCACATCCCAGCCCTGCATGCCCACTTTTCCCAAGTTTCATGAAAAATATAGTTGCAAAATCTCACAAATGTTTCACCTTGTTAGAGGCTTTGCAATTATAGCTCAGAGCCCAGAGGGAAAGCTAATCTCACAGTGAAGGGAAATCTTCTATCATATCAAGTGAAATTACTGTGAGCTTTTCTCAGCCTATGCCGATAAGATACCGATCAGCCAAATAGATTGGCTTTTCCATTATCTGCCGGGAGATCTTGGAAGGCACCGGGTAGATAATTTGCTAATGTTTCCTGTGACCTCCCCAGATTTAAATTATGTCTTTGGGTACAAGTCAACCCAATCCCTCTGTTTATCAGCGAAAAGGCACTCAAATGCTCATTAAGATTCACTGCAACATTTCTGTCTTTTCGTATATTTTTCTGCAGCGTTTACGGTCTCAGAAATAGGAAAAAAATCTGGTGCTCGTTCCGTTTGAAGGATATAGATTGAGCCGGCTGAGGGCTGCACAGAACTTATGGGTTGCTCAGGAAAGAAATGACAGCGCTGGGAAAAAGAAAGGAAAGTGTAGAAGATATGGAGAGATTAATAATAAAAGATTTTATAGAGTGAAAAGTCATCTTTAGCTGCCTTATATGTATGCCTATATTTTGAAGTGAGGGTCAATTATTCTGGGTCTAATTAACCAAACGCAATGAGCTGCTTTGATGTGAGAAATTACTAAACTGAACACAGTAAAATCATTTAAATAGGAGTTACTTTGTCTTTTCTCATTAAAGCAGTTGCCTAATTCCAGGGTTTTCTCTTTTTATCCTTAACATGCTCCTGAAAAAGAGGTTAGCTGATTAAATGCTGCTCATAGACCATTCAATTCATTAAAATATTCAAGCACGTACGCATAAGGAAGCCTGAATTGATTTGTTTTGTCACCTGCAATTGTTATGTTTCCTCAGTGCAGTTATTAAAATGAAAACTGTTAAATTAAACATTAACAATAAATATTAAAGGTGCATGAAGAAAGAAGGACATCCTGTGGTCAAATGTGGGTACTGCAGTCCATGTATAAAAACAAATGAGTCCGCTATGAGCAGCTGTTGCCAGTTACGGATCAGCGCCAGAAGATTCTAGATGACGAGGGAAGACGAGTCTTACACAGTAAGTTGATAAGTAAATACATTTTACTGTAACATTGAGTTTTTGGTAATTGAAAAAGTAGTTTGAGACATTTTAGAGCCAACTATTTGCTTCTAATTCACCAACAGTATTGTTAGCTCAACTTTAGCCTCTAGCCTTCTTTACCCGATATTAGAGTAAAACAAAAAGATGCTGCGGCTTCTTAGGGGTACAAGAAAAAACTTCTGAGTTGCTACCGGCTAACATTCTTTTCATAACTCTGGTGTTTTTTATGTTTTTTTGTGTCAAATTACAGATTGCATCAGTCATAGACATGAATACGTAGATGCCCCATTGGGCGCTGGAGAAAGTTGCCTCCATATTGGATGGGTTCCTCACTCTCCAAACCTAATTGGAGTCAATGCAGCGTGAGCAATTCTGCCCGTTTTTTGTGCAGCCTATGGTTGCAACAACTGGCATATATTGAATACAGATCACGTGGATTACTATTGACTTTTCTAGCCTACCTTTTGGGATTTTATATTTTAATTTATTTTGTTTAATTATATTGATATATTGGGCTGCACAGTGGCACAGTGGTTAGTGTTGTTGCATTGCAGCAAGGAGGTCCCGGGTTTGCATTTCAGCCTGGGGTCTCTGCATGGAGCTTGCATGTTCTCCCTGTGCTCACATGGGCTCTCTCCATGTGAGTGTGTGTGCATGGTTGTTTGTCCTGTGTGTGTCTGTGTTACCCTGTGATAGACTGGAAACCTGTCCAGGGTGTACCCTGCCTGCATGCCCGAAGACTGCTGGAGATAGGCACCAGTCCCCTGTGACTCTGCATGGAAGAGCAGGTATAGACGGATGGATGGATATATTTATATTTTAATTATCATGACATACCATCTGATTTAGTGAAAAAGCATGATAAAATGTGTTTTTTAGTTGGGTAAGCACCTTCCTCAGTAGAAATAAATGCACTGGGGTAGCAAATGGAGACCCATCCAAGATGGCAGCCCGCTGCTACCGCAGCTCCGTTATGGTGCGTTCACACCGGCCTTGACGTATGCGTCAAACAACGCATACTTCGTGGCGTTTTGACGCCTATATATTTTTGACACTGACGCAGCTTGCGTTGACGCAGCTTGCGTTGACGCAGCTTGCGTTGGCGCAGCTTGCTTTGACGGTTGCGTCAGCCCCACGGGGAGGGGAAGGGAGGAAAGAGCGCGTGTGCGGCTCTCTGTTGCCGGATGTTTGTAACAATGGCGGATCGTTAACGTTGAAAAAACACTCACCCGACACGCCACGTTCTCCAGCAACCTTCCTCCAAGCAAGGTCCTTTTTATTCCGATCTCGGTAGGCATAGCAGGTCGGGTCATACAGTTCACGCTGGTTACAAACAGCTACGATCAGTTTGTCCTCCATAGCTGAATGAATTCGCCTTCTTCCCTCGCTCTGCTGTGACGTATAACTCACGCTCTGATTGGTTGACGCTTGTACAGCGACGCAGAAAGTTCAGCTAGCTGAACTTGCTTTGACGTTTGCGTTGCAAGCGTTGCAAGCTTTGACGTCTGTGTTGAACGCTTTGACGCTTGCGTCAAAGCTTGAAAAGCGTGAAAAGTATCAAGCTTTGACGCGCCCAACGCTCACAAAGCGACGCAGGGACGTTGACACAGCTCTGATGCGCCTTACCATAGACTTAACATTGAAACTTGACGCTGTCGACGCATACTTTATGGCCGGTGTGAACGCAGCATTAGGCAGCACCAGTCTACGGGGCATCTACGTATATGATGTCTGTGGCAGCAGTGTTTGCCGGGGCAGTCTTGGCAACCCCGTGGGCTCAAATATGATTGGCTCTGGAACCAGGAAGTATGGAGGCGGGACAGACTGTAAACAATGATTACGTCCCTCTTTGGACTTTTCAAAAGGAGAGACACTGACAACCCCCCCGGAAAGGAAATCTGTTTCAATGTAACCTGCCTTCTATCATGATGGAGACGTTAGACTGTTTTGTGATTATTTCACCATAAAATTCTTACTAATTGTACCTTTAAGCTTTATGGACACAAGTTTGTTTTGTTTGTTTTTTTTTAAAGAAAACACATCATAGTTGCTTGTAAAGACTTACATTAAGATATATTGTTCTAAAACATTCAAATATCTGAAGGATTTAAGTTTGATTATAACAAATTGCTGTTAGAAACCTCCCAATATCATCAGCAATTTGGTTTTTACAGAACCAAGAGACCCAAAAAAGAAAGGTGGCTTCAAACAGCGGTCCAAAACAAAAACAAAGCAACATATTGTAACACGGTTTCTCAAAATTGGCCTGATAATACCCCAGCGACAGCTCCGATTCATCTGACTTGTGCACACCGCAAGGAGAGAGGGCGCTAACAAAGAAAAATGAGGGCAACCGCCATTTCATCCTGCAATCATATATTTTAAAACCTTGCTCAAATTTTCATTTAGCCCAGCGCCTCCCCCTCCTTCTGTAGTTATTAAATCAGCTGGAAGCAGTGCGGCTCTGTCACACACAGTATTAGAACGTCTCCCCCCTCCTATTACCAGGTGCAGCCCCGTGATTTAAAGCTTTGATTCTGTTCAAATGACAACAAAGGTGAGCCCAGAGCTGACGCTCCTAATTCATCATTCCCTGCTTGATAAGAGCGGGATTAATGCTTTTAATGCGACGGTCGCAGGCAATCATCCATTTTAAAGCCGGCTCCCTGGAGGCTACAGCTAAAAAGGGAAAACACCTGAAACACAGGCTATGAAGAGGACACATTATGAGGCTATGCTGAGCTCTGTGAGGCCTCTTCATTGATCCTGTTAGAACCAGAACCCTGCCCTGTGGCCTCGGCCCGCATCCAAGGAGCAGATGGTTCCAAAACCTGAGGTCAAATTTGACCTAAATGCTCAAATCCACATTTCAAGCGGCACCATAAAATCCATCTTCCCAGGTTTTGTGGGTTGTTTTTTTGTTTTGTTTTGTTTTTGTGCCTGCCAGGATAACCTCAGGGGTCCATCTTTAGATAGAGTCCTTCGACCGTTTGGGATCTGTGTGCAAATTCAGGACATGTTTTCCTCTAAATAAGTTATTATACATTCACTCCATGCTTAATTTAATATCTGCTGACTCTTCCACCATCGCTCTATAGCTCCTAACTCGGGTAAACGCTGGGGAGTTGGAATGAAAATGATCCATTATCCACATGTGTCTGGGCCAAGTCAACTCCGTCCCAGCTGTTGCTTTCCGTAGCTCTGATCTCTGCTTTAAAATCCTCTGAAAAGTCTCCAAACAACGCCCGTCAGGATCAGAAGGCAACTGTTGATCTTGACGCAAACAGAACTGGTGAAATCTGCATTTGTCTTTCATCTGCAATCCCATTTTCCACTCCACATGTGAACCAAAGTGCAGCTTCACAGAGACGTCTGCCCATAATACAAACACAGTTTATCCTTTACTTACAAAAAAGCAGACACCTTTAGGAAATACAGTTTTGTAAAGATCAACGAAGCCATGAAGCCTCTGTTGTTGTGCAGCTTTCACCTCAAGGCATTTAAATGGAAAATAAGCTACAAAGGAAATCATGAAAGGAATCTTAAACTTTACTAAAAAGATAATAATAATAATAATAATAATAATAATAATAATAATAATAATAATAATAATAATAATAATAATGATGATGATGGGGTCAGAAATGAAAAGGATCCTCAAAATTCTATTTGGAGAAAAAAAAATGGATGATTTAATGTGGGTTGTTTATATTTCATGAAGCAAAGACAAGAATAACATCAAGATGGTTTAGTTTAGAGGTGGATCTTAGAACTTGTATTGCAGCCAGCCACTAGAGGGCACTGTGGTTCACCTTCAACTTCATGTTACTCTTCCTTATCTAGTTTTTCTTTCTGTGGCCAATAAATAATGTTCACTCCCTTTTCAATCCATACAAGACAACAGCATGACATAACCCTGTTTGGGTTAGGTGTGCCACCCTGAAATTATCAGCAGCCCCCAATTGGCGCCCTCTTTGAATCAGATTCGGCTTTATTGCCAAGTACGTGAGTGAGACTCACGTTAGCAGGAATTTGCTTCAGTGGAATGGTGCAGACATACAGATGCATCAAATAAAATAGATTATGCATAATAAAAGTAGAACATAAGAGAGAAACATAACATAAGAGGCTGGAAAAGAAACATATGGTGACTAGTTCAGGTCCGTATTGTTATCTGGTGTTCAGCAGACGTACAGCAGCTGTACTTGTGGTGTGAGGTTCTTGCCCAGATCAACCTGAACCTTCTGCCTGAAGGAAGTGGCCATAGCCAGGATGAGAGGTGTCAGCTGCGATGCAACCTGCACGCCTCAGAGCCCTGGAGGTGTGCAGGTCGTGGATCGATGGGAGGCTACAGCCGATCACCTTTTCTGCTGAGCGTACAACACGCTGTAGTCTGTGTTTGATCCTCGCAGTGGCCCCCGTGTACCACAAAGTGATAGCCAAGGTGAGGATGGACTCGATGATGGACGTGTAGAATAGGACCATCATCATGGTTGGCATTTCTTTAGCTGTCGGGGGAAGAACATACCTGAAAATGGGAAGCCTAAGTCTACTACTAAGTCATCTACTTCTGGACCATGGGACCATCATTACTGCCAAAAAAAGATGAATGAGAGTCTATGAGCCGACACACACCTTCTGATCCCGTTTGATATGTGCCATGGATTTCACATATGATGCCTGTGAATTTTAAAAGACACATTTGATGGCAAGAAAATGCTTATTTTTGACAGGTGGCAAACATTATTTTAGGTTTTGTGGACTACAAATACTCATCTCACCAAATTGACGTCATCGAACCAGACACGGAGAAGAGGAGAAGAAAAATGTCGGAGTTTAGCGAGCTTTGCATCCTTGTTCCAGGACAAAAGGAGTATTCAACGTGGAGAAAACCACTATAAATCTGGCCATGTGGAAAATGCAACGTCTGAGTTTTAATTTTTACAAGTTAATAAATCTCAAATTACATGACAGACGAAACACACATAATTATTTATCATTTAAATTGAAGTGCAACATATGTCTGATTCAGGGCGTGAGGCAAAGAGGACCAGAAAATAACTTTTATAGCCCCGTTCACTCTTTTTTCATTCAGGTGACCCATGAGCCGACCGGGAAGGGAGGAGCTACTGAAACCTTCCAAGATCTGTTCTGGTTCTGGTTCACACATCCAGTTGGACTTTGAACACCCAGTTTACTTCACACTGCACCAAAGATACACTTAACTGAGACGTTTCAGGAGGCAAGCAGTGGCATTTAGTTAGCCAGATTATCTAAAATAAAGAGTTGGGCGATGAGGATGAGTCAGACTTTGGACTGTGTGCGTGTGTGCGTGCGTGTGTGTGCGTGCGTGCGTGCGTGCGTGCGTGCGTGCGTGCGTGTGTGTGCGTGCGTGCGTGTGTGTGTAAAGAAGTGGTGACCTTTGATAGCTGTTCTGTTTACTAATGTCCACTCAGCACGGCTGATGCACACAGACCTTTTGTTTGCCATTTGATCAAAATGCCGGACCGGTCAATGATCCTTCTGCTACATTCAAATCTTTTAATTTGTTTTCTGAACAAAACCAAACATGTGAACGCAGCGTTGAGTTGGTGTGCATGTGTTTTAAGTATTATGTCTAAAAACAGCCTACGTAGTAGCTGTGCTTCTAATCAGAGCTGGAGGCCAAAGAGGCGAAGTGCAGGCCCGAGCTCCATGAGCTGTGATGTTTCATTACTATCCCCCTTTAGCTACATCCACCACACAGTAGGCTGCTTTAATTACTCTCCATCAGTAGGAGAGTCAAAGCCACTTCAGAGACATGCACTAATCCCCCCTCCCTTCTTTTCCTCTGCAGGGCACTCATTGTCTCCTAAATATCATTTCCCTGAGCTCTTTGCACACCATTGGATTAAAATGTGGAAGTTTTGCTGAAGGGGTGAGGAGGTGGGAATAGAGGGTTGGCATTAAGGTATTTGAGTTCGCCTGAGGACCAGGCTGTCTTTGGTTAACAGCCTTTTAGTTGCATGTGCTCTGCAGCCCACAGAGGAGATGCTGCCTCACATTACCACTCCTCACTGCTCAGTTAGCCCCAAAGACACAGATTATGGCCTTTTGTGCCGCAACTATTATCACTGAGTTTTGCATTTTAAAGTGAGTGTTCTTACAGACTTTCAGATTTGAGTAATAACATAACTTTAGTTAGCGGGAACATTCAAAAACACTCTAAACTTGGTACAAAAGATAATGAAAAGTGAGTCGTAATTAGTTTTTTATGTTGGCTTAAAACAATAATGTTTGCAGAAAGGTAGTGCTGGTCGCATTTAATTTTTTGCTTCTGCACCTCAAGGACTGCAGAGTTGGTTGAAGATCTGTCTTTGTGTCTGATGCAGACTTTTTCTCAAATTGTCATTTCTGCCTGCTGAAGCACATCTTCAAGCACGAGAGTGGCAGGAATTCGCTCATCACTACATTTATGCTTGGGAATGCAGCATGTCTTGGATGTTTGCACTCTGCAAACTTTCCAACTCTTGCAAACTTGTGAGCAAAGATTAAAAAAATATTAAGAATGTTAACAATGTATATAAAAAGTCGTGAACATAATTGATGCTTAGGTGCCAACGAAGGCCTTGAAGAGATCTTGAGTCTAAATAATGTGAGTGCTGTGAATTGGCCTTCGTGACAAACACTGCGAGATTTTGGAAAGTGTTTGAAAGGTTTTCAGAAGTGCTTTCCATGAATACTAAGTTGCATGAATAACTTGAGGTAATTCTTGAGTTGCCGCTTCGTATTTGGGTACACCGTGAATGTCATATCTATCTGCAGAGGTCTATGAAATTATGAAATCTGAAGCATTAATGGTTGAAAATAAAGCCTGCTTATGGGTTTTTTGTCATGGAAGACAGCAAGTGTTAGAAATATTTATAAATGCAAAGTTTGCTTAGCAGGTTTGATTCTTCCTGAACACTGCCTGCTGTTTTAAGGCCAGGCTGCTAAGCTTTATTGCAGCATTTGGATGGAACAGAGCCATCGGTAATGTCATTAGGGACACCTGTGCTTTTCCATTTATGGCAATAAGTGAAAGTGTCTGCTGTGGAAAAAAGGCTCAGTTCATGAAACCTCTACCTGAAATCACAGCTGACATTTAGAACCATTTATTACAAAAATCAATTTACCACAAAGTAAATGTTATCCGAGTGTAAATAAATAATCGTCTGGTTAAAGAAAAATGGGGCTGCTCCTTCGTAACACAGCCAGAATAATAAAGACTGATTCCACCTGCAGAAACACACTTTGAGGTAGAAAAAAAAGAGAGAAGGATAAAAAGTGTTCTCTCTGTCAAATGACTTTCAGGGAGTGTCTCTCAACAGAAAATGGGGATGTGAGTGTTCACCAAACCAGTTCATAGAGGACAGCTCATATTGTCTTCTTTTATTGCCCAAGATAAAGCAGCATTAGAATTCCCCCTTCCTGCTGCTGTATGCATGCCAAGACTCTTTGTTAGACTGAATGCAGGGCCTATTCATCTCTGAGCACACAACAGAACACAGTAATAACACAGTCAGGAGTTTTGACTGATGTCAGTGAGGCGCAGGGGCTGCTTCAGTATGCAGGAAGCAGAGCTGGTACACAGAAGCCCCTCACCGTCTCACCATCGCCAGTCTGCTGACCTCTGCGTGGCCCCGCTCCAGCTCCGACGCTGCTGGGTCTCTTTTACACAAGACCCAACAATAACAGCTGGTCTGGTTAATACTAAAGCCAGGTTAACCTTTCTGGCCCCACTTGGCCTCTCTGCCTTCTGTGGCCAAGAGAAAACTAGGGTGGAATTTTTTTAAAAGCTACTTTTCACAGCTAATGATGTGGAATAACGTTGATTTTACAAAACGTGAAGCATCAGCGACTTCATTTCTACTTGATTGTCGCAAACAAACTGAAAAAAATTACAGCTGCCCCAGTTCCTCCTCATATACTCGGTGGATTGTGTTCGGTTGTGTATAAATACGGCTGTGTGGCAGTAAGGTAGCAGATGTTGTGAGCATCAAACAACACAGAAATGGTTAGGGGCTGTCATTACATGGGAACTAGGTCACCATTCAAGCCCACTCGCTTGCATTGACTGTTTCGAGTGATTATTGATTTTCTGACTGCAGCAATGACTTCATTAATATCACCATTAGTCTGCCAGCTGACACAAATGGGTAGCTCGGCTGCAGGGCCAGACAATAATTCAAGTTGATATGAATCAGAGATCGCATGAATTAAACATTTAGTACTTTTCACAGCAAATGTGCATTACACACAATAAAACTGGAAGGAGAGGGGAAAAAAAGAGCGCTGGAGCTCCTTCACTCAGCCGTGTTCACGCTAAATCACCGTTTAAAAAAAAACAAAACAAACTGTGTCAACATTTCCTTTGCCTGAATCTAAGTGTGCACAAACAGACGTGAGCAGTAAATTCTCCTTTCATCGTTCAATTTAAACTTCATCTGTGGAAGATGAGAGAAAAATCAACAGATCACTTTTCAGCAGGTTCTCGAAACAAAAACAACAATGAAGGAAGGATTATTTTCCCTTTAATCCGGGGGCACCGGCTTAGCTGAAACAAAAGAAAGACCATGGGAATGCATGGTGGAAAGAGAAGGCTTGCTCTATCCACTAAAGCCAGCTCTCCAGCAAGCCACAAAAGAATATATACATGTATATGTGTGTGCGTGCGTGTGTGTGTGTGTGTGTGTGTGCATGTGTGTGTGTGTGTAAAACTGGAAGAGAGAAGGGGAAACAGGATTTGAGATCTATATTAAAACTGCAAATAGCTTTTAAAGATTAGTGATGGGCAGAAGGAGATGACAGCAATGGGACGTGTGAAAAGTGGATTTCCCCTCCCTACTGTGACTATTTTGATAGCAGAAGGGTTGACAAGCATCGACTTGATTGTGAGAAGGCAATGTGCGCTGAAAAGCCTTGACAAGTTTCTTTGAGGCATGTACAGATCTTTTGGTGACTGAAAGGAACACAAATCAGGATTATGTATTACACAGCCATATTCAAACAGCTGGCATTAGGAGCTCTGAAGTGTCTGGCAAGATAGAGTTGTTCAAGGATGTGCCTTCCTTTCTCTGTGTGCTCTGTAATTACCCAGATTTTGGCATTCAGAAAACCTTTTCTCATGAAGGCTTGCAACCGTGGCCCGAATTCTGCAAAACCAACATGATTCACAAACCGTTTACTGAGTAAAAATCATCTGAATGTGTCAAAAATTTGGAGATTTGTGTTACAAATGTAGGAATTTCCATTGCAGCATGTGCATATTTTGTTGCTGTGATTGCGCGTAACGTTTTGCACCATGCACACAACTGAACCATGGTCATCACAGGTTGTGTAGTTGCTCTGTTGTCTGAGATGTGTCTCACTCTGCAGCATTTGTCAGGATTAGACAGGAGTAATCCCTAACCAAACTCCAGAGGATATAATTTGGAGATATGCGCTGGAACTGAAACTGTGTCGGCTTACTCCCACAAACCCCATCTTCCACCCAGACTGAGCCATCTAACTCCTTTTTTTTTTGCAAACCTGCAGAGACATCCAGTATTTTTGAAGGGTTATAAAATGTAAAAGATGCAAAAGAAATCTGAAAACAGCGGAGCTGCCAAGTGCCCTTCAACTCACTTTCTTGTTCCACTCCAGAAAAAAAAAATCCTCCTTCAGGCAGGTGAGGTGCTCATGATGTCAGCCCCCATCACAGATATCCGTTCTAATATCCCTCAACACTTGGCTGTCACATCACCACCCACCATTAAGTCATCGCTTGTGTCCAACACGGGGGCAGATATGCTCTGGCCCACTCCCAGCGCTGTGCCTTTATCATACCCCAACCTCTCTGTGACAGACAGGACTGATCTCCCCTGCAGCAACCCTCCACCCTGCCAGTAAAAGGACAGCAGTGGAAAAAGCCCCCAAGGGACCCATGAGGATGGACTCATGAATCAAACATGCACCCGAAGCTTCCTTCTTATCGCCGAGGTCAGCCCAGGCATTAATACGCCATGGCTCCAGGGAGCTACCTACTGTGACCTCCCCCAGTTTCCCTGAACAGAAGGGCACAGTCCTCAGGAGCCAAACCAGTAAAAGAGGACTTCCCTCCAACACAGTCACTTCACATTATGTCGACGTTCTGAGAAACGGGAGCGATGGAGAGAAAGGGAGGAGAACGAACAAAAGTGCAGAAATGAAGCATGAGAGGCTCAATCGGCAGAGAAGGAGAGAGGAGCGATGTTGCTCGCTGCAATCCTGGGCAGGGAGTAACACGTGGGTAAAATCGACTGTGTATACAGACCCTTTCAAACACCACCAATCTTCATTGGCCAGACGGGGTGTGATATATGTGACTGTCTGCCAGCGTAAATTAGGCAGTCCAGCCCGCTGTGTGGTAAAGCATGACGGGGCCGGACAGTGCACTAACTCAGGAGGCCCGGTGCCATGCACACCAGCTTCTCTCTGATTTGCCGTGCCATAAATCACCAGCTGGGGGAAATGAATCGCTGTCCGTCCGAGCTGGATGCACCAGCTGGCACCGCCATCACCTGACCAGCAGGAGCCCATGCCGACACTGGTGTGGCTGAAATCAAGAAAAATGAGGCACGGTGGCAGACGGAGCCATACCCCTGCACTCTCTCATTAGTCTCCTCTGGGCTTCCTCCACACAGAGCTCGTCTGAAGTGAAAGGGCACACAAAATATATTTCAGAGTGTCACCTGAGGGGAGAGGGAGGAAAAAAAGAGGAAAGAAATGATCACCCCTGGTCTCCTCACAAATCAGAGTAGGACTGAACTGGCTGACAGTATTAGTGTTTCAGAAGCGAGAGCTCGGAGAGACAGCAGGTAGGACCGCAGCTCGGGGGAAAAGTAAAGGCATCACGTCGGGGTGGGGGGTGGGGGGGGGGGGGGGGGGGGGGGGGGGGGGGGGGGGGGGGGGGGGGGGGGGGGGGGGGGGGGGGGGGGGGCCGCTTTGTGTTCACTCTTATTTAATGGAGTTATTTTACTGAAAGTAATGACTCAACCCTATTGGGGATTCTACTCTGCAATCAGATGTAGTTAACGGGAAAACATGTTGATGAATAGATTTTCACTTTTCAATATTGCTGAGTTGCCGGTGGAGGGCCCACTTATATGCTGACCGCTGCGATTATGAGAAGCTGTGTGGGCGTCAGAACTGAGGCACTCATCAGGAAAATGGGTTGAAATTGCCTCAATACAGCAACATAGAGAGTTGGAGAGATCCAAAATAATATACACTTGATCCCCTACAATGGACAAAGGGTTGCTGTTTACCTTTGCTGTCCTGAATTGTGGATTGAAAACACTTTTTTTGCATTTATCCTTACTTCCTGTTAGACAAAGCCACGACGTCAGGGATGGTTGCAGCATAAATTAGCAGAAGTTCAGGCTTGCCGTCTAAAAAATGACTGGCAAGGCCAATTTCCTTTAAACCCCCGCAGCTCTTTCAGGCCACATTTCACTGGTCGTCTGTGAGTCCATCACTGTCTCCGATATGGAGGATTATATCTTTCCTGCCCAGAGATATTTGCAGATCGCTGTACGGTAATGAATGGCAGGAAGGCTGAGGAAATGTGCTGTGGGTTGACTGTAGCTGGCAAGGTCAAGTCTGGTCTGGCAGCGTGCCTCAGGCCCAGACTTCTCTGTGGTTGTGACCCCCCACAGATGTCCAGGTGTGTGTCTCACACGTCCAAAGCCAGACCATCAGTCGGTTGGACGGCCAGTAATTGACCACAGCATCAGTTTGACATCTGTTTCGACGGGTAAGTGTGTCTTAATGCAGCACATCTGCTGTTCAGTTTATCTGCAACATGTTACAATAAGGGTCCCTTTATTAACGTTACTTAGTGCATTATTAAGCATTAATAAACAAAGGATCCCTTTATTAACGTTAACTATTAAGTATCCTTAAGGTTAGGACAAATAGCCGGGGGTGTCTGTTTAGTAATGCATTACATAATATGGTTAAGCAGTTGTTAATACTTTATTTAATAGTTTATTAATGCTTAATAATGCAAGTAAGTAACGTTAATAAAGGGACCTTTATTGTAAAGTGTTACCAGTTTATCTAAATATTTTAAAGACCAAGTTCCCCCCATTTGTCAACATATTTGCAGTGGTCTCTATAGATGAACGCTTTGTGAGTCCGTGGGAAAAAGCTCTGGTGCTCCTGTTTCAGGAAATAGAAGTCAGATCATAGTTGAGCTCAGACGGCAGGATTTGGAGTCTTATTTCCTGATATTTGGACATCTCTCCTCTGATTGGCTGACAGAAACGTGACTCTACCACTGACCCCATTTGCTTTGCAACGTTGATGTTTTATCTCCACCAATAACACAAGCCTGAAGGAGTTCTGCTGTGTGGTGGAGTTGCTAATGCTTCTACTAGCACAGACGTTCTCTGCTCTATCCTGGACGCTAAATCAGCAACAGCCTTCCCTGTCGCGAGCCAAGATGGATGAGTCCATGAATGCTACATTGACAGTGTGACGGGCAATTTTCAGGCTTTTCTAATCAAATAGTTTCCCCATCTATTTTCTATCTGCAGCTAATGCAGGAAATAGGGGTAGAAGACTCTTTTCACATTTCACCTGCATGTGAAACTCAGAGTAACCGATCGTATTTCAAAAATAACAAGTAAAAAACTATTTCTCAGTGAACTTGTCCTCTAAACTGATAAGAAATGCCACACATTCTAGCAGAAAATACATCAAACTTTTGGTTCATCTGAAGCTTATTTGTGATGTTTTCTTTTTAAAAAACCAAAACATGCCCATTATTTCTGCTGATGAGGATCAGTGGCAACATAAACAACCGCTCTGTTTCCTGTCCTCCTCTCAGCAGCTGTCGCTGTCATCACCTTCCACCCCCGGCCCCTTACCCTCACCACACCTCCTCCCGCTTCAGCTGTAATCACGTAGCCATGCAAATGCTGTTGTGCACTGAGAGGTTCGCGTCGCCCTCTCCGGAACATCATTTCCCAGCTGCCTGGGCTCTTAAGTTGACCACCCCGGGGAGAAGGAAGAGGAAGTCATTACTGCTATCACAGTCAGACACAGAGCCGACACTGCCAGACAGCCCCTCCAACTCATAAAGTCCTTGACGATTTCAGTAAAACATCCAATTTCAGTCGGAGCCCATTTATAATGACAAATAGAAATAAATCACTCTAACCACCACACATTCCTCCAGAATCTTTCTGCGTATTTGACTGCACAGAAGAGCATCCTCCCCCCACCTCCTAAAAAATAAGAGAGAATCTTTTCCTCTTAGATGGGTATCCCATCCACATCTCCGGGATATTCATAATTCATCATCTTCGATTCCTGACATCTGCCACTGATTGTGCCGACGGGTTGGCTGGAATTAGGCACTCCTGGGAGCGGCGTTAATGTGCTGGTGGACCAGCACATGCACCGCAGCAGGGGAGGGGTTGTGGGTTGGATGGAGGGCTGAGGCCGGAGCGGCAGGAGCCGTTCACACTCCTAATGTGTAATTAGGAGCCATTTTGGAGCGCTGCCTTCCTGCGCTGAAATTAGCTGCCTTTTATTAATCAGCCAGGCGAGTTCAATGGCACATTGGGTTTCCCTATAATCTAACACGAAATGTTGCTCTTAATTACAAAGTGGGAGAGACAGAACGGAGAGAGGCTGCTGCTCCAGCATGACCCACATGGGTTCCATTTTTCTGAACTGAAAAAACACACACGGAATGAAAATAAGAGCATTACGGTCCTCGTGCAAAACTAAAAAATAAGGAATAAGAAACTCTTCTAACGTGGATATTTAGAATTCTAGAGCAAAGCACACAAAGAGCTAAACGCTCAGAGGTACTCAGGCCATGAAATCATTTGCATTTGCCCAATGTCAGCTCCACTTGAGTGAAAGATCATACATAATATGTGATTACAAGCACTGGTCCTCTTTTGCAGAGTTAAGTGCTGCGACCCTGACCACGCTAATCAAAGCTGATGCCCTGATGACGGCAGACGAGGACGACGTACTTCAGTCTCAGCGGTGGTGACTTCTTTTTCTTTTCATTACACCTTTAATAGAAAAGCTCGCTATAAGGAAAGCTATCACCATATTCCAGGTGAGCTTACACATAAAAGAATGTCTGTATAATGATAATCTACTATATCTTGCATAAAGTTATAATTATATATGGTTCATTTGCTTTAAAAAGAGATTTTGTAGGAGCTGCATGTTTTCTGACCTAAAGGAGCCATGTTTGCATAAAAAGGTCACAATCAGAAATGTTTGTTTGCTTCACAATTCCTTAAAATTGCCTCCCCAATAATATTATTCTCCCGTATTTGAATGCAATCATGCAAAATGGCCACTTTTCTGTCTCTAGTGTTTCAAAAAGCTCAATGCATATTTATGAATGTTGTTGCAGTGCCAGCCATCCCTATAATCTTCTGGGGAAATGCATGAAGTAAAACAAGCCCGAATCCTTAAAACGCCGACTAGAGTACTGTTTTTAAATTTTATTTTACCACTGAGGGCCCTAACTGCTGATTAACAAACAGAAACTGGATGATTGACCCCCGTCTTTTCTTTTTTTGGTAATGCAGCAGAGTAATTACTCTCTGCAGGGCTGAGACTACTGCAGCACTTGTGATGGAAACTGCATGAAGAAGTAGACTCCCATTAAGGCTTATTGAAGGAATCAGGAAGAAAACATTCTTATGCAGGGTCAGTGAGTGAAGGTCCTGAATGATCTCCTCTCAGCTGTGTCCAGAAGTGCAGCAGTCGCACCGGCGTGGGATCGCAGTTCTGAGAAATGAAAAATGTCAGCATTATTTATGGATATGCAAGAACTGAAGGCCAAACTGTGACTGAATTATACGCCACAATCTACATGTATGAGACACGCTGAGAGAGGTGGTGTGTCAGAATAGAGTTATGTAAAATAAAATAAAATCACAGTTTGAGTTAGTGAGGTCGCAGAAAAATGAACCGTTTTAAAATACAGCCAGAAAACCAAATTATAGCTAGTGAAAGTTATGTTTTTGTACTTTTGAATAAGTTATTTAACCCAAATGAGAGAAAAATAAATGACAAAATGAAAAATTTGACTCTAGTTCTCAACAGAATACATTTTTTACATCTAAGAGTTTCCTTTTTCATTTAAATATCACAATTATCTCTTGATAAGATCCAATCTGTAACCTTCAGTATCAGGGCAGCACACCTCACACACATATTCTATATTTCTATATATTATATTTAATTTTTTCCAAGTGCTTTGATATAACTGATAATAAAGAGTAATATGTTTCAGTTTAGTGTTTATCTGTGCTTTTAATCGTATTTCATTTTTGTGCTGTTTTATATTCGTAAGCTTTTATTGTTTCGTTCATGGTTCTGGACCAGTCCTTTTATGTGTGCAGCACTTTAATCAATGTGTGTTCTTTCTTGAATGTGCTATAAAATGATAAACTTGACTTTTTTCATTTATTTGTATTTTTCACCTACAACATGCAGGCAAGTTTTAGTTGAAAAAACAAACAAACAAAAAAAGAAAATCCACGCGAACATGAATTTTAACAAAAGAAAAAGTGAAAATAGCTGCTCGGTATCTTGCAAACTTTACTTATGATGAACTTAGAGTTGCAAAAAATACTAAAATAAATATTTGAAATCTCTTATGGTAGTTGCTTTTTGTCTAGATCACAATCAGTGGCGCCCCTAAGGTTAGGCCAGCGGGGGGCCATGGCCCCCCTGGAAAATTGTTGGCCCCCCCATGGTAGACCACGTTTGTTCAGATTTTTGTCGTTTTTCTGAAATGTTTGTGTTTTTCACATTTGATGCAAATGTGTTGGAAGTATATTGTTTTTTAATTAAAACATAGTAGAGAAATGCAAATGCAATGCTGGGCCAAATGCTCACATACATAAGACCCCCAAACTCCACCAAAAGAATCATTTTTGGGGGCGCCACTGGTCACAATATCTGACAAGAACTTTAAAAACAAAGTCCAGCAGCTCAAGCTGTTCATCACCACAACAGATTCACATTCAACCTATAATAAACTTTATTATTCCACCACATTCAAAGATCCAAACCCTGTGTGAAAGTCAAAGATCAGCTCATATCCGCCTTCCGTCCTCCTCATCAGCATTAATCAGCAAATTCAGAGACAAGAGTCTCTTTTTCTCAGGAGAAGAAGGAGCAGAAATCATCGTTATAACGGCGTCAGCAGCACTGTAGCAGTTGGAGTGTTATAATTAGCATTCAGAGTGAAAAGCAGGATTATGTGACCACTGGCAGAGTTTCTAAGTTCTGGCCCAGTGGACACAGCGAGAGAACTCCACATGGGACTCCCCAGGGAGCGAGACATGCTGGGTTTGAGAGGGGTTATTGGACTGTGCTGCCTCTCTGACTGTGAACCACTGGGGACCAGAGCAGAGGTGCCTGATGGTGCACTGAAGCCTGAGTGTGACACCTGGGCTGTCCGTCATGGCCACAAACACTGACAATGTGACACTTGACAGGATAAGAGTTGAGGCTGCAACACCAGACGTCAAGACCCTGCAGACAGTCAGGATGAAAGGCGTGCAGTTCAACTCAATAATTTCCCCGACAGTCTTAAATCCCAGCCAGCGATTCTCTTTCCCCTCTTTTGCTCCATGTTCATGGCCCTTTAAAAAATCAGGGTCTCGAGGAGGCTGAACCCATCAATTAGAGTCGTTTGATGAGCCCGCGTGTGTGTGTATTAATCAACAGTGTGAGGCGTGCGACAGGCCAAGAAGAGACAAGAGGGAGGGCTGCGGTGCCAGAAAGCTTTGAGGAGAGCTCTGTCAAACAGCCTCTTAAGATGAATTTCCCAGTCTCCATCACTAAACTGAACTGATATCCAATTATGTTCTCCGCATCGACAAGCTAACGGAGCAGCTGTGAGCGGGGGGAAAAAAGCTCACATTGTCAGAATTGTCCAGGCGCAAGGCAGAGAAACCCGAGACCTTGAAGGAGATGTCACAAGGAGGCCAGAGTCAGCTGCTTGAGTGAGCGATGGTCCACACGCTTGCCTGAAAGCATGACATTGCCGAAGGGGGAAAAACACCATTTTATCATTCAGTGCGATTCGCACCCTCTCTCCCTGTCAAACATGCCATATGTCCCCGTCACAGGTCGTCTTGCTGGCTTATCGAGTGTGACAGGGCTATTCACACACTGCTCCCAATCAGACACCATCTCCTGCAGAAGGAAAAAAATCTCCACTGTAGCTCAGTGACGGGCTGTCAGGCGGAGGGCGCCAACCTCCACAGGGCCTCGGCTCTGAGACTGCCCATCTGAGGGGGAGAAGGGGCAAAGGCCAGGGGGTTATGCTGGGAGACATGTCTCAGGCATCCACACGGGAGCTCATACACACTCACACTTTCCTGTCTTTATTCAGTCTGCTACAGGACTGCACTTGAAATCACACACACACACACATCCCAAGCTGTCAAACAAAAGCTTTATTAAAAGTGCTGCTGAAGCTTCTACGTGGGCCAGTTTGGAGCAACGCTACCAAGTAAAAAGCCTTTGAAATATCTCGTCCCGCACATTTGACTCGAGACTTCACTGGATGATGTGGATCACTGCGAATGTGAGGCAGGCTATTTGCCTGACAGGAAGCAGGGAAGTATGTAAACCTCACCTGGGACCTCATGCAGGGATCTGGTCACGAGACAATTTTCCTAGCCAGTAGACCATACCGAGCCCATTATGCGTTACGCCAGCCTGTGGCTACAAGTCAGGAGGCCCAGAGGTCACGGAAATCCACACGTGCCGCATGTAATCTCAGAGCTTTGGAGATTTGCTCCCGCATTTGCAAAAGTTGACAAATGTGTGCGTTGATGTAAAAGAATCTCCGTCGTACAGGAGCCACTTGGCCCCAAACACGAGAACACTGTAGACGCTGAATATATTCACTAAGTGAGCAATCAGTCGCAAAGTGGGCAGAAAATTACACTTGTGTTGCCACCCCCCCATGATGATGTGCACAGAGAAATAAATCAGAAGGAGCTGTGGGGCAAGAGGGAGAAGTGCTATCACCTGATCTGTGTTAAAAAGCAGCATGATTTGGCGACTCAGCTCTTCAGAAAGAGAGCTACAACCATCCTGGTGCGGTTTTTATACCACAGATTTCTGTGAAATGATTGCTAATCTATGCAAAAAAGCAATCAGTGACTCATTCATAATGCATGAGCAACGAGATACCAATTTTGCTACGCTTTCGGATTATTAGATGTTATCACCAATGCAGCAGATGAAATATGAACACTCCTACCTGTTTTATTGTAATTATATGACTGCAGTGGCCCAGACGCACTGTGCACTGGAGGGGGGGGTGAAACAGAAACATGCAGAGAGACAGAGCATCAGATTGAACATCCATTACTATCTGACTGCAGATAGCTCGAGATGGGAATATTTGTTTCTAACAGCTTTATGTATCCATTTGTGCTGTGATTTATCAACCTAAAAGCTGCAGTTTTAAGTACATCTGGCTGACATTTTAATGGTCCATCAATCACATCATGTCACGTGATAACATTTTGAGATCGCCTTCCCCTGAGCCGCGGAGAGGAAGGGGAAAAAAATCCAATAAACTGGCTGCAATCCCAGGGAAATTATGAGAACCTATTTTGAATTCAAAGCAAGTTCATGGTATGAATGTTAGATAAGCTGCTTCTCAAATTAATGCAAATCAAATTTCAATGAGGATGTTTTTGTTTTATATTATAGAGCCACGTACGCCGACTATGTTTCTGTGCCAGAATCTGAGCTTCAGTTTAAAGCCTTAAAAAAATCCAGTTTGGATTGTGGATTCGCATTATTGTTACACCAGGTTATGTATTTTTGAGGTCCTAATAAGATCATTTGCAACCAAAACCACTGTAATATTTAATAACACTTATTATAGGTGAAAAAACTCCACTTTTCTAGGTTTAAATCATAAATCGTATCCGTTGACTCCACTCAAGTAGCTCCCATATGAGAGCGAGTCTGGGAAAATGTAACACGTCCTTTTTTTCCCTTCGTCCTCTGTTTAGACATAAAAAATCCAAAAGGCTGACTTTTTAAACATGAGTGTTAACGCGTCTGAATAGCACCTGGAAGCCTTGTGAAAGGTACTGACAGATCTCATACTTTTACAATCGGGGCAACTCTGACACGAGGGATTTGCTCTTAAAACGGAGCACGGCGAGGATGAAGGGTGGTATAAAAATCAATGAGGCTTTTCAAAGGCAACATGAAAAACCAGCGCCTTAGCCTGCAATTAAAAAAAGAGAGAGAGAGAGAGCACTCCGGGTGCTCTGGGAAGACGGAGTATGTTGCACGTGCCCTCGACTTCACAAGATCAATTACAGGATCGATACTAAGACATGACACAATTCCATAATGGAAAGTGGGACGTGGAGAGCTGTGTGTCATGTGTTTCACATATTTACAATTGTTCAGCACATGGAGGTCTGTGCTCGGTGGAGCTGCTTTATAAAGATGACAGAGAGGCGGTTCTAGACCAAACAGATCCTTCAGGTGGAAACCTCATCTGGAATGTTTTGGCTATGTTAGGAAATGTTAAAGCAGGTTCCCGGTGGGGCCACAAAGAATAAATATGTCTGCAGCTGAGGTCAAACAGGAGGTGGAGGCTAGGAAGGATGATCAGACTGTTTTCTGTTTGACTGGAGTAATGAAAGTTGTACACAGCAAAACCAACTTAAAACTATGACAAATTAAATTTATTTTACTCTAAAAGGATGTGTTTGGTACTTTTTTGGTATGTTTTTAGATATATGCTTTAGTTTGAGGGCTCTGGTTTGGTTTAAGTTGACTTGAGCTGATGAAAGGATGTGAAGTTCCTGAGATGAGTGACATCAGCTGTGGTGATGGCTCCGCTCACAGTTTTGGCTGACTCCAGCTGCTGTGTTAGCTGTTTTTGATATAGTTATAGAGGTTTTATGTCAATACAAAACCCATTTATGAAGTATTTTGTATTAAATTCCTCTCACATAAAGCAATTCCAGCTGTTTTATTCTTGACAGTTTCAGTACCTTTCTGAATGAGCCGTTTCAGGGCTCTTTAAGAAAACAAGCTGGAGATGGCCACGCCCACCCATCCCTCGCTCAGGCTGCTATAAGCTGAGAAGCTCCGATATCTGGGAGGGGCTTGAGTAGAGCAGCTGTTCCTCCAGCAGCAGCTCTCTTTTGCACGTGAGGGGTGGTTCTATTCTACTTCGCCCGTTTGTGACATCACAAACAGGCACTTTTTGAAACGGCATGTTTTAGGCACATAATTTCTAAAACCAAATACCATCAGAAAACATACTGACAAAATTTGTCACGTTTGGAGTGTTTATAGAAACAATAGAGACCAACAAGGCAGCACAAAATGATGATGTTTTTCAAATTTTTTTCTGAGTTTCTGCTTCTGCACTTTGGAGATTCTAACTAATGCATGTGGATTTATTTGTCTCTTAGTTGGACCTGTAATCTGTTTAGAGTGGTTTCTTTGATGACACCATCCCACCCTGCTGTCTTTATCAGACCACTGCTGCAGCCACTGGCCTCCAACCCCCACTTACCGAAAGGGCAAACACCCCCAGGAGGATCACGCAGCTCCATCACGACGGAGGAGAGCTCATCATGTTGATGTTGCCGAGAGACGATGGAAGCACAAGTCTTTCTCATTCATTTATACACAAAACAGACGTTTTTGATAAATGGCGATCCAGCGCCAGCAGCCTGTATATATATGTGAATGCAAATGCCCGCTGTGAGTAGCCATATGCTGAAACCCCATTAGCAAAAACCACTGGACATCAGCATCATGATATCTTGTCAGCCAGATCTAATTCTGTATTCAATCTTAATGGTTCCTGACAAGCATTTCACCAGTTGACAGGGGACCAGAGGGAATGTGCCACAGTGTGCAAGACCACTCAGCAAATTCACATTTAGCATTTCATTCCTCCTGCTTGGACAAAATGAATTATTCATCCTCGCTTCACTCGCATTGATTCAGCCAGACAAAACTCCCTAAAACACCCAAAATGTTAAATGATTTGTACGTGCCGCTCCGCACGGCGTTAGCAGCACCCTGTTCCTGCTGCGTCTCTCTAATTCTGACATTCTTCTCATATCCTTGACCCGCTTTCCTCCCTCCCTCCCTCTCTGGGTTATCTGAAATAATCTCAGGTCCTCCTTAGATTCTATTCATCAGAGCAGAAAGAAGTAGGCACTGACATCGATATAAAAAAATACCATCTGTGCCTTGCAGGGGTAAAAGAAGTCGGCCTGAGAGAAAATGAGACAGAAAATAAAAAGAGGGGCTTCAAATAAAACTGGCTTCGTTGTCTCCCCCACCTCCTCCGTCTTCCCACCCCTCTCCTACTCTCCTCAATGCCATTTCAATTGAAAAGCGCAGTGGTAATTAAATTCCAGCAGGGGTTAGGGGCAACTGTGCAGCACGCTGACAGGGGGGGCTGCCCTGACATAAAGATGACACAATTCAAAAGGACAGAGGGGGCACCGGGCAGGAAAACGGCAGGGAGGGAGGGAGGGTGACAAATGCCGTTTATTCACGTACACTGCCAGATTTGGACTACTCAATCTTCATGACATTTAAAAAATAGAAAATGAAATGGATATTCAAACTGAGCCGAATCCCACAATGACCTTTAGCACAAATCAGGGATACTGGAAAACAGATCGGTCTCCTGCATCCGTGGTATTTACAGCATATTTTGTGATACTTAGGAGGATGAGCAATTAGACGGAGGAGAATTTGGGGAAAGCTGTCGTGTGTTTGTGTCTGTGTCAGCACAAATGTGTAACTCAGAAGGATGCAGCTTGTTGTTTATTCACATTATAGCTGCACTAATCCAGAACCTCCAGAGAGGCCTCGCGCTCCTGCTGTTCTTCCTTCTCCTCCCTCTATTAGCAAAACAACACAACCAGTTAATCTTTCACTGAAGGGGAAAAATACTCTTGGAATCACAGAGGCATCGTTTTTCTATTTCATCATTTCTGTTTGAAGCACAACAAAATGACCTTTAAAACTTTAAACGTGTTGGATATCTCACTTCAGCTTAAAGTGGTTGTGATCCATGATAAATACAGTTTCTTAGGAAAGGATTTTCATCTGCAAACATGTTTATAGGTCATTTCCTGAAAGATAGATCATTTAACATCATTCTGCATTAAAAAATCTGTAATAGTTCAATAATCACATTTATTAAGACTCTAAAGATTTAAATACCTGCAGGAAATGTTTGCATTTTCCTGATAGTCTACTAGGTTTAAAAACAGCTCCTAACTGTAAACACAGCTAACAGCATTTGTGCGACTCTGCTGCCACCTAGTGGACAAAGAGAGCTCCCATGATTTTTTTTCAAGTACATCAATGAAATGATTCAGCTCCCAGAATTAGTTCAGCAAATCTCAAGCCTTGCGGTGAGTTCATAACTCAGTAACGATTTAAAATCTCCAGAATTTCCTCCTTGACGGAGAAGGGGGAATGCTGCTGCACACCTGGACCACCGATGCTCGTCTCCCAGCAGTCAAAGCCACAGTCTTTCAGGTCCTGCACCGTGCTCTGGATGATCACTGAGTCCGTTTCTACAAAATAAACAAATCAGGATACTTTTACTTACAATTTGTATGGTTGACACTAACGTCTGGTACATCCTTCAGTATTTGTTAGAATTAAAGACTCCACAGCATCTCAAAAAGAAAAAGCAGACGTTCCAGATAAACACAGATCCAGTTAATATTATGTATTTAAAGCAGTACTATGCAGAATTTTATATTTTTAAATCATTTTCTTGAGCCAGTATGTGCTAAAATGACCCTTTACAGGGTTAATTAAATGTCACCTAGACCCCCCACTGTCCTCTGAGGCCAGAATACCGCATTTGCAACTTCAGAGTGGCGAGACGCTCCCTGCTGAAGCTGACATACCTGGTGCTGCAGGCTGCTTCCAGCATGTTTCCTGCATCTCCATTGGTTTTCTTGTTTTAACACAGTATTATGATGTTTCATTTACCTTTAATCACTGACGGTTTTGGCTACTACTGTCGCCATCTTCAGAGTCACGTGACTCTGAAGATGGCGACAGTAGTCGCCGAAACCGTCAGTGATTAAAGGTAAATGAAACATCATAATACTGTGTTAAAACAAGAAAACCAATGGAGATGAAAAATAAACACAGGAAGAACATAACAAGATGTTTCCTGCATGTTTTAGATCACAGCTGATTTGTTTGATTTAGTGATGAACCGCTCCTGTAGACACTAATGAAGGCTGAGGAGACATTTCAGCAGTTAGATTAAGGTGTTAAAAAGACGAACGCACAGCGAGGAGATAAGTTTCACTTTTGCTTTCACTAACAAACACTAGGGGGTGCTAAAAACAAGCCAAAACTGACATGTTTGCAGCTTCTGAGGGTAAAAAATTTTAAACTTTATTCATCTTTTAATTCAAAGAGAATGACTCTCTGAGAACATTATAGTACATAGTTATTCTTTTTGGGAATTGCTGTGTATCACAGAGAAAACAAATAAAAAGGTTTTGGAAATTTATTTAGGGGATTTAGAAATTATGAAATATTCAGCAGGCTGCAGGCATCAACAAAGACTGAACTTGCAGGTTATTTTGCTTGTTTGCTTTGTCAACACACACACACACACACACACACACACACACACACACACACACACACTTTTTGCCACTCAGATAGCATCACAGACCGAAAGCGTTTTGGGGAGAATGAACATTTTCTGTCTGCAGGAGTCTGCAGCTCAAAAATCTCTAATAAAAACAAATTCATTAAACTGCTTCCACAAACGTTTGAGCACATTGAGGGGAGATGATGCAGATGTCAATCCAACAAACAGAAGTAGTATTAGAAAAATAAACTGACTTCAGAAAACAAACTTAGAGAAAGAACCGCTCTTTGTAAAGATTAGTTTCAGAGAAAAGTCGAGTGAACTTTGAAAAGTTCAAACTCTTGTCGGCCTGGTATGCGTTAACAAAAAGCACGATCAAAAAGAAGGCCTCTCTCATTGTTAGAGCAGGAGTGATCAATACAGGTTTGGGATTCTGGTGCAGATGGGAGCACAAAGAGTGTTTCACTGGAAAAAGAAAAAAGGAATTCAATTAAATACCAGCAAACTCTGAAAACAAACATCACTGATTCTGTGAAATGGTGAAAGATTGAAGAAAAAACAACAAACATACCTCACAATCCACAAAGGACAATGAGGTACAAGATGAATGTGTTACCCTGACCCTCGCAGTCACCCTGAGCAAAACTTGAATAGTCTTCTAAAGAGCCTCAAAGTAAAATCACTCCTAAAATTTCATTTACAAGCTCTGATGTCGGCCAAACGGGGTATCAAGGCCCTTTTATTTCTGTTATTCTGAAACTGTGAGCAATGGAAATAAATAAAAAATACAGCTTAAGTTAACAAATATGTCTAACTTCATGGCCTTCAGAAATCCTTGAGTCACAAAAACACAACAAAAAAGTTGCCCAAACGTCTTCTAAAGGGGTGTATAATTGCAAAGAATCTGGTGAGATATATATATATATATATATATATATATATATATATATATATATATATATATATATATATATATATACACACACACACTGCTCACAAAAATTAAAGGAACACTTTAAAGAAACACATTAGATACATCAGATCTCAATATGAAGTTGGATATCTATACAAATAACGACAGGGCAATGTCTTAGGAACAAAAGGATGCCAAGTCTTTTAATGGTAATAAAGGTTTTCAGCCTACAGAGGGCTCAATTGTGTAGACACCCTAAAATCAGAGTGAAATGAAGATGTGGCAGGCTAGTCCATTATTTCAAAAACTTAATTTCTGCAACTCAAAATGCTTTTCAGTATCTTGTGTGGCCCCCACGAGCTTGTGTGCATGCTTTACAACGTCGGGACATGCTCCTAATCAGACAACGGATGGTGTCTTGTGGCATTTCCTCCCAGATCTGTGTGAGGGCATCCCTGAGCTCTTGTACAGTCTGAGGAGCAACCTGGCGCCGCCTAATGGACCGAAACATAATGTCCCACAGATGTTCTATTGGGTTTAAGTCAGGGGATCGTGAAGGCCATTCAATTGTTTCAATTCCTTCATCCTCCAGGTACTGCCTGCATACTCTTGCCACATGAGGCCGAGCATTGTCGTGCATTAGGAGAAAACCAGGACCTACTGCATCAGCGTAGGGTCTGACAAAGGATTCAAGGATTTCATCTGGATACCTTACCATCACTGATCCACCACCAAACCTGTCATGTTGAACGACGTTGCAGGCAACATAACGTTCTCCTTGTCTTCTCCAGACTCTTTCACGTCTATCACAGGTGCTCGGGGTGAACCTGCTCTCGTCTGTAAAAAGTACAGGGCGCCAGTGGCGGACTTGCCAATTCTGGTGTTCTTGAGCAAATGCCAGTGGAGCTCTACGGTGCTGGGCAGTGAGCACAGGGCCCACTACAGGACGTCGGGCCCTCAGGCCTTCTTCATGAAGTCTGTTCCTGATTGTTTGGGTAGAGACATTCACACCAGTGGCCCTCTGGAGGTCATTCTGTAGGGCACGAGCAGTGCTCAGCCTGTTCCGCCTTGCACAAAGGAGCAGGTATCGGTCGTGCTGATGGGTTGTGGACCTTCTACGGCCCTGTCCAGCTCTCCGAGAATAACCGCCAGTCTCCTGAAATCTCCTCCATGTTCTGGAGATTGTGCTGGGAGACACATTAAACCTTCTTGCTGCAGCACGTGTGGATGTGCCATCCTGGAGAAGTTGGACAACCTGTGCAACTTCTGTAGGGTTAAGGAATCGCCTCATGCTGCCAGTAGAGATAATTACTCAAGCCAAAACTAGCACGAGTGGAAAACCAGTCAAAAAAGATCAAGAGGAAGAAACTTGAAACGACCTCCACATGTTAAACCAGTCCTGTTTTGAGGGTTTTGTAATTGTTGCTACTTTGGTGCACCTGTCGTTAAGTCCATGAACACCAATACAGCTGAAAGTGATTAACAATGCCCTCAGCTGCTCAATCAACCAGAAAATTATCAGACAGGTTTAATTGATTTCATGCCAGACCCAATAAAAAAAGTGTTCCTTTAATTTTTGTGAGCAGTGTATACATCGTGAGAACTTGAGCCGTCACAATGAAGGTGATAAAAACTGCTGCCACCTAGCAGTTGGATTTTGAATTGCACCCCACCAAAGAAATAGAGTAAATGGTAAATAAATGGCCTGTATTGGATATACAGCCTTCTAGGATTCTACAACCGCCCAAGGCACTATGCAACACAACCAGTCATTCACCTAAACACACACACACACAGTCACACACACATTCACACGCTGGTGATAATGAGGTACAATGTACTCATAGCTGCCCTGGGGTGCACTGACAGAGGCGAGTCACCACTGGTCCCTTCAACCACCACCAGTAGGCAAGGTGGGTTAAGTGTCTTGTCCAAGGACATGACTGCGACAGACTGAGTGGGGTTCAAACCTGCAACTCTCCAGTTACGGGGCAGGTTTGCATGTAAATTCTCAAAAAAATATCAATACTACTTTTAAAGGGACACTAGGCAGTTTTGGTTTGCTTTAACACCCCCTAGTGTTTGTTTTAAAGACAAACTATTTTACCCCCTCCCTGCGGTGCGCCCGTGTTTTCAAACAAACTGACCACATATTGAAGTTTTACTTACAAGCACAATAGCATGATCACAAGGTCTGTATTCAATTTAATTCCTTCTTTGTCTGTCACTGAGCTCTTTTCATTCAGAAAATGCTTTCCTGATGTGGACTCTTGCATAACCCCTCATTAAGTCAGACGTTCTTTTTCTCTTTTTTGGTTCATCAGATAAAGGTTATCTTTGTTTCTTCTGAGGCTCCACCATGATGAACATGATATAATAAACACCAACCATCTCTAGCTCATCTGTTCTGTAAACATGGATTGCAGTAAAGTGTTATTGTTTGTAGCGTGATGGAAGTCACCACACATTTATTAAATGATCGATAAGATGTAATATTCCATGTCAATATGAATTATCAATCTAATTAATCTTTTGAATAGTTAACCTGGATTAGCTCGCCATTATATGTAGCGTGATGGAAGTCACTACATATTTATTAAATGATCGATAAGATGTAATATTCCATATAAATATGAATCATGATATACGTGACTTGCGAGACTTCAGGTCACCAGTCCAGAGAGACTCCAAGTTGCAAACACGGTATTCTGCCCACAAGGAGCGGAGGGGTCTGAGTGACATTTCATTAACCCTGTCATTTTAGCACATACTGGCTCAAGAAAATGATTAGTGTACCTTTAAATATCGATTCTGTATCATAACACGGAATATCATAATATTTCTGTGTATCGATATTTTCATGCAGTGTGTAAAACAATCATTTTCAGTTCTAGAATGCATTTGTATTAAAATGTCCCTTTATTATAAAACATTAAGAGTTTTTAGTTTTTTTTTTTAAATCACCTGGTCTCAGCAGGGTGATGCTACATCCTCCTCCGCCTGCACCCGTCAGCTTGCTGTGGAGCCCTTTGGCCAGCGTGACCCGACACACCGTGTCTAAGGCGGGATGACCCACTCCCATCACATTCAGATGATGCTGGTTGATATCAATGAGCTCCTAGACATTACATCATTAGTTTAACTCTAACCAGGTGCTCTCTGGTTACATAAATAATAGTTGTGGATTTTAAGAAAAAAGAAAAGCACAATATTTGTACACATTCTGTTGATAAAGAGTACCTCTAGGGTATTGTAGTGCTCTCCTGTGATAGGCTCACAAGTCATCTCTGTGAGGACTTTCTCACAAGTGCAGGAAATGGCATCAACTGAGTCGAGTACAGGGACCATGATGGGTGGAAACTGGAGGAGGGGAAATAATAATAATAATAATAATAAACATTTTCTGCCAGAATCCACGTGTAATTATGGAATCTCCAGTAGTTTTCTGACAGACAGACTTGTCTACAGATTACACAATGGCACGCTGGACTCTATTTGTGTGAGCCCATCTCCTTAAGGTGGAAATTTAAACACCTGCTGGCGTCGCCAAGGCAACGACACACAGGGGTCCCGGCTAAGAGTTTAATTTTAATATTTTATGGAGGCACTCAACCCCATGCTCTGGAGTATCAGCCACGCAAAACCACTGCCTATTATATTAATTATAGTGTCAGCGAGTAACACATGGGGGGAGGGAAAAACCATTTAGTACCTTGTTAATTCTGTCCTTCACCCTGGCAACAAGTACCTTGGTGCTACGTGGTACTTTGGTGTTTGTGAGGAGGATTCTTAATAAAGGCACCCTGGATGGAATAAAAGATCAGAGTTCAGGATTTTACAGACATTTGGTTCCTGGGATTAAAAAACACACACACATAATTATTTGTTTAATTGACCATTTAAAAAATTAGCTCATCAGCATCAGTACCTGCTGAGTGGTATTATCTTCCCCGCTAAAAATCTCAGCATGCCTCCTGAAAAACAAAAGAAAATCATATGTGTGATGATGATTAGCAGTAATGGTGAAATATTCTTGATAAGAAGAAACTATATCACATCTGTTATGTTTGATCGTTTCATGCCTCACCCCACGTTCCCACAGCGTTGTCCACTCCTGAAGGATTTCCATGAATGATCATCTCTCCTTGGAACGCCCAGCTGTTGATGAGCTCCAGGTCCTCCTGATGCCACCTGCAATCAAAGAAATAAAATGGTAAAAGAAGGAATTGTAAATTCTACATCAGGTCTTTTAGGATGAATACTGTATTCAAACCAAACTTTACAATAAATGTATAAACGTTGCTTTGTGTGCTCTGTTGGTAAAGAATCTCAGTGAGAACGATAACAAACGGCCATGCACAATAATTTAGATATACTCTAAAATGTTGTCAGTGATTTTAAAAGTGCTGAAGTGATGATTAGGTGTCACAGCTATTCACATTCCCCAGAGAGTATATTCATTTACAAGCTGTGCAGAGTTTCATCAATAGATCCACACTGTGATCAGATACAATTACACACCAGAGAACCTGAGCATCTGTGAACAAACCATTAGAGGTTAGGAATATAAACAGCTGTTAGAGAAACGGCTTTTATTTTAACTAACCGAGTCGTCTTTCAGTCATGATTTGATGACTTATCAATAGAAAAAAACAAGAAGTGGCTTTGTACTTTGAGCTTGCTGACAAAAAAAAAAGAATAATTTCATGAATTAGGTTATTTCTTTTTTCTTTAAAGGGGACATATTATGCAAAACTCACCTTTTACAGCCTTATCGCTGCCATGTGGGTCTCTACTGTCTCTATGAACACCCCAAACGCAAAATAAATCCTTCCATCAATCTTTTGTCAGTGTGTGGTTTTAGGAAATATGTGCCGAAAACAAGCCGTTTCCAAAAGTCACCATTTGTGATGTCACAAACGGGGAAATTAGAATTGAATCACCTCTCACTTGCTAGCTCTATTTCAAATAGAACCTTTTGATCTGAGAGAGTAGAAAAAGCACATGTGTGTTAGCCGTTCTTAGCATTCGTTAACACACACATGCATTTCCCATTCTCAGGTCAAAACGTCTGCTGAAAAATAGGCTTACTATGCAAAAATTGACTGAAAATCATAAAACCCTTCTCTTTACATTAACTTATTACCTGGCAGTGTGATCCCACTCTTTGAGAGGAACTGGGATGGTTCCGCCTGCACAGAGCAGAGCTGCAGCTAAACACACCGAGTAGGCGGCGCTGGACCCGAGTCCGGCTCCGGTCGGTAACTCCGACCACACCGACACCGTCAGGCTGGGCAGCTCACTAAGAACAAAATCATAAAGACTCAGCTTCTCTTTTAGTTAAACTCTGCACAGCTAACACCATACAAGATTACTGAATATATATGCAACAGCATCAAAGTATAAGTAGAGGTCATTTTGACTTAAACAAAGTAATGTAGAGTTCCACACAGAGCAGCAGAAACTCACTTGACACTTCTGCCAATATCTGTCATGCAGGCTGTTTTCAGGCAGAGAGAAGAATCCTCTAAACTAATAGTCCACGTCTTCTCTCCGGGGAAAACCACATCCAGACTTGTTAAAGGGTGCACAGTGGCCCAGCGCCTACCTCTCATTAGGGGCCATCCTGTCAGAAATCCTTCACCTCTATGAGACACGCCAGCATCGTGTCAGTGTCGATTAAACACTCCAACAACCCGCAGCTCTAATGTTCCCGAGCAGGCTTCCTGTTCACAGCTGCTAGAGTCACAAACATCTCTGTCTGGGTCTTTGTTACGACCAAGACGAGAATTTGCTTCGTCAACAACTTTTTGCATAAATTAAACAAATTTAATAGTTTGAAATAGGAAAAATGGCAGAAAAAACTGTAATAAACCCTAACAAAGTTCTTCACTGTAGCATTTAAAGTACTGTGCAAACATTTTGAACCACATCTAATATCTTTATATTTAAATTTCCAATTATTTAGTTTGTGTAGAACATAAAACAATTTGCCTGGTCTTATTAAATAGTTTTGCAGGACTTTTTGGAGATATTTAAACATGGTTTTTTCGTTTTATTTGTATTTTGGTTAATAGAAGGGACTATATAAATACAAGCCGTTTACTACCATGCCTTACAAACAACCAGAAGCTACAATAAAAACATGCATTAGCAACATTAAACATTTGCAATTTGCAGAACTGTCAAATTATTACAAATTTTTGTTTTCTTATGCCTGTGAATGGAGATCATCAGCATGCAGGAATTAGCACATCTGTTTACGAAAATTTTCTTGCTGAAGTGTGTGTGACAATAAGCTACAAAAATTGGAATTGTAAAAATATCTCACCCTGATCCAAACAGAGACATGTAGGTGTAGAGGAAGGTTAAGGTGGCCATGTTGCTGGTATCCAAATTTCCATTGGTTAGACCCATAAATTCACGTAGTCGCTTCAAAAGATCAGAATCCAAACGCTTTCCCACCTCCTTTTGACCTGATATTATTATTTAAAGGCAGACACACAGGGCATGTTAAACATATATAAATACATTAACTATATCATATTAAGACATGCATGTGTATTAAGTAGGAATGTATGAACACATATCTTATAAATCAATATATTATGCATTTATTGAATAATAATTCACCTGTTAGTGATTAATATAATGCTAATTTGGCCAAAGGTGAGGCTGCAATCATTGCAATCACTGATTTTAAGTGTTGGATCATCTCTCACCACTAAAATCAGACAGAAGCTGCTTCAACTCAGACAGGTCCCAGCAGAGGAAGGTGTCGATGTTAGGGAGGTTGATGCACACTTTGCCATCAGAGGTGGCTTTTAGTTGCAAATATGTTCTGAGGTTCAAACTCACAGCCAGAGCCACCTGAGGAGGAAACATCAAACCAGACAGAAGATCAATCAAACTAAATCTACAAGTTTGGACACAGGTATGTCACAATTATAAATGAAAAAGATGTGCACTGACAAAAATGTAAATACAAATAGTTCTACAGTCATGTAGACGTGGTTGATTTAACTAGTTCAACAACCAGTCCCTCATCTTTTAGTTACTGGTTTTCTGTATTACCTTTCCGTGAACAACAGCATGCTCTCCGTGGAGGATGGCCTTCCCAGGAGCAGAAACCAGACAGTCCCTGACCTGCATCTCTGTAACAGCTTCCACAGTCCAAAACGTGTCCAACTTTTCACTTACAGTATCAGTGACAGGCTTAGCTCATGTTAATCTGCTGAGAGAGCCACGACCATTTTAGTTTGGCAACAAATGTATGGCTCTTCAAGAAAGACTATACATCCATTTGAAATTTACCGAAGCATTTGTTTTGACCAAACACAACTAATTTGCCATGAAGAAGCTGTCAGACAGACGTGACAGTACTAAAAACAGAGCTTATGCATACAAAAAAAGACGAGCACAGAGTCGATTCTCAGTATCCAATCAGCGCAGCGAATAATTTCACATGTTTCCTTTTGACCAATCAGCATCCTACAATCCGCTACGACACGATGAGTTGACCAATCATGCCATGGTTTTGAAACACCTACAAACTACGGGAGCAACGTAGGGACAAAACACAAATGTAAACACTCGCTGCTAGCTTGTACTTCAAAATGACATCGTTTCTCATTAAACCTGCTCTCCTCCGCGGTTTTGTGCGGACCCACAGGCTCATATTGTGTTCAGATCGAAGGTATTTATGAAGGACTACTGTATGGTAAAGGGGAATTTAAAATGTTTCGTTCATGTCTGTGTTTAGCATCAACAGTGCTTTGCATGTTTGTTACAAAATCTCAATAAAGGTTTATAAAACGCTTATTTTAATGCTGTTGCGTTTCTCCTACAGCTATACCACTGATGGAGATATCAAAGCACCTAAAATTTACACCAGAACTGGAGACAAAGGTTATTTATTATCTTCCATCATCTTTTGCTTTGAAGCACCTGATCCATAGCCTAGTGAACTAGACCAAATCTTGCTTTGCAGAATTTGTATATATTTACATATATAGGATGGCTTGCCAGGCTACCTGATCCAGTCAATTAATGAAGAATATGACTAATTATTTAAAATATATTTAGAAATGCTGATTTTGTTCTTGCTGTACAGGCTATTCCAGCACATTCACAGGAGAAAGGAGGCCTAAGGAAGATCAAATATTTGAAGCCTTGGGAAATACAGATGAGCTGTCATCAGCTATAGGGTAACATGTTTTTATTTAGCACATTTTATACAAAATTGTAATTTTTCACATCAATTAGGAGCCGAAAAGCCTATTAATTGAATTTCTGCACTTGAATAGAGGTAAAATAAAACAAAAATTATGAAATCATCAACGTGAAGAATTATCTAAAAGTTTATATATATATATATATATATTATAATCTGTGTAGAATAATCCTGTCATAATTTACAGGCTGGCCAGAGAATTCTGCCTTGAGAGCGGTCACACATTCACACACCAGCTGGACAAGGTTTGAGTTTTACATTGTACTTCAGTTAATATTGTGCATTCACTAGAAATAAGATTTTATGTTGTATAACTGCAGATACAGTGCATTCTTCAAGATCTGGGCTCCAATATCGCTACCCCTCAATCATCTGCAAGAGAAAGTCACATAAGTAGGTTAATTCTGGCTCATCTGTATCATTTAGAAAAAATATCCTTCATGCTTAGACATTTTGCTGTTTCTTTTTGTTTTTGCAAGAGAAAACAATATTCAATGCACAGCCAATTACAGACTTGGAAACCTGGATTGATCATTTCACAGAAGAACTTCCACCTCTGACCAACTTTATTTTACCAGTAAGCCTTGTTTATTTTCCTGTAATGATTTTATGAGGGTCTAGATTTACATACATTTGGTTTGTATCTCACAGTCTGGTGGGAAGAGCAGTGCAGCGTTGCACTTAGCTCGGACAGTCTGCAGGAGAGCCGAGCGCAGGTCAGTTACTAATCATTAAACTTGAATTGATTCAGATGTTTGTCCTGTTCTGACAGTTTTGTGTTTTTGGCACAGTGTCACTCCAGTTGTGCGTTCTGGGGAGGCAGACCCAGATGTTGCCAAATATCTAAACAGGTCAGTGTTGTGTATTAAAGCCAGGGGGACATCTTTTTTCTCTACGTGTCTGACAAGTGTCCCGTTTTCTCTTAGGTTGAGCGACTACTTGTTCACGCTTGCCAGATATGCCGCCATGAAGGAAGGCAGTGAAGAGAAGATCTACACAAGACCTGAATGACCACACTGAACATCAGAGTTCTTCATTTATTCTTGTTTGTGCAGATGCTCCGTTTGTTATAAATGCAGAACTCTAAATACAAAAAAGTTTTAAAATTGTTCATGTCAGTTCACAAATCAAAGGTTATGTGTACATTCTGTGTAATCTTAGTTTTATTAGACAATATCAGTTAAATCTTCATTTTAATCCCACACTCAAGGTAAAGAATTAGATTTTATACTTCTTGATGGGTGTCACATGACATCACGTTTTAGTCCAGTAGCAGTATTTCAGGTGTGTTTTATCTTCTTCCCATCACACAGTCACATGATCTGGCACCAGCCCTGGCTCTTCTGGGATAGGGTGCTGGCCCAGGTCATCAGAGACAGATTGCGGTCTTCATATGGAGGATAACGCAAATAGGTGATGCATTCAAACCGCGTGCCTCTAAGTAAGCACGCTTTGATGTGAGAGAAGGTATCGAAGCTGTAGCGGCCATGGAGGGATCCCATTCCACAAGCACCTGGAAAAAAACATTAAAATCTTGCAAAAGTGTTATTTGTAATGGTTTCGCATCATTTTAAATGTACGGAATGTTGCAGACTTACCCACTCCACCAAAAGGCAAAGCCACCATCAAACTCTGCAAGATGCAGTCATTGGAGCAAAAGCTTCCACTTGAAGTCTCACTCATTAGTCTTGAGATGACCTGCGTTAACACGAGTATAAAGCACTCTAGAATAACCCAGAAACAGTGTTTAATACGTTTTACGTTTCTCTTATGTACCTTACTGTTAGTGGAATATGCGTACACACAGAGGGGCTTCTCCTGCTTATTAATAAAAGCAATCGCTTCATCCACATCATTTACTGTCAGAATTGGAAGAACTGGGCCAAAAACCTCCTGTTTCATGATGGGGTCAGATTCTGTCACTTCTGTGAGAACTGTTGGGGCTTCAGATCAAAAGGAGCATCGTCACTAGATCGCATCTATAAGTAGATGACACCCACAGGGAGTTGTTCTTACCAATATACTTCTCTGCCTCGATCACCTGCCCACCAGCCACCACCTTGCCTGACCTCCACAGCACGTCTCTCGCACGATTGAAGATCTCCAAATTGACCATGCGTCCAAAGCTGCGGGACTCTTTGGGATCAGGACCGTAAAACTGCATCAGACAGCATTTCAGAGCCTGTACCAGTTGCCCTTTTACATCTGTGTGGCATAAAATGTAGCTGGGAGCCAGTAAGCTCTGACCCGCATTGTGGAAACGGGCCCAAGCGATGCGCTGCACTGTGGTGGTGATGTCACAGTGCTGATCCACGTAACAGGGATTCTTGCCACCCAGAATCAGAGTGACGGGCGTGAGCGTTCGGGCTGCAGCCACAGCAATCCTGCTTCCCTCATCTCTGCTTCCTGGAAAAGAACAGCTGTTTTAGATTCATTTCAAACCTTTTAATTCCCAAAAAGTACATTTGATGATATAATTGTTTACCTGTGAAGAAAACGTGATTGAATTTGAGCTCCACAATTTCAGGTAAGTCACTGATGCCTGCAAGAATGACATGGAAGCATTCCTTTGAGGAAAGCAAGAGTTTTGAATCAGAAAACTCATTTTATTTGAGCCTTGACCAAAACAGCAACATTTTATTCCAGCAGTACTACTCTGGATGACCAAATATACATACAAAACCGCTGCATTTTACTGCCTCAGAGACTGTTTTTTACCGTAAAATGACCAAACTAGTTTTATTTTAACTGCAGCCTTCAGAATAAGTTGAAACATGAAACAATTGGAATAATTATGTAGTTCAACAATGGTGAGGAAAAACTTTAATCCAAATACCGCACTTAAGCTTTTATTGATACTACACACCCAATACGATTGACAGCTTAACCTCCCGAGTCCTGAGCTTTTGTTTGATGTGCCATTTTTATTTTACCAAGTTATTTCGGATTCGTAGGACCCCCAATGACTTAAAAACAGAACATTGTTTTGAAGCAAAATTAAAATGAAAATAATAATAATGCAAAAATTAATTTAATAAAAAAAATTAAGAGTACTTGAACGAGAACAAAGGGAACTGATCATTAAAAAAAATGTACACAGCAGTTTTTGTTTTATTTTGAATTGTCTATAAACAGCATATAGTTGATAAATCATTTCCTTTATGCTGTATTATTTTATGATCTCTGATGTGTCCCAAAAAGAACTCGTCACACATCCTAGACTCATAAAATAATACAGCAGCTGCAAATATGAACATTTCCCCTCTAACATTGGCATAGTTTTATTTCTTTAGTGTTCAGATTCTCAATATTTCTATTTTATACTCAATCAACCCAAAACACCTCAGATTTACCTGAAATCCATTTTTTTCCTGCAGAAATTCACTTAAACGCCAACACTTCCCTCTTATTAACCTTTAAATGACCCTTTTCTGCTCAAAATTGCCTTTTGGAGCTTGAAAAATACCTTAACCTCAATAAAGACTAAATGCCTTTTTGTTGCAGATTGCTTACTTACATTATCTAAGTAGAAGGGGATGAGGCGGTGGAGAAGCTCTGTTGTGTGCACGGTGTACTCTGATGGACTGATAAGTGCACAGTTTCCTACAGGAACAAGAATAAACATCAGAGAAGCTGGGAGAGTGGCTTTAAACTTGCTCTTGTGCAAAAGCTAAACCTAACCTGCAGCAATAGCCCCAACCAGCGGCACCAGACACAGCTGGACTGGACTGCACCAGGTCCCCATGATCAACACCACCCCCAGCGGCTCACGGATCACCAGACACTCATCCAGGGTGCTGGACTGCACCAAGTTCAACAGGTTACAGATCAGGCAAAATACCAACAAGTCTGCAGGTCAAAGGTTGACCAGCAGGAAAAATAAATCAGAATTCCTGAAAAAAGGTCAAAGCAATTTAAAGTTAATCTGCTTTACTGGGTTCAGCAACAAAATGCTTCTTCTTAGCAGCCAGACTGGAATGTTTCTTTCTGTAAACCTTGAATAATCTCATTCACGTTGTTATGAAAGACATTTTGGTGAAATGGGGCAAAGCAAACGGTGGTCCCACCAGGTTCTTTTCCACAGACTGAGGTTGCATCCACTTCTTAAGGTTGCTGATGGCGTGAAGAGCCTCGTTCTTGACGGTGATCAGCTCAAACACAACCGTTTCAAATCGTGGCTGATGGTGAACAAATGTAGACAAATGTACGAAAAATTCACACGTGTGGGTCAGAAAGTCACAAAGATGTATCGTCAGAAAACATCAGCTCTCACCTTGTGAAGGTCTCTTCCTAGAGCATCCACAAAGTCACACTGGTGTACCTCCAGCATACGCACCACAGCCTCCAGCTGGGCCAGTCTGAAGTCTTCTTTCAAGCTCCGTCCAGACTGAAAGGCGATCCTGGCCCTCCTCATCAGACCCTGACTCTCTAAAGGGAATGTCTTCGAACAGGGCTCCTCCAGCCTGGTCCTGGAACAGTGAAGTGTTATCTAAACATTCTCTCAGGAAAAACACATTTTCTATCATTATCCCTCTACCTCCTGCATGTTAACTGGCCATTCCTTCTGCAAGCATAGCATGCCCTCGATTCTGCACTCATCTTTTCTCCAGTCATAAAATCTGCAGTGTCTGTTCTCTCTGGATGGAGGGATGTGAAGCCAAGTCTGGGCACCTGCTCTGTAAAAACCCCACAGGCTTGGAGGACAGCAGGAGCTCCAGCCAACCAGCTGAACCAAGCTGCAGTCAACTTGACCACTCAGTCACATCACAGGTATTCACTTATTTAAACATGTACATGCAAACAAAGGTTTCTTAATATATTACCTGTGGAGAGCTTTGAACCATCTGATTGGAGAGGGACTCTGTGGGCTGCTCATCTTTGATTTTCAGGCTGAACCAGCAGAGAAAGTTGCACTGATCACCTCCTCATGGAAAGCAGCAGGCAGTGAGCAGCACCGAGGAGGGTTTGAGTCAGGACTGAGCATTTACAACGTAATCCTTCCTGTGTGGTATTTAGGGGAACAAAACCTGAAAATTTGCCAGTTTGCAGCCACTGATCCACAGCACGCCTCAGAGTGGTTCCATGAGTTGTGACTCAACAGGTGTTTTTAATCAATCATTCATTTAATCTGGGGGGAAAACATCAGATTCATTTTAAAGGGGACACATTATGCAAAACTCACTTTTTGCATCTTTTTGAGCAGCCATGCTCGTCTCTACTGCCTCTATAAACACTCTAAAGGTGATAAAAAACATCCCTTTGTTTTCTGTGTTTGGTTTTAGGATTTATGTGTCTAAAACAAGCTGTTTCAAAAACTCCCCTTTTGTGATGTCACAAACGGGGTGAATTAGACTAAAACTACCTCTCATGTGCAAGAGAGAACAGCTGCTGGAGGAGCAGCATCTCTACTCCAAGCCCCTTCCAGATATCAGAGCTTCTCAGCTTACAGCAGCTTGTGCGGGAGAGGGGTGGGTGTGGCCAGCTCCAGCTTGTTTTCTTAAAGTGACAGAGCCCTGAAACGGCTCATTCTGGAAGCTACTGAAAATGTCAAGAGTAAAACTTCTGAAATCACTTAATGTGAGAGAGATTTAGAGCAAAGAACATCATGAACATGTTTTGTATCGATGAACTGTTACAACTGAAGAAAAAAGTCATAATATGTCCCCTTTAATGGTTTAAATGGTTTATATAACACTGGATTTAACATTACAGGATGAAAAAGTATCATACATGTAGACAAATTTAACATGAGCATCCTTTTTGTTAAAAACAAGAACATTCAACACTCTTGTGCATCCAGTTTTCAAAGAGACAAGAGGTTACACTTTCACAGGAAGGATGGGAACATTTTCATAAAGTTTTATTGTGTCTTGTACGATTGGATAGTGAGCGCTAGCGTTAGCAGTCCACTAAAACAATAAAAGTCCAGCCCATTCCTGACGTCATTATAAAGTTAATCAGAAGAGTCAAAACGAGCATTAGAGGTATTGTTCATCACTATCACACACTCACTGTAGTGTGTCTAAAAATCTGTTTGCAGCGTTTCCAATTCATAAAAATAAAAGTATAAGCCTCCTCTAATTTCAACATCTTACTAGCGGACAGGAAGGAACATTTCTTCATATACGTGTTATGGTAGCATTTTAATTATAAACCTTTTCATATATAAGTTTTCAGACAAGTTAGTGCCCATAGTACTACTAGTCACTAACAACATACTCATTCATGACAGAAAACACTTTTTGCATATTAAAGAACTCGATAAAGATTTGAACATTCTCTCTGACCGAGAGTTGCAGTCCTTTCTCAGATTAACGTAACTCCTGGACCCTGTGTAAAGGTTTAGGTTAATAAGGTCACATTTTCCCTCTTAACCACCCCCTCCACCCCCATCCAAGAGCTTCGAGCCACTAAAACAAGTGCAACACTTTCGAGGGAACGTCGTCTGATCCAGCTGTTGTATTTGGTTGACGGTTCGTGTCTGTGACATCATTTCAAAAGGTTTTCAGACCTCAACATCTTTCCCGCATGGCTTCAAAAGTCCACAGAGATGTTTTGAGAGTTAATGTCAACTCCTCTCTGGTTGCAGTAGAGCGATTGAGTTACCGCTCTGTCCTGTGAGAGAAGAAGTCCAGGAGAGCCCAATTTCTATGGCTTTTGTTCCAGTATTTGTTATTCTTGGTTGGAGCTGAAATACGGTCACGGAGAGGGGTGACGGTGGAACATGAGGCACTCTGCATAAGTCAGACATGTAGTGAAAATGGTGTCCTGGTATAAAATACAGGAACGCTGCGGGTTAGGTGTTGAGCACAGACCATGTGGGACAGCTGCGTCTGCTCTACTCTGCAGATACAAATATCAACAAAACAATTCCAGTTCATGGTATTTTTGTTTTTCCTTAAAGGTAATGATGAGAGGACATCTTTTATATCAAACAGTATGGTCGGATTCTCTGGAAAAAGATCATTCCTGCTTTTACAAAACAGGTTATTTCATCTCAGCTGTAGAGAAAACATTCAAATCAGAAAATCTCTCAACTCAATGCAAAATAAATCTGATTCAGGTTCTTAACATGAACTAACGTTCCTTTTTTTTCCCAGGAAATCTTTAAAAAAATTCCTAAAAAATTGGCCTAAAGTTTTCATGGTGATGACAGCGAATCGTACAGATAAACTCATGTGAATCAATCATCTGTCTGATGGCTTGCACTTCATCTGTATTGCTTTCCAATTCTGTTAAAACAGTGGGGTTTAGACCCAAGAAATACTCTGTTAGGCCTGAGAAACAGATCTAATTCATCATATCTTCACTTTAGGAAAGAGGAAGTGTTAAAAAATAGCTGTGCAACAGGAGCAGTGGGGTCGACTCCACACCATCAGAGCCCATCCAGGTTTTATAGGAGGGGAAAAGAGCAAAATCAGACTCTACGTGTCTTTTTGACCCCCCTTTTGTTCAAGCCGGTGGCCCTTTAATGAGAAAGGCTGTAATCCAGGTGAGCTGAGCCTCTGGCTTGGTTAACACCAGCTTTCTGTTGCAGATTGTCCCAATGCAGCCGTTAGGAGAGTTCGAAGCCTGTGTTCATACTGATAGCGTAGCGCAGTTTGTCACGCAGGATGCTCTTCTTGCTGTAGTTGGGCAGTTTGAGGAGGTTGAAGCACGTGGACGAAGTAGGAAGTCGACCACCAGGCTCCTTCTTTCGGATTGTGAAGAAGCCCCTGAGGACGCTGCCAAGAGTGTCTCCAGTGTCCTGCAAGGAGACGGCAAAATTTCTAAATCTCATACGTTTTTTTAATGCAACACTGAAGAGTTTTAACACTTTAAGCTATTGTTTTCAAACTGGTTTCAGTGGTTCTTGAGCCAGAAACTTCACATTAGACAGCACTCTGGAGCCCTCTGATGACCAGAAACTGCACTGAACAGTTTTGTGGTTTGGGTATGTGCACTAGTGGGAGGTCTCTATGTATTTGCTTTATGGTAATAGCTGTTTACTGTGATGGTAGCTCATATAAAGGCTAGCTTTAAGTAAAAGTAAGAGAGTAATGTCTTTGGAGGCAACGCAAAGAGCTAAAACCAGAGAGAACACCGGCACAGCCTACACTCGTTTGAGGGAGCTGAAGGAATCTATGAAATCACAGACTGATGGTGACCTGGCTTTGTTGCTACTAGACTTGTAAGTAATGATATTTTTTGTCCAACAGTGTGAATCATTTTACTTCGTGGCCTGTTTAATATCAGTTGGCTAGTGTTAGCGTTAGCTCGTTGTTGGCACTAGCGGCTGTGGCAGGGTTGCTTTCAACCAGTAGGGGGAGAGACGGGAAACTAATTTAGTGTTGTTTTAAAAGATGTGATCAAATGAAAAATCCCCCCTAAGCATAGGGAAACTTTAACTTTCTCTCACCTGATCGTCTGAAACTTCCACACATCGGATGGAGAAAGGTGGTTTGAGGTAAGCAAAACCTAGAAGAGGCGGCCTTGAACAGCTGGTCACAAACTGTAATAAAAACATTCAAAACCTCACTGACCAGAAATAAAAGCATTTGGCAGAGTCAAAAACATTAAACATACTTTAAGGAACATAGCCCTCTCTTCAGCGTTAAAGTCACTAGACAGGATGTCCCACAGCCAGATGATGACCCGATGGCTACTGTGGAAACCGCCATAGTAGACGGTGTGTTTCCTGAGGAAAACGAGAACTATGAGCATTTTCCTGCAATGGTTAACCACTAAATCAGCACAAGAAAACATCAAATGGCCATGTTTGTGTTGATGCATCATACTTAAGGTCATCTAGATCGATCTCGGCGTTATCCCCCGAGATAAGCCGCTGAACCTCAGGTGTGGAAAACATGTGCAACCACTCGGGATTAATGATGCTCCGGAAGCCTCGGATGAAAGCAGCCGTTTGTTCTTTAATCTGCGTGTGCATCCGGAAGTGAGCCATCAGGTGGATGTAGCTGATCCTGCAGAGGATGTTAATGATGAACTCAGAGCTGGACCAAGATTTCTACTGAGTTCTAATCACAGAACTTTTATTTATGAAATAAATCTTAATTTACTCACTTGTTTTCATTGGTGACCGGCATGGTTTTCCCCCCAGGAATCAACTCATGACAAACGAGCTGCAAAGGATTTTTTTAGTTAACATTGATATTGTGAAACCCTCCCCTAACCCCCTAGCCTGGTTGGAACTGTGACCCGGTGAAGGCCATGGAGCTGTTTAGGAGTTAATGCATCCTCAATCACCCCTAGAACCTCCCTCACACCTCTGAGCAGCAGGGAACAAAGTGCATGCACTGATGTTGCACACTGGACTCTCTGTGGCAAAGGGGATCCCAGCACCTCCCACCTACCACTCGTGGTCTCATGTTGTGACTGTCTGAAGTTTGTGCTTTTGCAGTAAGGTGTTTTTTCCTGCAAACTGTCTCTGCCCCCGTGTAGGGAGCAGACGGGGAGGCGGGGGATCATTTTCTTATCTTTAACAGAAGCAGTAACAGCATAGCAGCCTGCCCACAGTTCCTGTTTGTGTCTGTTAAATGTGCTGTATTTCAAGTCTGGATGGGTTGTTCTGAAACTGAAATTCTCCCATCGTGGGATCAATAAAGTTCATTCATTCATTCATTGTACGCGAGTAAAATTAAGTCATGTTTTAAGAGTTTACTTATTCACCTGCCCCATAACATCTTCATCATAGGACAAAGTCAGTCCCAGATCCCCCACGTCTCCATCATAACGCTGAAAGGAAATCAGAAAAAAATAAATGATATTAGAAGATAAAAATTGGGGAAATAAGGAAAGTTTAAAGCAAGGGTAAACTCGTCTGACCTTGATGGAAGTGAGGTTTTTGTAAAACTCTGAGTCCAGAGAAGGAAGCTCATCGATAGAGCTGTAGAAGGTGCTGTGGTGGTGTCCCAAGACTTGACTGAGGAAGAAGGAGGCAAATGGGACGTCCACGACGATGCCCTGAGATCATGAAACAAAACATTCCTCAAGATTTACCTCAACATCACATTCAGAGCGAGAAAATAAATCACTTTTAGATAAAAGTGTACCTCGTAAACAGCTTTCCCGAGCATCTTCCCCACAAACTCAAACAGCTGCAAGTGATTCTCGTGGATGTAGGAAGTAGGTGACGGATACAACCTTTCGTTTCCACTCGTTGTCTGCAAGAAAATAAAAAGGCGTCAAACCAAATGGGAAACTGATGGATTAAAAACAGGACGCTGACTGGGTTACCTTGAACAAATTAAGAGCAGGATTGAAAACTTTCTTAATGATCTCCTCTAGAAACTCCTTGAAAACACCATCTTGATCGATTCCAGCCTCGTCCACTCCCAGGTCGTTAACAAACTTCACACGAATCACACCTTTTATAGAATTCACAGGTAACCTGCGGAGCTGGTCGTATCCATCCTTCAGGGAGGAGCGTCCAAGTATTATTAAGGAACAACTCAAAAAGTGACGCACTGTTATTAACAATATACCTCCAGCATCCTCGATCGGCGAATGGTGATATGAGTGACGTGTGGCGAGGCGGAGCTCGTTTCTACCAACCCTAAACTCTCTTTTTCCTTTGTGACGATGTTTCTGAACAGCAACACCCTCTGAAACAAAGGAGATAGTAAAATATAAGTGTGGAAGAAAAAAGGACATCAGCTTAAAAGACGGCAGTGTGCTCACGTTTTTATGTGGGATGACATGAGGGATGTACTGCAGTAAAAGCTGGGCTCTTTTCTTGCCTTTTTCCAGCTCTTGGAACAACAGACTAGGCTTCAGATCCCTGAATGCACCAACAGAGACACTCATCACTTAAACAATGAAGTCATTAACTGAAAAAACAAAGAGAGAGAGTTTGGGGCTTTGTATTTACTTGCGTAGCCAGTGATCGTCAGGAGTGAATCTACGCCGGCAGTCCCGCTCATAAAGCACCATCAGCCAACCGTGAACACTGTGGAACAGCTCCAGTTTCTCTCCTTTTGCATTTTCTTTTAATTAAAAAAATCTAATTAAAATAATTCACTTTTTTAAAAGGAGGGAGCGTCACTGTGAGGCCATCCACTCACCTAAGATGCCATCCCAGATCATCTTGAACACAAACGTGTTTAGAAACGAGGAGATGGTGAGAAGCTCCTCCAGCTTGAAAGAGGTTTGTTCTTCGTAAACTTCAATATCATCCAGGATTCTGTCAAATTCAATAAAAGCCGAAAACCACAGCAAGGTATTTCAAAAGACTAATTAAAATTACAGTTAGTTTTCTGGAGAGTCATTAAAATCGTTAAAACTTGAGGAATTACGTTATGAGGTGACGTGAGCAGTCACAGAACAGCATGAGCATGGCCAGCAGCTGTTTGGACTCTTCGGTATCGTTGTTCAGACACTCCATGAAGAGCTTGAGGCCCCCCTGAGGACCAAGCTCACAGATGAAGGCCCACAGTTTGGGTAAAAGATCATCAAGGTGTGTCAGACCTGCAGAAAACCAGAACAAGACACACATCATTATGGCGGTGCACATGTAACACAGCAGCATGTCAGTCTTTCACTGACCTGTGAGTATCTGGAGGCGTATTTGAGTCAGAGTGGACAGCGCGGTTTGGTACAGCACACAGATGCTGCACACTTTCTGAACTTCAGCGGAGTCGACTCGCTTCCCTCCGACCGGTTTCAGGATGTTTCGTACTGAAGCCGACTTCTGAAACGCTCTCTTGAATAGATCTGTAGAACAGCAACACATCACTTTCTCACTGAAAAACACTGATAACATCTGGTTCCTGTTTAAAAAGCAGCTTGGGTCTTACTTTTAACCGGCAGGTTGTTCTGTGACGTGCTCGGCTGTGGAGGAGGGGGCGTGGCCTCCTGACTCTCCAGCTTCTTAGAGAGGACATCACTGAAGAGCGTTCGGATTACAGACACGCCCCAAAGGTACTGAAGCTGCTTGGTGACCAGCGGCATCGACTCATTTAGACTAAAGGGAAACGAAGTCAAGAAGCTTCCTTTATTTTTAAACAAAGAAATTCCTAATTAAAATAAAATTGATAGTAATTAACCTAGAAGAGAAGATAGTCATCCTTAAATAAACGGAACTTTAAAGACCAAGTTCACTCGTTTTTCCAACACATCTGCAGAGGTCTCTAGTAGTAATAAAGGCCTTGTGAGTTGATCTCTGTGTGAAAAAAGATTTGGCGCTCTTGTTTCAGGAAGTAGAAGTGAGCCAGATGACAGGTGAGCAGAAAACAGCAGGATCTGGAGTCTTTCCTGATATTTGGACATCTCGCCTCTGATTGGCTAAGAGCAACATGACTCTACCACTGACTGTTTGTTTTGCAACGTTGATGTTTTATCTCCACAAATAACACAAGCCTTAAAAAGTTCTGTCATGTTGTGGAGTTGCTAATGCTAACAGTTAGCTTCTACTAGTCGAGACGTTCTTTACTGTTTCCTGGACGCTAAAACAACAACAGCCTTCCCCGTCGTGAGTCAAGATGGGTGAGTCCATGAATGTTAAGCGACAGCGTGACGTAGATCTGTCTGGCTTTTCTAATCTGAGCGTTTCCCCGTCTCTTTTCTATCGGCGGCTAATGCAGTAAATCGGGGTAGAAGACTATTTACAGGTTCAGCCTGCATGTTAAACTCAGAGTGACCGATCATATTTCAAAAATAACAAGTAAAAAACGGTTTCTCAGTGAACTTGGCCTTTAAGCTTTAACAAAAGTTGTAACTATTGTCAAAACATTTGACACAGATGTTTATCTAATCTTAGCAGATGTGAAATTATTAAAGACATGTTAGATTTCCAAACTGACCCATAGTCTACAGTTTGAGAGAACCAGCCCAGGACGGGGTGCCAGTGGGTTAAGTTGGACTTCTTCTGTGATACGTATCTCTGGCAGTATGACAGCATGTCAGTCAGGTCCTTCACAAAATGATTAGCCTCCTCTTCCACGACTTTCTCATTAAGGTAGCCCAGATAAATCAGGTTTCCTGGTTAAAAGTAACAATCCAAAGCTTTTTAGATTGTTTTATACAAAGACACTATAATAAAGTGGTAAATACTATAATTAATACTCATCAAAAATATTATACCAAGTAAGCAGAGTGTGTGGCTGCCTTCAAGACAAACACAAATGTCCAGGCACTGTTCTTCCCGACTGAGAAACAAAATGAACTTTCGCAGCAGGCCATGAGTCTGAATGGATGCCATGCACTGTTGAGTCAGAGCAGATATCAGGGTAAACTCAGATTATCACATAAACTGTGTGTAGCATGACAGCAACGGGTTTTTACCTCTGGGGTTAACACGTTAAGGTGATAGACGATGGCAGGAACGGACATGACGTGGATGAGGAATGATCTCAGCAGATTTTCAGAGAAGTGAGCAGCAATGACCGGCCTGCAAAATATTTGATTTAATTTTAAAGGAAGTCTCGAGACAAAACCAACAAAACGTAAAATGGAACATAAACACAGATAAAAACAATCTACCATTATCATGATTTCTCCACTCACATAACACTGGAACACCAAATTACCTCATAGACAAAGTAAAGATGGCTGTCAGGGTGCCTTTGGAGAGAGATGGTTTAGAGCGAGCCAAGCCATTAGTCAGCAAGATCTGATAAAAAAAAACAGGACATACAGTTAGTGTGTTGTTGAAACAACAGCTGAGTGACACTAGAGAAGAACTAGGAGGAGTCATGGTGAACCTGCAGCATTGAATAGAATCCCTTTTGGTTGAGATGGCCCATGATGTTCTCACATATCCTTGTCAAAGCAGGTCTCAGTGCTTCACCTGCAGCATTGATGTTGATGTTATGTTTCTGTCTGAATAAAACACATCCTGTAATAATGATATGTGTGTTTACACATGAAACTCACCTTTCCCTCTGACAATCCGCCATGTTGACGTGTCAGTGAAGGTCACCAACATGGTGAGGTACAATGTAACCAGCTTGTTGTCCTGGAGGATGTCTGGCTAAAAATCACAAACAACACAGCTTGATCCACCGTTACACTCATACAATAAAATAAAATGTACAGAAGCTACTTTAAACTAACCTTTAGATTTTTCAATAGTTGACAGCACGTCCACAAAACATCTTTGATCTGTTTGAGCCAGGGAATAGTGAGGTCTTTGGACAGCGCCAATGAAACATACCACACCTAAAGATGTAATTTAGGAGATTTAATTTAAAAAAGTCAAGTTTCAAATAATGTGTTTGATATGTGAAGGATAGCTTTATAAATACTCACTTTAGGTTCATTTTCCACCTCCATGCTGGCCAGAATAGCACGGCAGAGTTTTTCAAATCGCTAAACAAAACCCAACAACTATTTAAATTACACAGACCAGCACTGATTATAAGAGAGGCTTTAGATCTTTTCAAGCATGCATGCAAATAAATATTTACATTTTTAAAGTTATTTGTACTTAAGAGATATAAAAGTATGATTTGATCAATTTTATAACCTAGTTCTTAGCAATGTGATCATGTTTGAACATCTGGGAAAAAAATAGGTTATTTCATGTGGTTTCACTTCAACATTAAATACTCTTCACATGTGGTAACTGTCTGATACAAATGCAACAACAACTAACTCACCATTTTATCCTCTTGGCTATAAATAAATAGTAGTTTTCGAGCAATTTTGAAAATTGAAAGTGCATTTCTTTTCGTTGTCCCAGTTTCAGAGGTTTGAAAATAGTCATCGACTTCCTTCCTGGTAGGACAATGATTGAAAGGTTTAAGAAAACATGTGAAGCCGAGAAACACTTGCTTACAAAACATTTACAAGTTTAATCTCCTCACCTTATTTGCTTCTGGAGCCTGCAGCGACAGAGGAATCTCCGGATCAGAGCTTGAATGAGGATTGCTGATTTCTCCTTCTCTTTCTGTCCCTTTCTTTCTTCTCTAGCCTGCCTGGCTTTGTCCAGGAACTCGGACTTGGAGCTTTGAGGGACACTAAACATTGTGCACCCTAAATATGTATAAAATAAGTCAAACCAAGAGGCTTCTGCAGTCTGCGTGATGTTGTTAATGGCTGTTTATAAATGGCGTGCCAGCCAGTGTGTTTACATCCAATAAAGCAGTAATATGAGATTAATGCTGAATTTACCTGTGACTCTGAAGATGACAAGATGTTGTTTGGCCTTCAGCCTCACTTGTCGCTATACTTTCTCAATCATTTGGCTGTCTATAACATCCAAACAGGAGGAAGGCAAAAAAACAAGAGGGCTAGCTTGGCATCTTTGAAGCAAATATCGAGACAGTGAAGGTGAAGCAGCGACTGTTAGCCCTCAGGAGCTAGTTTGCGACTTGCCGATTATAAGGTATTTTTTTACATACATTCAAAGATATATAACATTGTTTTAGGCTAATATATTATCCTGTATTGATGTCAAATTTTCTAACGCAAGAAACACACCGTTTTGAAATGTAAACAATGAGATGAGATCCCTACATTGACTTCAGCCATTAATCCCTTGTGCCGCATGAAATGATTCCGGGCAACCTTCATGCTCGTAAACAAATAGCAATAAAAGACATAATAATATTCAAAAAGCTCACATTTGCCACATGAGCGCTGTTTTATGTGGTAAAAACGGGCGACTTTGGGCTTTTTGTGGTGAATATAGATTTCATCCGCTGTGTTGGGTGGGATACGGAGAGGGGACTGTTTTCACTGTTACTCCATCAGCGGAAGTGTCCAGACTCAAGGAAGTGTCGTTTTTATCGATTGTGTTAACCAAAATTAATGTACAAAAATAGGGTGAAATTAAAGTACTGCAAAATTACTCTTTTTAGTTTATATCTATTTGAAAACTATATAATATTTACAAAATAATAAAATCGATCCCTTCACTAATTACGTCATTTTTACAGCAGGATGATTAAAAGGTGTTGTGTCGATTAAAGTACCCTCTTCTGGGAGAGGCATTTTAAGCGTTAATCAGAATTTATTAAAAAATAAATGCCTATATCTTTTCCAAAATTATTCACATTTTTTAATAGAACTGTTAAAAGAGTTATGTTGATAAATGATGAGAATTCTAAAGGTTTTGCTGTACTTTCTGGTCAAAAATAATTCTCCCTCTTGTGTATATTTATAATCCCATCTTTAGATAGTCGTTCCCTTCAGAGTGCTGATAGTAAAGAATAATTCAACCTTTTTGTACAAAGTTCATTCGTGAAACATTTCTATTTCAGTGAACACAAGTTGTTTTTTGTTGTTTTTTTCCAGTGAACACAAGTGCCTAGGGCCCTTTCGCCGCAGATGTACGTTTTTCGGCACAACACCGGAAGAAAGTAGGTGTTAGCTGACTGGCGTTGGGAAGCTACGCTTACGAAGTCTGCTGTGGGTTCTATGGTAAATATGCTTTTACATTCACTTGGGCAAATTAATATTGCGCTACTTACATTATATGAAAGAACATTTTATATAGTTCGTTCGACAGTAATTGTTGATATTTGACGGAGAACCCTACCGGTAACAGCTAATGCTAACTAACTTGCTAGCTCACAGTGGCCATTACAGTAAAGTTCATTTGTTTTGTTTTTTGTTATTTCCAATAGTTTTTGTATGTAATCCCATAAAACCTCTCATTTAGAAATCTCAGTTCATTTAATCCTCCTTTTTGACAGATAACAGTATCAGATTAAAGCCACGGATTATTTTATTTATTTTAACATATCTGAAAAAATGTAAAGTGAGGTCTATACTGTGAAGCCACAGTGTGTTTGGTTAAATTGTCTAAATAAACATAATCAAGATCATCAAGATCACACTCAAAACTACAGTTTCCAATCATGTAAAAAACAACATAATGTCTGATTGATGTTCATGATCTATGTCCCTAACAGTGCACTTATTTTTCAGTGATGGAAGTATTGAATTACGCAACAGATGTGCTATTATGAGGGTTATGTGTTGAGATCCACATGTCACATTATTACATCTCTTGTTGTTCCAGGAAGAGATGTCAGGAGAGAGTGTGGTGAGCTCGGCAGTGCCGGCAGCTACAACACGGACCACATCCTTCAAAGGCTCCAGCCCCAGTTCAAAGTATGTGAAGCTAAATGTGGGAGGAGCTCTGTACTATACTACAATGCAGACCCTTACCAAACAGGACACGATGCTCAAGGCTATGTTCAGTGGCAGGATGGAGGTGTTAACGGACAGCGAAGGTGAGCTACGGATGTAAAGTTTGAGAGATGTTTGTCATTGCTGACTTGACCTTTGACAAGCTTAGAGAGACCCTACTGCAAGCTTAACTGCTCATCATTTCATATTTATAGGTTGGATCTTGATTGATCGCTGTGGGAAACACTTTGGAACAATCCTTAACTACCTTAGAGACGGAGCAGTCCCGCTCCCAGACAGCCGCCGGGAAACTGAGGAGCTGCTTGCTGAAGCCAAGTATTACCTGGTCCAAGGCCTTGCTGATGAATGTACAGCTGCTTTGCATGTAACATGTTTTTTTATTTGGCATAAATTCTAAATTGCATAATATTAATGTTAAAAAATGCTGAATGTGTCTTTGTTTTAAAGTTAAAACTAATCTTTTGTTTCAGAACAAAGAAACATATGAACCCCTTTGCAAAGTGCCTCTCATGACATCATCTAAAGAAGAGCAGAGACTCATCGCAACCTCAAAAAGGGTATTTGTGTTTTTTTATTTAAATACTTGCTGAGTTTTTTGATAAGTTTACTAATATGTCACTTAGATTCTTTGTAATTGATACATGTTCTCTTTACAGCCTACTGTGAAACTACTGTATAACAGAAGCAACAACAAATATTCATATACTAGGTGAGTTTTCTTCATAAAATAAGAACAATTAACCCTAAATTTTCAGAATTTGTCCTTTTGGCAATGACAATTCTGTAAGTCTTTGTGATTTTTATTTTTTTTTACTCCTATCCAGCAATTCTGATGACAACATGCTGAAAAATATCGAGCTGTTTGACAAGTTGTCACTGCGGTTCAATGGCCGAGTACTCTTCATCAAAGACGTGATCGGGGATGAGATCTGCTGTTGGTCGTTTTATGGCCAGGGTCGAAAGATTGCTGAAGTGTGTTGCACCTCCATCGTTTATGCCACAGAAAAGAAACAGACAAAGGTAATGATGCGTCTGCTGCTTTTTAGAACACCTCCCTTGTTTTTGCTTAAAGCTAAATTTTTCTACACATCTCTCATTACTTTAAGGTTGAGTTCCCCGAGGCACGAATTTACGAGGAGACCCTCAACATCCTTCTGTATGAGGCCCACGATGGTCGGGGTCCAGACAACGCTCTGCTGGAGGCCACAGGTGGTGCCGCGGGACGACCCAATCATCTGGATGACGACGACCGTGTTCGTAAGATTCACGTCAAACGACCCGATGATCGCACACACCACCACCAGTGATCTCCCTGTTCAGACCCAGCAGCCTGTTTCTCTGATCTTGGACAGTCTCTGCACCACGCTTGTGCCTTAGAACACCCTGCACCTCTCTTGACCTCCTATCTTCTCCTACCAGCTCCTTCAGAAGACTACTGTGAGATGAGTGTCATACAGCAGTGTGTGGAGGTGGACTGTGTGTGGTTTTGTCTTACTTGTTGAGCTCTCAGGCAGTGGTTGTATTGTTTTTTTATGTTAGTCACAATAATTTCTTCAGCAGGAGCTGACATGGATGTTTGCGTTCAGCACAGCAGGCAACCAGTTTGTGAGGAAAGAGAACTGTGCTGATAAATATTTAAAGGCCTAGTGTATGTGACGTATAAAAATTAGATGATGTAATCAGTAAAAAAACGAATGTAGATGATTCAGCTTGTCCTCGCCCTGGTTCTGACACGCCTACTTTGTGGTCATCAGTGGAAAAAAACCTGCTGTTCACAACGTGGCCACACGATGGCGCTGTTTTACTCTTAAATGTCACCACAGCTAACTTGTTGCCTGCTGATTACAGCAGATATCGAAAATAATGTTTGATAGTTGAGATGTCACAGAAATATGAACATTTCACAGTATTTAGTTTTAACGTTGACGTATGTCCCTTCATACTAAACAAATCCTTTTATTTCAGTGGAGGGAACGTGAGCTGTGACCTGAGGTGTTAAATGTACCAGGCTGATTGAATAATGTCGGCTGAGGTTATAGTGAATGACTGTAACTGGAGATCTCGGCAGCAGGAAGGAAACTCTGTCTACAAGCTTTTAACAGGGAGGCGAATTAGACCCGTCCTTCATCGGCGTATTCATCAGAGACTGTACCGTCTGAGCTCAATCTGTCTGACAGTTACAGGACTGTAGGTCTGTTGTACAAAGAATAAACATTAATGTATGTTTTATATTTATACATCATCACAAATAAATTTGTAGAAACCTTTTCTTTTGTTTTTAATTGTAATACTTTCATGAGTGAAAATACAAAACTATTATACATATGGCTTCATGATTAGGATCTCAGAATGACCGTCTTGTTCTGGACGAGTGAAACCTTTAAAGCACAGAAAGATCTCGCAGTTTAATCGTGAAGTTGAGATGCTTTTTTTAAATAAATAAGCTCAGCCCAGATGCATTGTGGGTTCTGCTGGTTCTGATCAGGTGTGTCTTCTGAAGACACGATCCTCTCCTTAAGGGGTCTCCTGATGAAATATGTAAGGGCGACTTGTCTCCTCTTTGCCCCCCACGCGTTAGCGTGTCCTTGCTCGAGTGGCAACCTGCAGAGACAGTCTGAGTCATGTGGTGTCTCTTAGCAAATTACCTTAAGGCCATTAAATAGCACATCAACCAGTCCACTCCATTAACAGAACTCACCACCATGAGGTGTCCGTTCTTGGCTTTGTACACCGTCGGCTCCTGTCCGGTGCTAAAGTCTACCGCACCCTCTTTTCCTGACTGGATTTCAAACTTTATGCTGGAAAATTACGTGCAAGCGTGCCGTTATCACAACACGTGTACTAAAGTTGGGTCTTTACATCTTAAAGCGTTGACTCACCTGCCCTGAATGACTTTGACGGCACTCTCCTTTTTAGCAATAACACTAAGTTTGGTCAAAAACTCAAACAAGTGGTCGCACTGAATGACCAGATCCCCCTGAAACAACCAGAGTAAGATATAGTGAGTTTATTTAGAAAACCATACATCTCTTAAAGTAACAATAGATAGTTTTTTAAACTTTACGCTAGAGCTTTAAGATTGATCTCAGTGATTGTTGAGTTAGAAACTTGACCAGTTTCATATCTGACACAACTCCGCAGCCCTCTGCTGACCAAAACCCACATTTGATAGTTTTGTGGAGCGGGTAGGTGTTCTAGGGGGCGCTCGTATACCTGATTTACGGCTGTTAGCTATAATGCTAGCATTTTCAGTTCGCCGATCGTCAATAAGCACAAGAAGAAGAAAAATAAGAAGTTTGCTTTTTCTGTTGGCATCATGGCGAAGCCTGGAAGTAAAAATAAGAGAGTAATGTCTTTGGAGGAGAAGTCATGAGCTAAAACCGGAGTGAACACCGGGTCGGCCTACACTAGTTTGAGGGAGGCTACAAAATCACGGACTGATGGTGACCTGGCTTTGTTGCTACTGGACTTGTAAGTAATAATAGTGTGGATCTTTTACTTCGTGGTTTATTTTAGTATTAGTTGGCTCATGTTAGCGTTAGCTTGTTGTTAGCGCTGGCTATAGCAGGCTGCAGCAGGGTTGTTTACACATTTGTAATTCCACTCTCAACCAGTAGGGCAGAGGAGCAGGAAACTGCTCACTGTTATTGATACTATAAAGTTACTATATCATCACATCAGTCATCCCCTGCGTGCTCCATAACGCCTTACCTTTTGTTTGGGGTCTTCACGCGTTACATGGATTATGATGATGCCATCGGTTAAGTTGCTTACAGAAATCCCTAAAATGAGTCAGAAATCAGCCTCCGCACAAGAAAACTGCTGATGACATCTTATGTAGGCCTGACCTTTGAGAGAGGCATACGTCACTCTCTGTTTGATCTTGGCTTCCTCAACCATGTAGGCAGCGGCCTGAGTGAGAATAAGCTGCCTGGGCCTCGGTTTGAAGCCGTTTCTGTCATATTTAATTACTGGAACACTGTACTGCAGAAACATGACGATACAATCAGCACTTTTTGGTGTGATGGTACTTTTAGGGGCTCAGATGATGCAATTACCTTAATGTGCTCATTCCGAATCATACTGAGAATCCTCATGTTTATGTCTTGGTCACCTGGAGGTGGTAGTTTATGTTAAAGTCACCGATCAGAAATAAAATGACATCAGTGTCAGTGACAGCTTGTATAGCAGACTCACTGATTCTTGTGTCCACAAAGGGTTGAGAGATGCTCTTTGGGTAGCTTTCTTTTTTACCTTTGAAGATCGAGCTGGTGACAGCCTTCAGCTGAAGCTGAAAGACAGGAAAAAGAAAAATAAGAACTTGATTATTACAAATGTGGAATGATCCTCCAGACTGGGTCGATGTGTCTCACCTGTGCTTTCCTCTGGGGCGTGATTCGTCTCACGTACTTCCTCACCATTAGGCGGTAGTGAATCTTACGCAGTAGCCCTGATGCCTGAGACAGAATAAATCAGCCACAAGAAATGTGAATTTCTTGTGATTTAATACTATTTTGCAATGGAGTACCTCTGTCATCACAGCCGGTGGCGTTAGCCAGGTGGTTTTATCCAGAACCGTCTTTGGCAGACTGTTTTTGAGTCTGTTTAGGTAACTCTGTCTCACAAAGGCCAGGTATTCAGAGTTATCAGTGGTTTTTAATTGTCCTCTGTTTATGTACGCTTTGATAAACCTGTAAGAGTCAGTAAAACATAAATTATTATCATTTAAATAAAAATATGACAGTTATAATGTGAGACTTTGACCCTTACTTCTTGATGACCTTGACGGCCCAGGCTCGTTTCTCTTTTTCCTTCCTCGCCTGTGCTCCTCTCCAACAAGTTTCAATCTTAGTCGCTGAGAAGATGGAAATAAATTGAAGGTTGCTTCTTTTTTTTTACTTTTGATATATAGCATAGTGGTTTTCAGTTGTCTCTGAGCATTTGTGAAGTGTTTTAGGCTTTCTTTTGCCTTCCCTGTCAGAGTCAAGATGGGTGAGTCCATGAACGTTAAGTGTCAATGTGACGTGAGCAACGAAGCAAGACCTTTTTAAAAGATGAATGTCAATATTGCAGCTGGTTTTCCAAACGAGTGTTGAAAAATCTTTAACAGGACAGTCTTTCCCATAAAGAAGGATCTGTGAAACTTTCTCCGAGCGGATGTGCAGAAAACAGTTTCACAGAAATTTTAAAGCTCACTGGAGGGTCTCTAAAGATAATAAAAACAAAAGTCTGCATATTTTCAGCCACAAAAAATTACATTTTTATAGATTTAAAAATAAAAAACATAAAAGCTTTAAAACTTGTATTACCAGCTTCCTTCTGTTTCCTGAATTCGCCCTTTGCTTTGTATCCTTTGTACTTGGCCTGCAGTCGCGTTGCTGCAAATCCAGAACATGAAACTGAATTAGTAAACAAACAGAGATGATTAAAGCTTCTGAGGTTTTCTTATAAACTCACCCAGTTCATGTTTACACCTCTCATAGGCGTCCTCTGTGGCATAAAGGGTTCTGGGATGGCGGATGAAGATTTTGGTTCTATAAAAGTCAATATATCAACTATTATTATGGTTTTTTTGTTCCTGCCTTTACAGTAGATTCACTCTGAATCATAAAACAGTCCACACCGTCCCATTTTGTACTCATCAGGCAGGTAACCCAGATGTTGAACCAGCAGCTCCACTCCGTCAGACGGCAGTCCTCTCCAGTGAGGCCAAGTAGCCGGGCACAGAGGTTTGTATCTGCAAAATGAGACAAATAACCCATATAAATCATTTCCCCTTCTTTTTAAACTGAAAGTTAATCATACATTTACATGGATGAACACGATCTTTCACTACCTCTTTAAGAAGTCCTCATATTTCCGTCGATAAGCGAATCCAGCTCGTCTGACTCTGAGGTGCTCCATCAGGCCCAGATACTTCACCTGATGTCTGATCAGTGCTTCATCAAACTGACCTGTGGTCGTGTCACAGAGATCCAGACGGCCAAAAGCAGGATTTAGTCCAATTCAAACTGATTTATTTTGTTCCCATTTACCTCCTCTCAGCTGACGTACCTGGTTGTTTGGACTCATTGGATTTCAGACAGCGTAGGTACCAGGCTTCTTTAGCCATCAGCATCTCTGTCAGCTTCAGAAGGCTGTTTTTAAACTGAGTAGCTACCTGCAGACGCAAACTGAGGGTCATAAACAGCTCCCAGAACCTTTGGTTTAATAATCTGGTTCGGATTAAAGGATGGTAAAGTATAAACGCTAATTCTGAAGCAGAGATTGCTTCTCTCTTAAATAAAATAAGACGTTAGATGTTAGAGTTGAGGAGTTTGAAGAGCTGAACACAGATAACTTACCGTTTCCGGTCTTCTCCTGTTGTCTGTATCCATGGATGAGAAGCACTCACTGATTATGGCATTCTTTGACTGACACATCAGCTGTAGACATGAGAGGTGTCATACAGTTTTACACCTAAACACTGATTTGTCAAATAAATTAATCTTGAACTCACGTCTTTAATGTTTCTGTATAACAGGTCGTTATTTTTATCCAGAAAACCTGCAGTATGATTAAAAAAACATACATTTAGAGTCTAGTTAAAAAACAAATAGGTGTTTTAGCAAACAGATCTACAAGATTATTCTCTCCTTTTACCTACAACACAGTAGGTGACCTCCCCAGCATAATGCAAGAGACGGAAATCTCCTCGCTCCAGAGTCTTACGTGTCATTTTGTCGGCCAGTCTGTGCCTGCAGGTGGAGACAGAAAGAGGAAGTAAGAGTACATTTTATAGATGAATCCTAATGACTCAGTTCCTGTTGGATTATTGTCAGCTCCGGTAAGTTTATATTATTATATTGTGGAAAATATATTTAGACTATTGCTCACGTGACAAAGTGGGGATGATTTCCCATCTTGTCTTCCAGTCTGTCCAGGAAGGTGAGATCTGTAGCATCACCCGGCCTGAGGCACTCTTCATCCTGCAGGAGAATTATTATCCTTCATTTATGTGTTTTAATCATTTAGTGATTTAATAAATGGCCTTTAGATACGCACCAGCAGGGATATGATTCCTCTATGTTTCTCCTCAACCAGATCACAGATGATTTTGTTGTTGAAGTACTGAACTGGTTCCCACTAAAACCAATAATATAGTTAAAGTAACAATAGATAGGTTTTTTTTACTTTAAGCTAGAGCTTTAACATCTCAGTGACCAGTTTCATATTTGACACCACTCTGCAGCCCTCTGCTGACCAAAAACTGCACTAGGTAGTTTTTCTAGGTAGGGTAGGTGTTCTAGGGGGGCGCTCTTACTGCTTTACAGCTGTTAGCTGTAATGCTAGCGGTTAGCATTTTTAGTTTGCTGATCGTCAATAAAAAGCACAAGAAAAAGAAGTTTGCTTTTTCTATTGGCATCATGGCGAAGCCTGGAAGTAAAAGTAAGAGAGTAATGTCTTTGGAGGGGAAGCAAAGAGATAAAGGGAGCTAAAGGAGGCTACAAAATCATGGACTGATTGTGACCTGGCTTTGTTGCTACTGGACTTGTAAGTAATAATATTTTTTGTCCAACAGTGTGGATCTTTTTACTTGGTGGTTTATTTTAGTATTAGTTGGCTTATGTTAGCGCTAGCGACAGCAGGGTTGTATACGACAGTTGTAATTCCACTTTCAACCAGTAGGGCGGAGGAGCAGGAAACTGCTCACTTTTACTTTAAATTAAACTCAGATTTAAAAAATGTTAACAGGTTTTTATTAAGTTACCTCAATTCCTTCTGCTTGGTATTCTTCCTGCTCGGATTTGAGAGTCAGCTGGATAAAAAGCTGCTGCAGTTTCTCGTTGCAGTAATTTATACAGAACTGCTCAAAGCTGAGAACAGAAAAAAATTCACTGTCACTATCATAATTACAGAATATTCATGATTAATTTAGGCCTGAGACAGAATAAACCTATATAAGACAACTTCTAAGTCAACTAAACTGTCAAAAACACGATTATAAGAACATCACCCACCTGTTAACATAGAACACCTCAAATCCGTAAATATCCAAAAGTCCAATAACAGTTTTACGTGAGGAATCCTTTAAGGAAACAAAAACATCTGTAAAGAATATATGTTATTGTTTCTTTTTTTTCCAAGTAAGCCAACTCTCACCATGTTCTCCATGGACTCATTGATCCTGTTGACCAACCAGGTAAAGGTCTGTCCATAGATGGCTTTAGACAGAGCATCCCTGACATAGATGGCGTGGTCAACAGTGAACGGACTGAAGACCTTTAAAATGAGAAAACATCACAAGTGTAATCTAAATATGGAACGTTGTGAATGGAGATGAGATCTTAATGTGGAACGGAATCAAAAAGGTTTGAACCTGCTCCGATTTGGCTTCAATCTTCCTGAACGTAAACCCCTCCTGAAGCTTCTTGGCATTCACGCCTAAAAGCTGCCAGAAACATTTACATAAGACACCATTGTTTTCATTTGTATCTTTTGTTTTCTTACATTTGAAACCCAGTTCAGCTCCGTGTCGTTGATTAAGCAGGCATGGCCTTTTTCATCGGTGTCAAACTGAACGTTCCCCAAGTGGAGAACACTGGCAACGACCCCAAACAGGTGCTGAAGACAGAAGTACGAGTTTTATTAAGCTGTAAAACAAATCAACAGCAGCAGCATTAGATGCATCATGATCTAACGTACATTAGTGTTCTCTCCATCAAAGTCAATGACTTGCAGCGCGTTCTTGACTGACTTCCAGTCATTTTTGTCGTTAATGGATGACACAATGGCACACTCTCCCTGTTAGAGACATGAAGCAAACTGTAAAAAGCACATTTTTCTCTAAATGTAAAAAAAAACCACTTCTTTGACTCATCTGACTTGTGTTAAATAGTTGTAATGCTGGGAGTTTCTCTCCAGACCCAGCCTCTGCAGTAACTCATCTGATCCTCCATCCACCAGCTGATAAAAGATGTGGAAGTTCCTCTCGCCGTGATTCTGATGCACGACCCTCGACTTCTCCAGCAGGTAGTTCAGGATGTGGCCTCCAACTGCATCCCCCTTTGGAGATCATCATTCATTTATCTCTCTCTCTCTCTCTCTCTCTCTCTCTCTCTCTCTCTCTCTCTCTCTCTCTCTCTCTCTCTCTCTCCCTTACCTGGCTGTCAAACTGAATGTCCATGTATTTCCCAAACCGGCTTGAATTGTCATTTTTCAGTGTTTTTGCATTCCCAAAAGCCTGTAGCACAACACAATCATCTCATTCAGTATATTTATTGCAAGTGTAAGTACATAACTGCACTTTTAGAGTGAAAATACCACCACCGGACCTCTAGGACGGGGTTAGACATGAGCATTTTGTCCCTGACGGTGTTCAGTAAGGTGGTGCTGGGGCAGCTGATGGCATAATACTGCAGAATCTTCTTGGAGGCTTCGGTTTTTCCTGCTCCGCTCTCACCAGAGATCAGGATGAAGTGGTTGTTGAACTCTGTCAGCATGGTGTGGTAGGCGGTATCTGCTAAGGCGTAGCTGGAGGGATGCAGAGACATTTTACTCACAGGATGAGTAATTTTATCTGTGAACACATATCCATGGACACACATACAAAGGAAGATTCAACAATCACATTCATGGTAAAAAAACAATTGCGCCGCCTTTGAGTTCAGGGTTTCCAGGAACTAGTGTGACATTTAAGAACCTTTAGAACTTTGATCTCGGTTCTGCTGTGTTTTGCAGGGTGCGTGCAGTCCCCATCATGATAATATGTTTCAACATGAAATTTCACTTTTTAAAGTCAAGCCCCCACAAGACCTGTAACAATAAGCTGCCATGCTGCAGTTTTACTGTCTAACCACACAAAGATCTCATAAACTACGTGATAAAAGGCTGATTGAGGTTCTTCTGCAGTCACAGCCACTTTCATAACACGCAAACACTTTTGACCGTGAATTTCCTCATATCAAGTAAAATCTGTCATGCAACAATTACTGCATTTTATATATGCTTAAGATATATATATATGTTATCCTGTTTTGAATTGAAATTCAATTTAAAAGCATTTATTTTGGAAATTAAAAGAGCTTGAGTTTTCAATAATAATATCTATGTCTACTGTTTGATTGTCTGCCTCATTATTTTTAATTAAAAATTGCTTTGGGGCAAATTTTCCTGAGCGATTAAAATGTGATTAATCAAGATTAATTAATTACAAAGCCTCTAATTAATTAGATTAATTTTTTTAATCAAGTCCCACCCCTAAAAATAATACAATGGACATTTCCAACTAGCTGTATTTGCATTTTTGCTAAGTTTTTGTTAAATAAGCAATAGCATGGTGCAAAAATGTTTTGCACCTTTATTCATCAGGTGTTTTTGTTGTTTATATTCTAATACTTGAAACCTTACAACAATAACTTGTGGTACTTATGTGTCCATAATTTAAAAAAAGCACTTCAGATGTTTTACACACATTTCTGTGAATCACGGCCGCATTCAAAAAGCTCATGTAGTTTAAAGAACACTCAAAATGTCAATGTTTGTGGATAAATGAGCAAGAAATAAACTTTTGGACAAAAAATAATGACGGTCCAGACCCAGTGGATCCAGAATTTAACAGCCTGACTCATGATTTAAAACCCTTTCCAGAAATTTGAGCAACATTCATGATTTAAAGTAATAATCAAATAAACCAGGACATAAAAATTACCTGAATCTCTGGGATTTTTATGATTTTATTTGTTACTCACTCTTTAAACACAGTTTTCATACACTCACATGTGTGGTGGAAGCTCAAAAAAGTTGACCCCCATATAGACGTCCATCTGTTTCTTGTTGTAGATGTCCAGCTCCTTGTACGGGTTAACAGACACCAGCAATGTGCCGATGTAAGTCTGAAAGAAAATCACATTTATTGCTTGAATGAGGACACATTAGTTAGGTGCAGGGTTTTATTTTGAGACTCACATAGATGAGATCCTTGCCGAATCGTTTTTTTAAGTTGCTGAGAAAGGCCGCCTCTGTGGTTTCATCCAGGAGGACAAAGTCCTGGATTCCCACCCGGTCCCTGGCAGTCAGGGCACCCTCCATGTCCAGCTGACCCTGCAACAAGTGGTTTCAACCAGATCAGACCTAAATAATCTGAACACATTTACATTCTCTACTTTTATTAGTTTCAAAAAGCTGATTAAAGCTTTATTGACATGCAATGTACATCAGACATTTAGAGGCAGACCCTGATTTATGCAACGAAACCCTGCAACATGTCACAATAACACACTTAATGATTTTGAATGAATTAAAAGGAGGCTGAAAGTTTGAGCTCATGTATTTTTGGCAACTGTTTAAATAAATTGCTCCACAGAGACATAAAAAGTACCAAAATAAAAGCACAAACACAGTTTCTGTCTGTTGCATTGAGACAGAAAGAGATGATAATTGCTGCAAAGTTCACAAGGATTCTGGCTGGCTAATTGTCTCAACCTGATGCACCAACCAAACACAACACAGAGCACAATCGGACTGGCAGAGCCAAAAACAGCGGCACATTTAAGCTGCATAGTGGGAACAAAAATTCCACCAGTCTATTTTGCATTCGCAGCACCAACACTTGGACCAAAGGTTTTCACAGCTTTTGTTGGTTTTGTATGTCTTCGCTCTCTTTGGAAGCAGAAGTCCTTTGATTCTCAACTCTCTCTGTAAAAACATTTTAAAAAAGATAATCCATTGGATCTAATTGACACAAAGCCCTCCCCCGCCCCTCCCCTCGGGCCTCCGTCCTCCACCTATGGCCCCGGTTCCTTCTGAGAAAGGCCAAGTGTTTTTTTGTCCTGTAAATACCACGGAGAAGAGACAAAAAAGACGTCTTTAAAATGCAGTCTACAATCCATTACACATATTCCCCCTGCATATCCTTTCAGTAATTATTCATTAGAAAACATTTAACGTCACAGTGAATTTCACACTAGGCAGTCGAAACACAATGGTGGAGATTTGGCCTATTTTGGGGTGAGGAGTTGGGGAGGGGTTGTGGCTGTACAGAGGAAGGGGTGAAGGCGAAGGAGGCCGGGGGTGGGGGGTGGTATTTGTCTGATCTGAGAACCTCTGAAACGGGGCCGTCTTGAGACAACGAGACAGACTAAATGGTGCGGTAACGGTCCGTGCCCCGCTGCTCGCTGTGACACTCATTTAGTGTGCTTTAGTGCGCCCCGAGGGCAAACAATAGAGGTTTGTTCTGAGCAATCTTCTGCTGTAATTTGGACTTCATTACTTCACTCGATCGGGGCCCCACGGACGGATAGAGGAGACCAGTCAGATAAGAGTAGGGTTTTTTTTTCCCACCTGTCAGCACCGTACCCCCAGTCCTCTCAGCCCTTTCTTAAACAATACCCCTCACCCTGTGTCCCCCACAAATAACCCTCACACGACCCCCTTCCCAGATCACTCCCCTCCCACCCACCCGCTCTAAGCCAATGATACAGGTGAACAATATCATTGAAGGAGCCCTTTTTTGGACGTCAGAATCAATCTGGCGATGTGATGGCAGCGGTGCTGGTGCGGGGTATCCGTGACACCCCCTTCCTTCATGGGAACAAACTACTCTCGGGGCGGCGCGCGGAGACAATGTGCTGGGACAGCGTAGCTCAGGGATGCCATACAGTATTACAAGCAATAACATGGATAGATGAGCTCCTGTCAAGGCAGGGATTCATGAGTTCAGGGGTGATAATAATGCTAATGTTTTCAGACTCAATCTAAAGGTTTGCTGTTTTCATTCGGGGTCCCTTTAGTGTCCTGCAGCTATTTCTTTTTTTTTTTTTAAGAAAGCTGTCTGCAGCATGCTTGAAAGACCGAACACTAAATGGGCGTTCTCCATCCAGGAGAGCCTGACTATTTCAAATGCTTCTCCATTTTGCATGTCTCAGAACAGTCAATGAGTTACTTTGGAGTTCACGTTATAATTAAACATTATGGAAAAACTTGATGCACGACAAAAAGAAGGATTATGTAATGAATCCTTAAAGCCAGAGTCAGATCAGGCTACTCAGAGCACAGCTGATTGTATTTTAATTAAGAGATGGTCCCTGAACTGGGTCTAGAGTGTCACTGTTGCCTGAGACTAAGAGTGACCTCATCTGAGACAGAAGTGGAGGTATCTTTAGACGAGAGAGGAAGGGAGGAGTGGCTGCTGGGAAATTTTATTCATCTAAACAAGAAAATATCTTCTGGGTTGACTCTAGTTTCATTAGCAGAATTTATTCAGCACGTATTTTCAATTTGAAGTTAAATGAGAGCTGCAGCCGTAAGACTTTCATGATGAAAATGAAACTTCTACAGTCTTTTGTTCAGATTTACTAAACAAAAACAAATAATTGAACTGTTTTAACTTTAAAACGTTTCTAGCTAAACAGGTTTTCTCTTGTCTATCTCTTCCTACTAGCGCTCCTATGTGTTTCCTCTGTCCACAGATTTAAACTATTACTAAAGTAAATTTTAGATTCAGGTGATTCCTCTCAATGCCTCTCATCAAACAAGTGTAACAAAAACACAAAGTAAACTCAAACCTGCATCTCTGGAGCTCGGTTGGTCTGCTAAGCAGATGCAGAAACTTGGCTTCAGAAAATTAGCCTGAACCAGCGAGTCCTCCTGTGTCTGCATGCATGGAGGCGACGATCACACCTCAACAGACGTCTGGTTGCTCCTTCATGTACGAGGAGTTAGAACATCATCAGCGATGTTGCATGGAGGCCAACAGACAAATCTACCGGCGTCTCACTCAGTCTCAGGGTGCTTAATGATTCATGCCGTGGAAGGTGCAGATCTTATTCAGTCCTTACCTGGCTATGTGCTGCTCTGCTGAGTGTAACATAACAGAAACAGGATCCAAACGACTCCATCCCCTCTTTACCTCCCTCTGTTTCTTCTTCTGTCTCCAAGCTCCATCACTACCACCAGACACAGCTCCCATGTTCACCGTGCAGCGGGCACATTTCAGGTCTGGTTACTGAGATTTGATTAGGTGGGTAAATGACTGGCTGGTCATCATTCTGAAGCACAGTCAGAACATCAGGGGCTATAAGTGGGGAAGAGACAGCAAGTGAGGGGATACTCATTGGGTTGAGGTGTGTCTTCAAGGCACAAAACCTGAGTTTTTCTACATTTTTAGGAAAGTCAAATCTCTGCTGGAATTAAAACGATATTATACAGCTGCAAAATTATGACAACACCTCTTAAATTAAAGAAATGATCACTCAAGAAAAGACTGAATCTGAACCAGAGGTATGAGAAAAATGCTTTGATCAGCACAGACAAGTCTTCTGCAGCAGAGAGTGGCAGCAGACGACAGGATTTGGAGTCTTATTTCCTGATATTTGGACATCTCGCCTCAGATTGGATAACAACACTATGACTCTAACACTGACTTGCAATGTGGATGTTTTATCTCCACAAATAACACGAGCCTGGAGTAGCTTTTTCTGTGTGGTGGAGTTGCTAATGCTAACGGTTAGCTTTTACTAGTCGGGATGTTGTCTGATGATTCCTGAATGTTAAACCAACAACAGCCTTCCCCGTCGTGAGTCAAGATGGGTGAGTCCATGAATGTTAAGCTACAGTGTGATGTAGAGTTTCACCGTCTATTTTCTATCAGAAGCTAATGTAGGACATAGGTGTAGGAGACTATTTTCATGTTCAACCTGCATGAAAAACTCAGAGTGACGATTATAATCTGAAATAATCATTAAGAAATGTTTTCTCAAGCCCTTTTTATAAGACACACCGTGCCGGCAAATTAGCGTAATATGCAACGGTGTGTCTCATGAACGCACTATGGAAGTAGGCGATGCGGGAATTTTGCGGCTTTCGTGCCGCCACGCTTGATAGTAATATTGCGGCTTCGCCGGTCTCATAAACGCACATTAAGCCTTGGCGCAACAGAGGGAGGTGTCATGATCACGTGATGAATTAATGCCGAGCTCCGGCCGGGAACTATATTGAAAATGAAAGTAAACACGGGCATAAGTTTCGTTTTGTAAACAGAACCAGCTGAGATGATAAACTGGAGTGATGCAGAGCGCTGGGAGCTTTTTCCAGTTGCGCTGCAGCTCAGATCATCTGACAGCTCACAGGGACTGTGGAGGACAGACACCTGTAGGAGCTGCTTGTGAAAACGAGCGCGGCTTTGATCGCAATAAAAATCAAGTTATGTCCAAGATACAACGAAGTCCGTGACAACGCAGAGACCGCCCCCATACCCCCTTTATGTCGCCATCGCATAATCTTTTATAAAAAGGACACAATTGCGCAACATTACCGCCACGGTCTGAGCTCTTATAAACGACCTTATGCTCCCAGGTGCCGCCTCGGTGTTGTGGCAAATTGGCTGTTTGTTAAATAAGAGAGGCTTCAGTGAACTACACCTTTAATTTTTGGGTTTTTTTTAACTCCACAATATATTTATATGTTTGAACGTTGTTAAGAGGCATGACAAATTGTTTTAAACTCATTTGTTTTCCAAATTTGCAATTGCAGCGTTAAAAAAGTTTTTGTGTGTCCTATTAGAAAATACCGACAAAGTTCTTTTTTTTGTGCAAACTATTTCAAAGTAGCTCCCACCTGAAGTGACTTAGTCTAATAATATGTTTTGCCTGGTAACCAGCAAGGTAGCACAGGTGTCCATTTTCTCTGTCCTGAGGACAAAACAAACCAAAGTCCCTCCCCAGTTTATGACCTGATTAATGTCTGGAAAGCTTTCAGTCAATTGGCTCTGATGAATGTCCAACATATTAAATTATTCACTCCCCACTCCAGAAAAGTTGTCAAGGTTACCTCTGCCGTTGCCCCACCTCTCCCCCCTCCCAGCCCAGAAATGCTTGTCCAATCTTAACAAGCTTTCTGCTACCCACTGGGCTCTGATTCAGCACGAGACCCGGCAAATCCAATTACACAGGAGTCAGAGAGGTTGATTTTCTCATTATAGATTCCATGCTGAGAATGAGAGCTGATGATAACACTCACATCACTCCACGGCTGCCCCCTCGCTCTTCTCCCCTTTTTATTTTGTGTCCATCTCACTGTTCCCCTCCCTTTATTTCTCCCGGTCTTCCTAATTCCTTCCAGACTTTCTTTCTGCCCCCCCGTTCTTTTCTTTAGATCTCCTGTGCTTTCATATTCCATTATTCTAATTTTTCAGGACAGCATATCGAAGGCTGAGTCCATCATCACTTCGGTTTGAAAGTGATCAAGGGTCACTGAGGTCACTTGATTCTCCACGTTGGATAGTTTACATCAGAAAAATAATCTGCCTTGATTCAAAAAGCAAGAACAAATAATCGTCATATTTTTCCTTTAAGTACATCCTTTTTATGTTATGTACCAAATATCTCAAATTGCAACACTTTATCATCCAGGATGATATCACGATTCAGACTAAATGTGTGTCTGAGCATCATTCTCACACGACACAGGAAGTTGTGGTTCTGCCACATAAAAACTGAATAAAGGCTCTAATGGATACAAGGTTCCTTTCAGTTCAGTTATCTGTGAAAAAGAGGACTTTTGCTCCATCTTCATAGGGCACTGACCTCTTCTCAGACCACAGCCTTTAGTGTTGACACAAGACACTGAAAGGTCAAAACCACTGACCTCTCTAAAGACGCAGAAAGCAGGTTTCTGTGATCTTTGAGGACAAAATAAGTTCAGTTCTCTACCAGGAAAAAATGGCTGAACACAAAAAACCTGAGCTTTTAGAAAATATTTTTTATTGCTGTGCACTCGCATCCTGAACAGCTGCCTAAAGTTGCATTTTTTTAAATTATCAGTATAAATAAAACATTTGATTTTAATGTAGTTGTTTTAGCAATAAACATTTTTAAATTGCAGTAGTTGTTATGTTTTATTTTGTTTATATTGTTCCATCCTGGTTGTTGAAGGCCTCTGTCCTACATGTTTTTCCACCCCAGTAGTTAAATAACCTCTTCAGTAACTTCTGCAGAACCTTGTTAAACATTCATTGATTGTGTTGGAACAGACAAACATCTAAAACATGCAGGATGGCGGCACTAAAGTACTCCACTGTTTTTAAAATGAATTATTATGCACACAGTGTCCAGTTTGTGGCTTTATTTATTTTTGGTTGTGGTTTTAAAATATGAGGAAATATAATTTAACAGAATTAATGACACAAAATCCATCTGAAAAATTAAAAAAGGTTTACAACATACTAGCGCATTTCAGAAATTTGAAAGTTGTGAAAAACTTTCATATTTTTTGTCCCCCAATTCAGAAAGTGAAACTCATTTTTCAGATAGATTTGCTGCACATTGAAATATTTCAAGCCTTTTTTTTCTTGTAACTCAGATTACGATGTTAATGCAGATAAGAAAACCACAAATTTAGTGTCTCAGAAATTAGAAAATTACACAGAATGAATAAAAAAACGGATATTTTAAAAATTAGCATTAGACTTCTAGAGTATGTTCATTTCTGTGCACTCAGTACTTCACTGGGCCTCTTTTGCATAAATTACTGCATCAATGTGGCGTGCCATTGGAGGCTGTCAGCCTGTGGCACTGCTGAGGTGTATGGGAAGCCCAGGTTGCTTGGATAGCATCCTTCAGGTCATCTGCATTGTTGAGTCTGGTGTATCTCATCTTCATATTGACATCCTCATGGGGGGTTCAGGTCAGGCCAGTGAAAGCCCAGGAACACTTCTGGTAACTTTGGCAGTGTGGGCAGGTGAAGAGTCCTGCTGGAAAATGAAATCAGGATGAAGGTCTCTAAACGTTCCCGGTAGACGGCTCAAATCAAAACACAACAACTTACAACCGATCAATCTGCTCCATCTTATTTGAGAAAACAAAGTATTTGGCACTCGCTGCTCTTTGACTAAGTGTGGCTGACAGCAGCTTCCTCTGTGTGACCAGCAGGCCACCTTTGGTGATGGTCTTCTCATGGGGGGACACAGGGTCTCTGCCTGCAAAAGTGATTAGAGGGACAAACTGACCTCGTTCTCAGAGGGGGCTGGTGTGTTTTTAGTAAACACTCAGTGCAAAATGAAAACAGGCTGCAACCACAGGCCAGCCCCTCAGGCGGTGAACCCATTGTTTCCCCATTACTGCAGAACAGGCACGAGAGGTGAGAGCCGTCTCCATGTGTTACCGAGCTGCAGGGAGTCTAACACCCCCCCAGAGGTGCCCACGGGTCACCACCACCACCCTAACAACTCCGACCGTGACACAACTCAGAAACAGAAACACTATCAAAACCACCATCAGTACATGTGCAAAGGTGAACCCGCTTCTTCTTCTCACTTTGTATAACATTGGTCAGGTTTGTTTTGCCTTTTAAAGTATGTGGTTTGTCACTTGAAGCATGATTTACATTTGTGTGCAAAAAGTGCAAGAAAACAGATTTAACTTGTATTAAAAAATAGATAAACTATTAAAATACATATTTGCATTTGGTTACCTGATTTAAATTAAAAATTAACAGCTGTCTCACAGTGTGCTATTTTTGATCACCTTTTCAGAGAATGATTTTATGTGGGTGAGGCTCTTAAAGTGCAGGAGCCAAAACAAAGCGTTTCAGATGGATGTTGAAAAAAAAAAATATATATATATATATATATATATATATATATATATATATATAAAAGAAAAAGAAAAGCAAAAAAGAATCTTTGTTACACATGTAGGTGCCAAAACAATGCTGGATGGTTGTTTTTTTAGCAAATGTTATAAATTTGTTGCTTCACTCTGCTTTTTCACGAATCTTAAAAGCTATTTAAAATTTATTTGAAAACAGTCAAGTATTTTTCTATATATTCATTGAGTAGCAATAATAATTCTACCGTATCCTGAGTCTTCACTGATCAGCAAATGGTTCCAGCTTTGTTGTGGCTGGTAGGTTTTAGCCACCATCTGCTGCTTGTTGTCCTGCTCCTGAACCCTGGCTGTAAGGGTCACATCAACCTGATTACGTATACAATCATCATCATCATTATCTCACCACCATCATCATTATCATCATCATCATCCTCATCATCATCTTCACCATCATCATTATCAACATCAACATCATCAACAACATCAACACCATCATCATCATCACCATCATCAACATCATCATCAACAACAACAACACTATCATCATCATCATCACCATCATCAACATCATCAACATCATCATCATCAACATCATCATCATCACCATCCTCATCATCATCTTCACCATCATCATTATCAACATCAACATCATCAACAACATCAACACCATCATCATCATCATTACCATCATCAACATCATCATCAACATCAACATCATCATCAACACCATCATCATCATCACCATCATCAACATCATCATCAACAACAACAACACTATCATCATCATCATCACCATCATCAACATCATCATCATCAACATCATCATCATCACCATCCTCATCATCATCTTCACCATCATCATTATCAACATCAACATCATCAACAACATCAACACCATCATCATCATCATCATCATTACCATCATCAACATCATCATCAACATCAACATCATCATCAACATCAACACCATCATCATCATCACCATCATCAACATCATCATCATCATCGTCATCATCGTCATCATCAACATCATCAACATCATCACCATCATCAACATCAACATCATCATCAACAACATCAACACCATCATCATCATTAACAACAACAACATCAACACCATCATCATCATCAACATCATCACCATCATCAACAACATCATCATCATTAACAACAACAACATCAACACCATCATCATCATCACCATCATCAACATCATCATCATCAACATCATCATCAACAACATCAACACCATCATCATCATTAACAACAACAACATCAACACCATCATCATCATCACCATCATCAACATCATCACCATCATCAACATCATCATCATCATTGACAACAACAACATCAACACCATCATCATCATCACCATCATCAACATCATCATCATCAACAACAACATCAACACCATCATCATCATTAACAACAACAACATCAACACCATCATCATCATCATCATCATCATTACCATCATCATCATCATCATAATCATCAACATCAACAAAATCATCATCACCATCATCATTATCATCATAAACCCACCACCACCATCATCAACATCATTATGACCATTATCAACAACAACATCATCATCTTCATCATCATCATCACCACTATCCCCATTACCACCCTCAACATCATCATCCGTATCCCCTCTGGTGTCATCATCATCATCATCAACATCATCAACCCACCACCATCATCATCAACATCATTATGACCATCATCATCATCAACAACAACATCTTCATCATCATCTTCATCATCATCTTCATCATCATCACCACTATCCCCATCACCACCCTCAACATCATCGTCCGTATCACCTGGCGTCATCATCACCATCAGCCTCTGAGTCAGTTCTTCCTCAATAGGAAGCTCAGCAGCCTGTTTCCAGATCAGAACCCACGGGCTTTAGGACCTGTAGGGTCCTCTTTCTGAGGACGGTCCTGTTTTTGTCCGTTACCTTCATGCATGTAATCATCGATTGTGCCTATTGTGACAGGCCATCTGTATGGTCCCATGGGGCAGATAGCACTGATACTACAGTCCTTCTTAATTTCCAGTTGCAGTTTAACCTCAAACTGGTTTCACACTTTAACTGGTAGCTTACTGGGAAAAAAATAATCAGGGTCTATGTTGCATTTAAATTAGAATTAAGTTTTTTTATTATTATATTGTTTGAAATAAAGATAGAATTTAGATCAGATTCAATATTGTGTAGACTTTTTAATACAGTCAAAATGTTTATTATTTACATTTATTCTGGAATTTGACCCCAAAGCGTTCACTTTATTTTCCAAACATGCATGCAGAGAAAAACAAATACAGCTAAAATTTGCGAATTGATATGAAATATCTGCTGTAAATAAATAAATCTAAGGGATTAATCCTCCCTGGAGATAAAGAGTTTGCATGATAGTGATAAAATCCGGTCTTGTTTTCTTATCTCCTGCTCTCCAGACCGGAGCTTTTGCCGCCTCCTGCTGCAGCCCACCGGCCCCCTGCCCTCCCTCTGCCCGCCTCCCCGTCTCCTTTTCCCACTGCTGAGAGGAGCAGGACGCGGCCTCTGCGGCGGGAAACAAATAACCTACAAGCACTTCCTCAAAAAAAAAAAAGTTCACACTCATACACGGATGCCACCACAAGTTGTGACTCACACCGTTTTTAGACCTGAACGGGGGAGTAACTCGGATTAGGAGAACAGGAGGAGCAACGCGCAGTTTGATCGTTTATTCTTCTTATTTAAAACAATAACTTTAGGGGAGATTTTTTTGGAAGTTGTTTATTGTTTTTTTTTTAATTAAAATACAGAAAATCCTTTAGCTAAAGTTAGACTCCGAGCAGGATTTATGATGTTTTTATTCTTTTTAAGAAAAGGCGCATGACGCACCTGTGCGCCACTGACGCACAGGTGATAAGACGCGCTGTGAGATACAAACGCGGTCTTCCCCGCTTTATGGTCACCTATGCAGAAGAAGACTACCCTTTCTGAGTGGTAGACGGACTTTAAACATATTAAAGGAGTCTGTGTGATATTTGGATAAACCGGAAGGAGCGACATTCTCAGAAAGCTGAAACCTCCTGGCGCGCTGCTGGTGAGGTGCTGGATGTCGGACTGTTGTCAGGCGCACTGCTTTGACAACAGCTGTCAAACCCTTGTTGGGATCCTGCAGCCCCCTCCAGGCGAGCGCTGAGGTCGCTACTGCGCATGTCAGAGTGCTGGACAGCTCCAGAGAGGGAAATTTAAAAACGGTTTTGAAAGAATCAAGAGCAGCACAGAGGATTACAGTACAGGGGCTCGGTGGTCAGCTCTCACATTCTCCACTACCAACCAAAAACTGGTGAGTTTTTATTTCTCTTTTTCATTAAACCACAGTCTTTTCCCACATAGTTTGTTCTGGGACAGGTTTTTAAAAACAGGTTTAAACCATAACTGGATCTTTGATCAGATTAGATAAATAATATGACGTAAAGGTAGTTAGATCAAGTGTGACCAAATTATAATGAAGAAAACCTGCTGCATGCTTAACATATGATGGTTTCATGTTTATTCTGAGAGTTGTTACATGTAAAATAGTCAAGCACCACATGCATTTTATGATTTTATTATTTTTGCATTAAAAGTTTTTATTTTAACAGCAGTTATTAAACCTTAGCAGTGCTTCACAAGGTCATTTGCTTAGAGATAAAGTTATAACAGTTTATGACCATTTTTTGCATGATTTAATTGCGTTAAGATACTCCACAGAGAGTAAAATCTTTATTATGTTCTGCAGAAAAAGGTAAACACAAATCCCAGGAAATGATAGAAGGTGGAGTAACTTCCAGGATGTCAGGAATAATTGAGAATGCTGGGCATCATCCGTCACCCCAGGACTACAGGTAGGTTTACAGGAACATTATTTATTAAAAATCTGTTTATTTACTTTAAAAATAATGAAATTTGAATGCACATGACACACATGAATCATAGTTTTTTGGGAAAAACTGTTGTTTTTCTTAAATGATCATAGAGCAAGCTGTCTAATCCTCTAGGGTTGATTTATTGGTAGATGGACAGCATTTTTTTGTGTGGCGGTTCCATGAAAAAAAGACAGAGAGGGAGAAAGAAAATCCTGAAGAATAAATGATTTTCAGTCTGAATGGATCTGTCAGAAACCATCAGCTCTGTTTACACTCCCGCTGTCGGCGCATGGAGAGCCTGAGCCTCTCCGCTGACCAGCTCAGGGGGAGACGGGGCACTCTGGGTCACCAGTGTCCACAAGTGGTTCCCAATTAGAAAAAGAGCGAGGAGGAGGAGGAGGAAGAGGAGGAGGAGGAGGCACAATATTTGGGGTTGAACTCCTGGCAGACCTGTAATGATACATGGAGACACCAGCTAAATGTTTTGCATCAGAGAGCAATTTCCATGCTCTGTTAGTGACGGAGGAAGGTAGTGAGAATGCCCCTGATGTGTCGACTATTCAGTGGGTTGTGTCTCTAAATAATCAGCGTTTATACAAAATCCCTGAAACATTTAATGGATTTGCACGTGTGTCTGCATGCAGACAACTTTGTGTGACTTCAGCCTAATTGCAAAACCTTTAAATTTGAGTTTTGAACTTTCTGATCCTAAATTTGGATTTCATCACATACAACTCTGAGCAAGAAGAGATAAGCTGGGATGTGCTGATAAAACATGTTGCTGATTTCTGGCACTAAATCAAATATCCGACACACACACACACACACATGCACATGCACACACACATGCACAGCCCTGACCTCAAACTACATTCGCACCCCCCTCTCCTCTGAGTTCTCCGTTAAAGGTGGGTGTGGTAGGGGTTGGGGGAGGTTAGGGGGGCTGTGAAGATAGAGGCTGGAAAGGGACAGGGAAGCAGATGGCATCCTATTTGTCCCTGGGGCTGTCATTCCAACAGATTAATGCAAGGGTTAGGCAAAGAAAAGAAATGACAGAGACAATCAAGGAAGGGTCTGGGGAAGACAATGGAGACACGTGCCACTGGGCAGATTTGTCGTTTGGGACACAATAGGTGATCATTTTTCAATAGATGAGGCCAACTGTTTCAGCACGACATGTGCTGCTGTCCCATGTTTCAAACGATCTCATGTGTTGTTTACTTTTGATTCAGCCAATGGGTGAGGCGAGGCCGCGGTCACCTGACACAGGGCGGATTTTTTTTTTATTATTAGATTTGGTGTGTGTCTGTATGGAGGAGGGGGTGCACTTCTGCAGTGTCCACACACCCACAAAGTAACTGAATTGTATTTGTTGTCATAGCGACCCCAATTACAGAACCGTGTGTGTGTGTGTGTGTGTGTGTGTGTGTGTGTGTGTGTGTGTGTGTGTGTGTGTGTGTGTGTGTGTGTGTGCGTGCGTGTGTGTGTGTGCTGAGGAGAGTGAAGAGGATTCCTCTTTTTTTCTTTCATTCTCTAAGCCTCCTCCTTTTAAGAGAGCTAAAGGTTGAACAAGGCGCTGTTCAAACACACTTTACTTAGATCAGTTTTCTCTCAGTTTTAATATAAAAACACAATCTTAAAATGCTCAGAAATTAATTGAATATTTTTATTCTGCAGCAAAGCAAAAAGAAACAAATGCATAAATCAGTGTTTCAAAACAAACTAAACCCACACCTGATAATGCCAAAAGACACTGAGTAAACAGCTTACTTAACTTTCTTACTGCTGGATAAAACTGTCACTGCTAAATTAAAACTCGTAATTAATCTTCTTATGCTAAATCAGCCAGCAGCTTTCATCTCCGCCTCCCCTCTTCCAGACTCTTCATCGTTGTTTTGTCTGAGAGGGATAAAAATCTTCCACCCAGTGTTTAGGTTTAAATCCTACTTGTGATCTGTTTGTGTCTGAGCTGACAGCCGTGTTAACCCCCTCCCCCTCTCCTGAAGGCTTCTGACCACAGACCCCTCCCAGCTGAGACTGGAGGACCTCCCTGGGGACCTGCAGTCCCTGTCATGGCTCACCTCTGTGGACGTGCCCCGGCTGCAGCAGATGGCTGACAGCCGAGGCCACAGCAACGGGCCCTCTCAGGGCAGCTTGTTGGAGCAACAGACAGGTGAGATGACAGGGAGGGGACAGAGTTCAGAAACTACAACAAACTCTCTGATTGGATAAATCGAGACTGATTTGATTTATTTGAATGGGACAGTGCATGTTGGTACAATGTTGTCGGAAATATACGATTTAGCAAAATTCCTATTCCCTGAATTATTAAAAATAAAAGAATAAATAATAATAATAATAATAAAAATAATACAATTTCCTTAGACAATCCTGAAAAAATACTAGACAATTATTTTACACTTTTAGCAAGTACTTTGACTAGAAATAACTAACCTCATAAAGGTTTATTTATATTGTTTAAGTTTGCTGAAGTTTGAGTACCAGAAATTCAATATTGTTTATTAAATGTTTGCCTTAATGTGAATAAGTATATATTGGGCCTTCTCCATTGACCTGCTGAAGTCTCTTGTCAGATGTAGCTTTTCTATGTAAATGCTGCTGCTAATCTATGGGGTACCATTTGTAAAGTCAAAGAGTCATAATTTAAAAGCAATATTTTGGGTTATTTAGCCTATCAAAAGAGAAAAAAATGGGAGTTCATTTTCAAAGTCATATTTTCACTAAGTTATTCATACATTTATAAATGATAAAATTCCCAAATAAATATTTAGTTAGCAAGCTAAATATTTAATTTAGAGTGAAATATTTATTTTACAAACTAAATGCTTAGGTCAGACCTAAATGTTTAGTTTGTAAAATAAATATTTGGAGCTAAATATTTAGTTTACAAACTAAACATTTAGCTCCAATTTTTTTCCCCCAAAATAAATATTTAGATCCCAGCTAAATATTTATTTTGGAGCTTAACATTTTGTTTGCAAAATCAATATTTAGGTTTATCCCCAAAATAAATATTTAATTTGCAAATCATTTCCAAATAAAAAAATATTGTTAGTAAATTAAATATTTAGATCCAAAATAAATATTTAGCTTACTAACTAAATATTTAGTTGGGATCTTTAACATTTATAAATGTATGAATAACATGGTAAAAATATGACTTTGAAAACTCCCACTTTTTTCTCCTATGATAGGCTGAATAAGTTATGACTGACTTTACAAATGGCACCCCATACTAATCAACCTTTATCTATAGTTGAGTTTTACTGTCATAACTAACTTCCAACACCACTCATTTCTGCATTGCATACATTATTTTATGCTTATCTGAGCGCTCATGTTCTGTCTGTTTTCAGCTCAGCTGAGTAGCATGACGATACCAGCTAGTCAAGGCTCCATGCTGCACCTCCAAAGTAACATCCAGCACAGCCCCCTGGGAATAAGTATCATCAACACCCACAGCGGAAGTGTAAGTTTTTACAAAGTTGCATTTAGGAATCAACATGCATAGTTTATTAATGTGAAATGTTCCTGCACCTGCTTCACAGATGTCTCCATTTTCCATGAATGGGCTTCCTTCCCCGGGATATCAGTGTCCTACCTCAGTCTACCAGCCCTCATCCCAGCAGGTGTACTCTCTCACGCAGAACGGACAACAGGTGACACAAATAAAGATTTGTCCTAATGGAGACAAAGTTTAGAATAAGGACTGACGATGCTCTGCTCTGTCTTTCAGTGCTCAGGCGGTGGACTTTATAGCAATGTCTCTTTCAACAACCAAAGTCTTTTTACACAACCTCGTCTGGCTCCACAGGAACAGGAGCCGCAGCCCAAAACTTTCCCCAAACCCATCTACTCCTACAGGTGATTACACACAGATAACTATATCCACACCATGATCCCTCTTGTCTGCTGTTTACTATATTACATTCATATGCATTTCTGCAGCTGTTTGATTGCCATGGCTCTGAAAAACAGCAAAACTGGCAGCCTTCCAGTCAGTGAGATTTATAGCTTTATGAAGGAACATTTTCCTTATTTTAAGGTAAGATCTTTGGTTACTATGACAGATAAAGACTCAGGGAAAAGATAAATGTGCATAAAAGTGTTTATATTTTATATACAGACTGCACCTGACGGATGGAAGAATTCAGTCAGACACAACCTCTCCTTAAACAAATGCTTTGAGAAGGTGGAGAACAAGACGAGCAGCTCGTCTCGTAAGGGCTGTCTGTGGGCGCTGAACCCAGCCAAAATTGACAAGATGGAGGAAGAGATGCAGAAGTGGAAACGCAAGGACCTGCCAGCCATCCGCCGCAGCATGGCTAACCCTGGTCAGAAATGTTCATGTTTAAAAGTCAAACATTGTTTTTTTGCCATGTCTGACAGTCTGTTTTGCTTCCAAACAGATGAGTTGGACAAATTGATCACAGACCGTCCTGAGAACTGCAGACGGAAGCCTCTAGAGCCAGGTATAACCCGCCTGGCTGGCCTCCCGACTGGGCTCCCGTTGGCTGTCCCAGCCCAGATGCAGGCTCAACCCATAGTCACGCTGTCCCTGCCATGTTTACCCATGAACCACCACCACCACCACCAGCTCCAAGCTCAGCTCCAGGCTCAGGCTCGACTGGCCCCCATGTCCCCTGCCCCAGCCCAGACGCCTCCCCTCCACACAGTCCCTGACCTCTCCCACAGTCCGCTCACGCAGCAGCCAAGCAAGCCTCCGGAGGACTTTTACAGCGTGCATGGAGACTCGAGCACAGAGGTGGATGCACTGGACCCTAGCATCATGGACTTTGCTCTTCAAGGTAAACACAGTTTATATTGTGTTTTTGTGCTTTTGATGCTTATGCATGTTAGAAAAACTCCAAACAAAACAAAAAAATTTAAATTCTGATTTCCTTTTTTTTATATAACCTTAAACCGGAATTGATCCAGAACATTCTGCAGTTTCAACTAATTTCAACCCCAACAAACCTGAATCAAAAATGATTTAACTTGTTTTCAGGTTCTACAGAATCATGTAACTGACTCATTCATTTAAGCTAAAAGGTCAACTAAAAACCAACTTTTTTAAAACTGAGGAGACATATTATGCAAAACTCACATTTTGCATCCATTTGTGCTGCCTTGTGGGCTCTACTGCCTCTCTAAACACCCCAAACGTGAAGAAAACTCATCCATCCTTTCTCTGTCAGTGTTAGGTTTTAGAAATTATGTTCCTAAAACAATCTTTTTCAAAAAGTCCCCATTTGTGATGTCACAAACAGGGAAATTAGCATAGAACCACCTCTGGAGGAGGAGCGGCTCTACTATGAGCCCCTCTCATATATCGGAGCTTCTCAGTTTATAGCAGCCTGAGTGGGGAATGTGTGGGCGTGGCCAACTCCAGCTTCTTTTCTTAAAGTGACAGAGCCCTGAAACGGCTCATTTTGGAAGCTGAATTTGCTTCATGTGAGAGGGATTTAGTGCAAAACTTCATGAACATGTTTTATATATACCAATAAAACGATTACAAGTTAAGAAAAAGATCACAATATGTCCCCTTTAATAATGACAGAACAGAAGCTCTGGATCAGTATGAAATCATGGCAGCTTTAGTGCCATTTTGACCTCTTTTATTTTAAAGATGCACGTTGATTGAGCTCTGTGAATCATTTTGAAAACACAGCTCATCTCAAACAAGGAACAATGAAGGTTCTAGATGCAGTCATAGCAGACTGGTACCTTTAAAAAACATATGAGGTTATTAAAGGATTAGTTTAATTAACTGCAGTGTTGTTGCACTCGTAATCTAACGCCTCAATCCGTGTGCTCAGGTAATCTGTGGGAAGAAATGAAGGATGACAGCTTTAACCTGGATGCTCTGGGTACGTTCAGTAACTCGCCCCTCCGACTATCAGACTGTGACTTGGGAACGGCCAGCCTCCCTCCTGCCTCCAGCGGAGCCAACGTGTCGCTGTCAGACGTGCAGGTGACGGGGCTCTACGCCTCGTACACCTCACAGGATCCCCTGTCCTCACAGTACATGGGGACTCCGGTCAGCAGCAAGCCCATCGCCCTTCTCTGAAGGAGCTAAACGGCTTCTCAACAGATCTGACATGATTTGCTCAGACGCCCTCAGAGGACATTGGAGGTCTGGTTTCTTTTGTGCAACGTGAAGGTTTTGGGACCTGGATGAGCCTGGGAGAAGAATGTTGGAAAATCACATGAATCCATAAAAAACTGCTTATTAGGGACAACCTGCCTGTAAGAAAAAAAAACATTTAGTTTTGCCAAGCAAAGCCTGAAAGCATGTATACATACAAAGACTAATGACATGTAAGTTAGCACCAGCCTGTTTTTCCGCTGCCGCCTCCACATTTTAAAGCTCTTCCAGTTTGTAGCTCTTCCTGTTTGTTGTGTTGTGCTAGACGTTTTTGCTGTGATGTTTTATTTATATTTATAAAAGGCAGCTGGAGGAAATGAAGACTCCAACAATCGTTTGCTGTACATATTTGAGTGTTTGAAGTTCTGAAAAGCTTTCTTTTGACTGTGTCGCCCCTTCATCAGTCCATCCGTGGGGCTAAGAGGTCTCCAGTGCTCCATGTCACAATAAAACGGACAAATAAAAGACGCCTCTTCATACTGAAATACAATTATGTTATTTATTAACAAAGCTCCCCCTAGAGTCCTACAGGACACAGGAGGAGTTCATTCATGAGAAATGTCATGGCTGATGTTTGATCAGTACAGCATTTCAAGAAGCACTGTAGGGCTTTCAGTCTGAACCAACCTGAGTTTTAAGATCCGCTGCTTTACACCGAGATCAGGGCCAAAAACATAAAATAAACATTCTGTTACCACATACAGTGTCAAACTATCTTCTGTTATTCAGATCTCTCTCTCACACACACACGCACGCATGCATGCACACACACTAGGGTTAGGGTTAAAAAAAACATACAAGTCAAAAACAACTGATCTTATCATAAACCTGAATACATTCTGCCACCAGTTCTGATGAGTTCTGAACTAGCTCACATTCTGGCACATATTAATACAGTTTAAGTGTTTCAGAAGCTTATTTTTCATTGAATACATTCAAACACATTTTCTAGTTTTAACAAAAATAACAATTAGCACCCAAATATCAAGTATCCAATTTTAGCCTGTAAGAAAAAGTCTAATTTAACACTGTTGCGTATAAATACAGCTGATTAGTGACAGGCTGAAAGACTTCATGTTTAATATGATTGTAGAGGTTCTTGTGCGTGTATTATTGTTTCAGTACTACGCCGCTGAAGTCCAGGGCTGTGCTCTTCAGCTTTACATCGTGCACCTTTTAACACCAAAGTGATTTAGTGCTTCTACACATTTAACAATACATTATAGTTTTCCTTCTCGATGAAGTCCGACAGTTTAACTGGTGCTGGTGGTGTCCATAGTGGCGAGGAGATGTGACAGCTTGGCCCTCTGGGAGGGAGTGATGTTCTGGCTCATGTGGATGATGCAGTCCATGGCTATGTCGGGGTTAGCCTGCACCAAGCTGCACACAAACAAAAAAAAAATATGTTCTGAGCTCCAATAATGAACGCAGCTGTTTGCATCAAAGAGAATTTTTAAGGTTTTGCCACAGATATTTTTATTTTACGTGTATTTGATGATTCTGATCAGACTGATAAGCTAACAGCTAGTCTCAGTGGTACCACTTATAAAGTGGATTTCTGTCATCCTAGATTTATTTGTTTTAGAAGTGAAGGAATTTAAAACTATTTAAAAACTTTACAGCTTATCGTTTTGGTCACAGCTCATCTGTGTTTCTCTAAGCTGAGGTCATCCAAAGAGCTTATAACAGATCCCACCAAAATGAGTCACCCAGTTGTGTTCAGTGTTGGGAGCATTAGCAAATATTTAAACTTTACTGATCAAACAGGTGTTGTTGCATACCTGCGAATGTGCTTTAGGACGTTTTCTCTTTTCAAGTACTTGATGTTCTCTCTGATGACGGAGCGGGTGCTGTCCTGCATGGACAGATGCTTCTCAAGCCATTCCACCACAGCTTGGTTGTTATCCCAAAGGTACGCCTGTAAAAGCAGGTATACTCTGATTACAGCAAAGCAGCAACAAAAGTAAAATACTTTAAATAAAAGCAGTTCAAGAATAAGAAGTATTAGAAGAATTAGAAATATCCAGACCATTTGGTAGTCTGTATTTTGTGCATTAGCAGAGAAAGGAGCTCTGGTTGTGCTCACGCACCTTGACAGTTCCCTCTGTTTCAACAAACCATCGCCGCAGCATGGACTGCATGTGCCCATCGCTGAGGTCCTTGTTGGCCTGCAGAATCTCCCCTTTTGCCACCTGCTCCAACAGGAGGCGGCGCAAGCGCCAATAAAAGAAGGTTCGTGCATTTTTCCAATCTAAAATATCCTGCAAAGAGAATTAAATTTAAATAGACTTAGGCTCCTTTTTTAACTGTTTTCATAAGAGTCTATGGAGAAAACTCACAGTGATGACTCCTTTTTCCTGCATTCTGCCTGGCGTGTCATGGAGGTCCACAAACTGCACCGCCACCTGGTGGTAGATGGGTGACAGAAACTCCTCTCTAGCTTTGAGCTTCGCCTCCAACTCCTTCCCTTCTTTTTCAGACAGCTCTGGAGAAGCTAACCAGAATCAAGTAAAGAGGATCTTAGCAAAACATTTTTAGTCATAAATATAAAACCCTCGCATTTAAGGAAAGAGGTTTTTTTACCAAGCTGCTCAACCAGACGGGCGTACACCGAATCCAGTCTTCTCATGGTCTTCAGCAGGTCTTTCCTCCTGAATTTGATCTCCACTGTGCCCTCAGCCTCCAGGACACCACCTCTGTGTAGAAAAAGCATCATGTCAGACAAAATATATATATATATAATAACACATATGAGCTGCTTAGGTTCGAAGCCCCATTTATAAAATGTAAGACGACAGTTTGATGTACCGGCTCTCCCTGTCGGCATACAGCTCCATACACAGAGGGTTGATGGTGGGATCTATCACTACCCATGATCCTCCTCTCAGCTCAGCATGTGGGGGGATGTACACCAACACTGGCTGGTGGAAACCATGCAGGGCATCAACGATGTAGGCACCAAACTTCAGAACCTGATCATACATATCTAGGAAAGAGGCACAAAAAAAAAAAAGATCAATCTCAGTATTTTTACAGTTAAACTGGTTCTTCCTGTAAATTAAATCTACTGCTGGACTCCCTATGACCCCTCTATCAAACTAGATTGCAGATACATAAACATAATGACAGTTCACAGATTTTTATGCAAGTTGTCATACCTTTCATTCCCCCAGAGAAGCCCCTCCAGTTAGCAAACACCATGAGAGGCAGATGTTCACGGTTGAAGTCGCAAATGGCCTGGGCAGTTTTAAAAGCAGAATCTGGAAACCAAACCTGGCCAGCCTGCTGCAGAACCTGACAAGATCACACCAAAATAAAAGATGCTTCTTTATCTAAAAACCTCAAATAGAGAGACTGACTGACTTTAGATTCCGAATCCAGATTTGCAGGATCTGCAGGGATGGTGAGCTCAACCGTTCGTGTTTCTACGGCAATGACACCAAGAGGGATTCCTCCTAACCTGAAATAAGAAACAACAGAGCAGCATAAGTATTAAAGGATTATTTTTGTGTAAGGCTTACCACTCATTTAATGTATTTTAATCCCACGTTACCTTGCCCTTCCCACAACGACCGTCTGAGCCCATGAACCCATGATTTCCATGAAAGAGCCGTGATCAAAGAATCCACTTTGCCAGGTTCCTCTCACTGCTGATGATCAGCCAGGAACATAAAATTGTTTTATTTATTTGAAGATGTTATTTTTACAGTTTGGATTGTGTCACTCACTGGGATGAGGTCTGCCTTCTAGCATCCAGCGGGGATCATACGGGCCTTTCATGGGAGTAAATTCAATCTCCCTGTCGACTGGATCTGTAGTTGCTATGATCGGCACGGGGGAGTGTTTGTTCTGCAAAGACAGTTTAGTTAATAATCTGATGCACCGCTGTAAATAATAAATATTTAGATTTATACACCAGAACCTTCGGCATGTACGAGAGCCACTGCAGGATGGTGAAGACACCTTCAAAGTCATCTGGCACAGACGTGTGAGAAACTCCATTATTGTGCATGATCTGAACTCCTCCCAGCTGGTTGTTGGACGTGTAAACATCTCTGCCCAGAACCTGCACAGAAACCAGACAGTTACATGTCTTAGCACAACCAATATTGTTCATTTGCACTAGATTTTTAGTTGCATCACTAGAAAATCAATCCGCTGTACGCTACAGAATCAGTCCGGTGCACATACAATTATTCCAACAATCAAAAATTAGCCGTAATCAGGCAACAAGGCAAGAAAATGAGTCAAATCGAACCGACTGACCTTGTTAAGTGCACTTGCACCAGTCAGGATGATGTGAGAGTTCTCCACCTGGATCACTCGCTGTCCCAAACGGACCAGGTACGCTCCGATTCCGATGGCACGACACGTCACCTGCAAGAGCACGGAGCAGCTCAGGTGAGAAACCAGAGGATTCTGTCAGGCCTCTGCTACCATGACGACGCAGATCCACATCCTCACCATGCTGATTGTGATAATCTCTTCGTAGGCCTGAGAAGATTCTCCTGCAATGGTGCCTGAACCTCGAAGGTTCTCAACACCGAGACCTTCATCCTTCCCAATAACGTCAGTGATGATGTACCTGGAACAAGATCAATAATAATAATAAACAATCTACATTAGTAATTCAGTTTTTAGTTATATTTATGACAACACAGTAGTATTATGATTCATAACAACAGAAAACCTCACATGCATGCAAAGATTTAAAGGATTTTGACTGATATAATAAAGTTGGCTGCACACCTGGACTCTCCTCCTTCCTCTACATGGCGACAGTGAACAGAACTGATGGAGCTGATGCGGGTGTAGTCCTGCGGCGTCAGATACAGGTACTTGAAACCCTTCAGGAAGAAATATAAGAAATAAACCTTCAGGGTAAAAGAACATGCACCCTTATACAAAGTAGAGGCGTGTTTCTGGAGGGGAACCTTGTAGGGGTCAGCGGGGTCGATCCAGGCCACCTGGAACATGTGCTTGACCTCTTCAGCGAGCCCGATGCGAGCGCCGCTGTTAGCTGCAATGTAAACGCGGGGGATGCCCTCAGAGCGAGCCAACTCAGACGCTCTGAGGAACAGCTCGTCCTCATGAGGACCGAACGACCCGATCATGTGAGTGATGTCGTTACAGATGACAATGATTTCTCTCCCATCCGGGTACTCCGGAGTCTTCATCTTCATCCTGAAGGCAACCATTCCCACCTGATGAAGAAAAAGTAGCATCTTCTCACTGGAAACACAAAGAAATCCATGTGGGTGATGTAAGGGATCCTAAAAGCTTCCTACATCATTGTCTGCAGGCAGCCGGTTCATCTGCACAAGTCGACCTTCTGGATCCAGAACGAGCTCGGTGCACATCAGGACATCTTTAGGGCATTTGTCCCCTGGACCCCACAGCTTGAATAAGGCCTAATAGAAGAGATTCTGTGATGTGAAACGTTGTTGACGTTAGTAAGTGAGTTCAGGGGGATAACAGTACCTGTCTGAACATCTCAGGGAAGTCGTACACATATGTGGTGCCCAGAGTTTGAGCCTGGAAGCGCTTGGCCTGCAGCAGATCTTTGGTCACATACGGAGTGTTGATCAGCATGCCATGCAAAGGGCCCTGCTTGTCTCCATATGACTGGAACATAATCTGAAAAGCAGAGAGGATGGATGTAACAACGTTAGCTACCACGAAAAACACCTGTAGGAATTTAGCACGGATTACAAATAATTCACCTGTCGAGAGGTTGGATCAGTGACTTCTTTATACAAACTGATGTCCAAATAATAGCCGGATTCATTGGTGAGAAACAGACGGATGGGAATAGCATTGCCAGTCGTCGTCAGACGGATGTTGATCTTCAACTCAGCCTGGAGGACCCGCAGCTTCCAGAGACGACTGCCATACCGCATCACCATGGAGCGGACCGATTCTTCTATCTGATCAGTTCAGAAAACAAATACAACTCAAACCATTTACTCTATAATATTATGTCACTGTAATGGAAGAAAGACAGGTAATGACAGAATGAATGTAGCATTAATGGTTGGGTCTACGTTAGAAGAGATCGCTGCTCTCTGACCTTGGACGGGTCCATGATGACCGTAGGGACAAAGTTCAGGAAAATGTGATTGCAGTCCGTGCGAACGCTGGTGTTACTGAAGGCCACCTCCAGCTCATCCATGGCTTCCAGCAGGAGGCGCTCTCCCTCATTTTGGAGGTATTCAAAAGAAGCTTCCTGGCAATGAATAAAATAAAAGACCTCGTGGTTTTTATGTCTCCTACAATCAAGTTTTACATCTTTTAAAATAAAGCATCATTTTCATATTTATAATTATAAATCATTGATGTTTAGGTTGGATTTCCTCCTCTTGCCTTTGTAATGAGATCCGAGTGTCGAATTATCGCCCGGATGAAGAAGCGGTAGTCAGTGACTTCGGCGCCCTCCTGGACGCGAGCGGCTCCCAGGTAGAGGTGCATCTTGTGGTTGGCGCAAGGAATGGCCTTCAGGTCAAAGTTCCTCATTCTGTTGAGCTCCAGCTGAAACGCCAGCGCTGGCTCCAGGTTCCTGTAAATCCGGTCCTCTTGGAACTGAGAAGAAGCAGAGACAGAGAGACGTGGTCAGCTCTTCAGACAGAAGCAGCTTGGCTGTTTTACCACCGTGAGGTCAACAACACCGTACCCCATCTCGAGCTCTGAACGTGAAGAACTTGGGGAATTCTCTCTGTTTGAATGAAAAAGCAGGAAAAATTATTTTAACGGAGTTTTAAAGTTAAACTGGATTTTAAAAAATGATGCATGTAGTTTTACTTTCAAGTTTATTTGCCGCTGAACATCTAACATCATCTCAGCCAACAGCAGTCCTTTTTATAATAATAATTTATTATATTAAAACTGATCTGAATGTAAAATACCTACAATTCACTTCATTTGGTTTGCTAATAGAAATAGAAAATAGCAAAACTGACTGGCATCTTATTTTAAACAATCTGGTAAAGTTAAAATAGATGATATTACCAATACGTTAATACTAAACAAACAGATGTTCGATTGTGACTTTACCTTCTGTGCAATCAAAAACGTGATTCTTCTAATTCCATATTCAAAGAGGATATCTTTCTGTAGATATAAAAATGAGATCTAATTAAAACACGAGATAAAAGCAGCGCTTCGTTAGCACAGAAGCAAAGGGCTGACCTTCGACTGAGCGAAGGCGGTGAAGGCTTCGACCAAAGCATCGTCTTCTTCTGTGTCGGCTGTTTTTATAGAGACATTAATGATGTGGATGGGGTTCTCCCGGGCGTTCTGATGAAGATGAGAAAGAAACGTTTAGCGTCGTAGGAACAGATGAATACAAATCTTGACCTTTCCACACCCGCAGCCCCACCTTCATGCTGTCCTCCTCATAGAAAGCTGAACAGGACTCTGAGAATGGAGCGTTCTCCAAGAGCGGTTCAGCAAAACTCGACAGAACTTCATCAAAATTTCTAAAAATTAAATAAATAAATAGTGATTTTTTAAATTTTTGATGGAAATGCTGTACATGTGCTGCAAGACTGGTCAAAAAGGGACCTTTTGAAGTCTTCAAAACACTGGAAAGCCACCATAGCTCCCATACGCTGGCAGGGTGGAGACAGGGCTCCGTCCATTAGCAGCTCACTGCCCTGCCGGTTCACTTTAAACTGGCCTGACCCGCTCACTGGTAACGGGAGCCTGGATGGGGGACAAACACGCCTGGATAACCTCAAACAGACAAAACGCTCCAACCAGATGTGCAGAGATGGATTTAGAGAGCAATTAAAGCAAGTCCAGATGTTTTCATCTGTACAACAAAACTCATTCAATACAAATTACATACAGAAGGTAGCAGAGGAGACACAAAGTCAGCGTTCAGCTGGTCTCAAAGTCCAGAGCAGAATCTGATCTAAGCTCTAATTTAATAAAAGTCATCTAAGGCAACATATCACCTTCATTTTTCTCCAATAAGTCAGTAAGAGTTAACTTGTGATTAATCGCAAATGAATTACACATTATAAATGTGCCATGACATATTTTTCATGTTTCTAATGCTCTCATGAGCTGCAGAAACACACAAATATACTTCCTTTATGAAAATGGCCTTTAAAATGTATGTTTGTTGTGCAGAAGGTTCTACAGAATAGTTCCTCTGTAGTCTTCTCTCCCCTCCTTCCACCAGGGGGCAGGCTTTGCTTTGGTGTTTTGCCATACAGCATCATGAAACCAGGCATACGTTTCAGGCTATTAACATTTTGAATGTGATGAGCAGGGCTGTATGGTCACATCTGCTCCTTCCATCCTGTGTGTGCATCCTAACCACCTGCCATTGATTACATTCAGTTTATTAACGATCTGAATGATTCGTCCTCATGAGGATTATCATGTTTGAGTCTGCAGGAGAAAATCAAACATCTGATTCAAACATAGTCACGGTTCATGAATCAAGTCAAGCTCAGGTCTGAGTCAATCTTCTCCAGGCCGACAGCTGATTTGTGAGTTGAATTGTTAAACAGAGATGATTTTTCTGATTGTTTTATGGATAATCTGGATAATTCAGCAGCAATCACTGAAATCTCAGGCTTGAATTTTTATTTTCCCTTGAGGAAAATAAAAAGGCTAAAAGGTGATTCTCTCAAAAAATCTCAGGAATGCTTTAAACAAAGAGAAGCGACGACAGGACAACTAGTGAAGTGCAGCTCATATTGCGCATTAGAGAGGGGCTTGTTAGAGAAATATTGAAGCAAATGGATGTGGACAAGAGGAAAAAAGAAGCGGCACGGTGCATCAAGCATGCATTGTTGAGAGACATAGAGACGATGAGGTGCTTTGGCTGGCTGGGAGGAGCTTTACTCTACCTGTTCAGAGTAGGGCTGCTCCCTCTGAAATAAGATGATTGACATGTGAACATTAGCAGTGATTGATCAAACCACGCTTCTGACTGTGTGCATAATGATTAGACACAAGGTGGCGCTGGTGCACATTAGCATTAACAGTGGGTGCTAGTGAACATGTTGCATTCCAGGTTAGCCATCAGCAGCTACAGCAGCCGTGTAAAGGCTGCTATCCACCTGCACCATTAAGCACACACAATCAAGTTCAACTCAAATGACAAATGAGGTCATAAAAATAAATAAAGCAGAACATGAAGGGCAGGAGAACACTTACATGTCAGTTTTATGGCCTGGATTTCTTTGAAACTGCTACAAAGTGTTTCACAATTACCCTCTTTGCTTAAAGGTGTGGAACAATCGTTTAATAAATGCATTTGCAGTGGTCTCTAGTAGGAATGAATGCCTTGTAAGTCGTACTCGAGGGGGAAAAAAGCTCCAGTGCGCCATTTCCAGGAACTAGAAGATTGCTACATCACAGCTGAGCTTCAGGTGGCAGAATTTGGAGTCTTATTTCCTGATATTTGGACATCTTGCTCCGGATTGGATAACAGCAACGCGACTCTACCACTGACTTGCAACGTGTGGTGGAGTTGCTAATGCTAATGGTTAGCTTCTACTAGCCGAGGCGTTCTCTGCTGTTTCCTGGACGCTAAACCAACAACGGCCTTCCCCGTCGCGAGCCAAGATGGGTGAGTCCATGAATGTTAAGTGACAGTGTGACGTAGATCTGTCAGGACTTTCAGAGTTTCACCGTCTATTTTCTATCAGAAGCGAATGCAGGAGGTAGGTGTCATGTTCAGCCTGCATGTTAAACTCAGAGTGACCAATTCTAATCAGAAATAAGATTTTAAAAATGGTTTCTCAGTGTTCCACACCTTTAATGAGCTTTTTAGATGAACAACTTGAAGCTGTTATTGTTTGTGTTTTCATTCTGTGCCGCTGCTCGAGGGAAACCGGTCACCTGTTGGGATGCGACGACGGCAACATGAACTGGAAGTCTACTGCGCACGTTCCATCCTGCAGCTGGTGATGCTGGATGCTGTTCAACTCATAGGCGATGTAAGCTCTGCGGACGTACACCTGGAGGAAAAGGCAACTAATTCAGATTAAAAAAAGATCAAATGGAGACGAATCCATTGATCTGATTCCATTAAGCATACCTCTAAGGCAGCCATGCAGACGACTTGATTGATGTGATAAAAGAAGTTGGGCAGGACATCAAAAATGGAGGTTTCAGAGAGGATGAGTTTCTGCTCAAAATAAAAAATGATGTTATTTGTTGTTCAAGCAGCTGCAGATATTCAACGTTTCCACTGATGAGACGAACCTTCAAGTTCTCCGGGCAGAACTGGTGGCCGTACATGTCGATGGCCGACAGGAAGATGGACTCCACCTGGTTGTGTCTCAGTTCATATGACGGTAAATGGGAGGCGATCAACACCTGGGAGACGGTTAGTAAATATTAGAATCAGAGTTTATGTTTCAGGCTGCTGCAGAGAGCTCATCTCATGAGGTGGGCAGGAGTTCTCACCTGTCTGGCTCTCAGGGCCACCTTTGAGTTTTCCATCTTACTCAGCTGTGTGAGCTCATTCAGGATCACCATGAGCTCATCTGCCAGGGTGGGATCACGTCCACACAACTGGTCCTGCACAGAGTCACAAACACTCGCTGCATCAACGGGTTTCAACACGAGAGTCAGGAAAGATTTGTGCATTTCCAAGATCGTTCCTTACAATGAGCATCGTGACCAGAATGTTCTTCTTGAACACCTGAGCGTGAGAGAAGATGTAGTCGAGCACAGGACTCATGTCGGGTTTGTGCTTCTCTCTCAGGTTGATCACACACTTATCGTAGTGGGCTGTTTGGGGAGGAACAGAATATTTTATCCGAAGCTCCAGCTCAGTTGCTGAAGAGAAAACGTTTAAGGAACGTTACCTTGCTGAAACTGCATCTCCACCTGCAGGTAGCGCTTCAGCACATCAAGAACCACAGACTTCATGTAGCCACGGATTCCACTGCGGTACCTAAAACCAGTCAGTCATAAGTCAGTGAGCACAACACAGCTGCTCTGCACTAAAGACAGGTTCATTACACTAGATGACTGTTTACCTGCTTGCAACAAAAGCCAGAACAATTAATGTTAGCCAACAATAATCTGACTATAAAGGGAAATCCCATGTTTACTCATTCTCCATGTTCATGTGTACGGATAGAAATTTGTGTGTTAGACAAATAAAAAACATTCACTAAAACAAGATAAATCAGTTTCAAAGGTAAAAACCAGAGACACTAACCTCTGCACCAGCTGTACGATGCTTTGAGTATTCATGAAGAAAACCTCACGGTCTGCCTTCCTCTGCAGTGTTGCAGCGTGGCTGTCTAAGATATTAGCGATCTGAAATCACACAAGTGAAAGTAGCCATCATAAACTGGCAGGAGCAGTAGAACCTGTACATCAGCGCCCGGTGGCTGCCCGGTGTTTACCCTTTGACTGGGGAACTGGCAGAGGACAGAGGTGATGTTGCTGGCGTACTGAGCCATGACTTTACGGATCTCCTTCTCAACACAAGGTGGAATACGACCGGCAACGCTGGTCATGATTTCCTGGAGTTCCAGCAACGGCAGTGAGGGGTCCCTCAGGGTCTTCATCAGAGTGGCCACCCATTCTTTTAACTACGAAGGAAAACACAAAGGATAACGTAGTTAGTACAAAGTTTTAATAACTTTAAAGGAAAAATTAGGAGCTTTTGAGGTCTGAGAGGGCACCATTTAAAAATATGTATTGCACCTTTAAGACCCTACTTTTTGGATTATGGCTGTAAGCGACTCCTGTCATTCGAGAACGCACACAAGTGTGATAGAAATAGCTTATGTATCATTGCAAGTTTTGGTTCCAGCAGTTCAAGTATTATTTGCTAATAAATTATTATGTTTTAAAGTATTATGTTTGCATCAATCATCTTCCGCTTATCCGGGGTCGGGTTGTGGGGGCAGCAGCCTAAGCAGAGAGGCCCAGACTTCCAGCCACTTGGGCATGCTCCTCCAGGGGAATCCTAAGGTGTTCCATAGCCAGACGAAAAACATTGTTCCTACAGCGTTTCCTGGGTCTTCCTTTAGGTCTCCTCCCAGTTGGACGTGCCCAGAAAACCTCACCAGGAGGCATCCTGACCAGATGCCCGAGCCACCTCAGCTGGCTCCTCTCGATGTGGAGGAGCAGCGGATCTACTCCAAGCCCCTCCCGGATGCCCGAGCTTCTCACCCTACCTCTAAAGGAGAGCCCATACACCCTACAGAGAAAACTCATTTCGGCCGCGATCTCATTCTTTCAGTCACTACTCAAAGATTTCTAAAAAAAATAAAATAAAAATCACACATAATTCCCGAAAGGGGGAAAGCTCCGGATTGCTGCTTTAATGGTGGAGGGGCTGATACCTTGCTGCTAAAGTACGGTTCTTCAAGACAGTAACCATCCATCACTCTGATCAGGTTTTCAAGCACACTGTGAAACACCTGATGGAGCTTCTCTCCGACCATGGGCAGCGGTTGCTGGGGTGGAAGCGTAGCTGTGTTGAGCTCCACCTAAAACAGAAAACAAAACACAACATCTCATGTGAATGCTGAAAAGCTTTAATAGGACCTGTTGGGAGTGACGTGCCTTGTGTATACTGCTGGGATCATCCAGGTCCATGCGTGCCATGACACACCCAGACTCCAAGACCGCCCCTGGCCTCTTGACAAAATGTATACATCCAGACTGCTGCACAGTCAGAGTCATCACCATCTTCATCACCTGAGTCCAAAACACAAATTACTTTATTTTAAAATCCAAACGGACACACAAAAAAAAATCTCACATTCTGCTCCTCATCTCAGACCTCAATCTCAGCATAGGGTTCTCCAGCGTTAATATGAGCCCCGTCCTCAACCACGTACTGCAGCAGTTTGCCAGCAGAGGGCGACCGTAGCACGGTGGGATCCCGCTCCTTCTCAAAAACACACGTCTTGTTCCCAACGGTGATGCGGTAGCTACAGCGATGAAACAACGCAGAGAATGAATAACCCCAACGTCAAACAGCAAACTGACTCGTTTAAATTCTGCAAAGTCGGAGCCTTGCCTTTCTACTTCCTCCTTCATGTAGGTGGTGTGGCTGCTGCTGTTGTAGCACAGCAGGAGGCCTCCGTCGCTCAACCTGTGGACATCTATCTCAATGTTGGAGCCGTTCATCGCGATGACGTAAGTTGTTGGGGATTGGCGAGCCACCTGAAGACAGATTATTTAGTAAAAAGGAGGATTAAATATAAACTAAAACAACAGATTAAATGAAATGAAGCCAGTACCTCGAGACAGTACTTGACTCCTTCATATATCAGATCCACATTGATGGAGTTGAGCAGACTGTCTGCTGGTAGTACCTGGCCCCTACAGGTTCAACAGATGAAGTGATATGAACACACAGTAGGAATAATAAGCATGTTTTCCTTTTTAAGAAGAATGTGTCTACTAGCCTTTCCAGGGAATGCAAAAAGTCCGACATGCTCTTTCTGAAACTGGCATCTGCAACGTGCAACGCCCCACAGACGATGCCCAGCATGGTGTCTGGTCTCTCTGCCTGCAGGAAGAACGGGTTGCTTAGAAACAGCCAACAAGTTAAGCCCTGTGTGATCTGGCTGCTGACGGGTTATTGTATCTGTTGCTCCATCTCTGACCTGCACTTTCTCTGCAATCAGGTGATCCAGCCAGCCGGTGTCGATGTCATTGTTTCTGAAGCTTTCGGTCTCAAGTATCCTAATGAGGTACTCAACCGTTGTCCTGAAATCACCTCTGATGGACAGCTCCTTCATGGCCACCACCATGTTTCTATCAAACAGAGATATAACACTCTAGAAATGACTTTAGTTTTGTATTTTACATGGTTTCGTTTTTGTAAACACATATGTTGTTCTGCTATTCTCACTTTGTCATATATAATGGGAAATACCTATACTACAACAAGTATTGCATTATTGATTGCTGACTCATGTTACAAACAAATCCCTTTAAGATCTAAATCAGCACATTCTTAAAAAGACTCTTACGAAATAGCCTCTTCTCTGTTCTCTCCCCATGAGAAACAGTGTCCAAACTGGGAATCTGCAAACTCATGAAGGCCACCAGCAGCCCCAACGCTGAAATAACCCCAGACGTTTTTACTGCTGCGGAAGTTCAACTCCTGCACGGTGCCAGAGCTGGGCTTGAACCCCTGAGAAGGTAATCCACAGTAAAAAAAAAAGGTTAATAAACAGTCGGCTGTTTTCTAAGTGCTCATGAGATGAAACCATACCTCATCAGGGTTCTCACTGGTGATCCGAACAGCAATAACGTGCCCTCTTGGACTGGGAATGCAGTCCGGAGACTCAAAGTTAATGACGTTGTCGCCCCATGGACTTTCTCCATAAAGCAACCTTATATCCTTAATCCTGTGAAGAGGGATTCCCATTGCAATCTAACAGAAGAAACAGAGTTAAACATTTTACTGTGACTTAAAGAATAATTCATTTTGTACTTGTGGTGCAATTATGCATCCAAGTTTAGGCCAGGGTTTCACCTGAAGTTGAGCTGCGGGTAAGTTTACATCTCCGATCATCTCTGTGCACGGATGTTCCACCTGCAAGCGAGGATTCAGCTCCAGGAAGTGGAAGCTTCCGTCTTCGGAGTAGAGATACTCCACCGTGCCTGCGCTCACGTAGCCCACCATTTTGGCCATCCGCACAGCGTGCTAGGTCACAAAGAGAATGGAGATGATTGTAAACCGGCATTAGCCGAAGAAAACATTTGGTGCACTAATGACAAAACGTGCACCGAAGCTAACGGACCCGCTCCATTTGTTCTAATGTTGAGGAGGGAGCTATGGTGGCAGGAGCCTCCTCTATGATCTTCTGGTGCCGTCTCTGGATGGAGCAGTCGCGTCCAAACAGAGAGATGGCGTTCCCATACTCGTCAGCCAATATCTGCACCTCAAGATGCCTCGCGTGCTGAGCCAGTTGCATGATGAAAATAGGTGATCCGGGTAGCTCTGTTTGAACCTACATTCAGACAAAAAATTTAAGTTGAATGAAATATTACGTAAACTTAATTACAAATAATATACGTTTTTAGTGTATGGAAAGCAAAAACACCAACTTGTCTAAAAAGACTTGGAAAACTCTCTGAATTTTCAACCTTCCGGATGCCTTTTCCACCTCCACCCTCAGAGGCCTTGATCACGACTGGATAACCAATTTTTTCAGCTCCCTGGTGTGAAACAGCACATTTTATAATAGTAGTAGTAGTAGTAGACTTTTATTGCAGACTCGTGGTCCAAGGAATACATAGAAATAAAATACAAAATGAAAATACAAAAAAAAATGACCTTAAAAATAAAGACACGTTAAAAGACCCTTATCCTACAGAAGACAGTCATACCAGTGCTTCCATATTTTAGAGGTGTAGCGTACAGCACTATATCTCATGTTAGTCAGTGTTAGGATGACACTGTTCTCTGACACATTCAGACGGCATATGAATGTATACATAAAATTTCTTAAAACAGCTTTCAATGTGCTGACACCAGCAGAAACAAACAATTCACTGGCACTGGTCCATCTGGGGTTTTTTAACAAGAGTCTTAGTGCATCGTTGTAAGCCACCTGCAGTCTCTGAATGCTGGCTGTTTTATAGTTCCACCATAAGTGCGCTGTGTACAGTGAGGTACAGTATGCTCTAAACAAGCTTAGTTTGACTTCAGCAGAGCAAAATCCAAAATTCCGACACAGTATGTTTGCTTGTGCATATAACATTCGGCATTGACGATAAATGTCCTCATCATCTGACAGACTGTCTGTCAACACGTGACCTAGATATTTAACTTCATGTGAAACACCTAATATAGAGCCAGACACCTTGAAGTCTGGAAATCTGATACATTTGTCCTCTTTTGTTCGACAGATAATATTGCAATATTTGCTAAAATGTGTTTTCTCAAAGAGAGCAATAAGAAAATAAAATGCTTACTGCTAGACCATCGTCTACGTCGCGAACACAGCCCCGTGCATAGATCTCTGGAGGAACACTGATGACGTTGTTCTGTTTTTGGTCCTCTTCAGCCCACTCCACTCTCAGATCTGAACCCACCACATTAAACACACCATTAAACATGTGAATGAGTCTACATATTTAAGAAAATATCGATACACTAAAATATCGCGATACGATACAGAATCGATATTTTAAATCGATGTATCGATTTTTTATTGAGAATTTACTTGCAAACTTTTACTGTATTTCAGTTTTTACCGCCTTAACTCTGATGGAAAAACAAGAACTCGCAATAACACTGGATGTGTCTTGGAAGCGTCTGGCCTGAGTTTTCTAATTAAATTTGGTCTTAAAAATTGCAAATATCGTCTGACTTTTAGTATCGTATATATCGTATCGTCTCCCCTTTATTGTGAAATATATCGCGTCGCCAGATTCTTGACAATACACACCCCTACAAAATATAAAGTGCAAAATACTTAAAAAGTTCTACCACACACACACCTGCTCCGCTCCATGGCAGCGTGGGAATGTCAGCGCTCTGGGCAACAATGGAAGACGCCACCTTATCTCCTAGAGCCCACATGGCTTTACTGGACGGCCCTGGGAGAGACAACAGGAAGTGGCTGATTATGATACACAACTAAACTAATGTACACAAAATGTTTAGTGGGTTTCTCAAACTGCTATTACCCAAGAATGATATCCCTGCTTTGTTCAGGAGTTCGGGGAGTTTGGGATTTTCCGATGCATGACCCCAACCAGCCCAAACAGCCTGTTTAGGTTAAGAAACATCCAATCATTAGTGAAGAAAGTAAAGAAATAAAAGGTTTAACTGAGTTACGTGTGAAATGTACCTGCACTGGGATCCTTTTTGCTATGTCTACTATCAGCTCTACGTTGGCGTAGTTGTTATTGTTGGTGCCTCCGGGTACGGGCACATAGTGATCGGCCATTTTTATGTATTCTACATGAACACACATCAGGATTTGGAATCAAACAGCTGACTCAGTCCATAGTGATTACCTCTATAAGTTCTCAATAAAAGAAAATGATCAAGTACACAATGACCTGCGTTAGCTTTCAAGTCTTCGGGGGTTACCATGACCACAAATCGGATGGTCCTCTCGTTGCGGAACATTTCGTAGGACCAGCGACGGATAGAACGCATGCACTTGACCGCAGCGATGCCATTGTTAGCAATCAGCACCTGTCAGAGAAACAGAAATCACTTGATTAGCCTCAGAGAATATCAACAATGGAAGCTGCTGCCAATCAGCACAAGAAGAGAGTTAACTCGACCTTTTCTATGACACGGTTTCCGCCAAAGCGTGTGACGAACTCAGCAGGAGAGGCCACGGTGAAGTCCCTCTGCAGATCCATTTTTCTCTGTTCACGTCCTTTTTTCACCAAGTGAGGACCGGACATGCTAGGCCTGGAGAGGAAAGTGTACATGTAGTCACCTTCCGCAATAGTGACAGTCACTCGAGCTACAAAACAATAAATAATCCTGGAAAATTCAGGCTGCTTTCAATTCTCTTTGTGAGAGAAAAACAGATAATAATTAACAATATTTCTCTGAAACCACAGAGAAACAGATATTAGTGCCAACGAAGGCAGACACCATGACTGAAACGTCACGAATTAGAGTGAAAGGTCAGGTTCCTTCTGCAACATGCATGCACAGACTCTGCAGCAGCTTCTTCATCTCCAACCTTTTAAAAACACTTAGATGCTCCTCTATCATCTTAGCAAAGAATTCATGGAAACTAAGATATTTATAGTCCTGGAGGCAATAAAAAGGCAAATAATTACAAGAATGTCAGACTGATGCAGATTGTACCTTGATTCTGGTTTCCTTCCAGCTGCAGCATGTGTTTAGCTGCAGGGATAATTAAGATTTTCCAAACATTTGCTCTTTTATGAACAATTTATGACGTTTGCTGATTAACTTCCTTCAAATTAATTTCCACCATAGGGAGGAATATCTCCAACGAGGACATCTAACATTGACTGTGTTGCAGAAAAGTTGTAGCTCAGTTAAAAACATTAAATCACAACTTATTGTCTTACAAAAACATAAAAACTTATGAGTTTGACGCCCCAGAGTTTTCATAGGAAAGTTTTTGTTTTCTGTTTTTCTCTTTAAGTGAAATAACTTCCCATGTCAAGTTTTGAGGTCCTAAAATGAGTGAATTCCAATAGATAATTTGTAAATATGAATTTAAAAAAGGTTTTCTGGTGGATTTGGAGTAAAAGCACTCTGGGGCAATAAGCTAACAAACAGCAAAAGTGCATTTTAAAACCCATTCTGGTCAATTCTGGTAGTGAAACAACATGACGCAACTTGTGTGTAATATTAGTGAAATTCTGCTGAAACTTCATCCTTTTCCTGTTGTTGACTTAAATATAAACGGAACTCAGGTTGATGTCATTTTGGTTACAGGGAGCTACTTCAGTGAGGCACAAGTGGCTCCAGAGCCACAGGTAGCAGAGCCCTGTTCTAGAATAACACCACTATTACTGCAAACACACTAAACACTGATTACCCCCCATGTTTGGCAACATAATCTAAAGCGATTGTAACAGAAGGAAACAAAGTACATACCATTAGTGCCCTTTAGTTTCTGCCATCTTCCTTAAAGAAATGTTTAGTATATGAATTCATAACCGTGTTAGGAGAGGAGCACACCTGCATGGGTGATTATTACAGCAGAGTAGTGGAGAGACCAGATCTGAGGTGAACTTTAACTCTTGTACAGTACAGCTCACCGAGGAAATAACCTGTCATTAAAATACAAGCTGATAACCTGGTTTATCATTCAGCAGCTGGTTTCTTCTCAGAACATAAACAAACAAGACTGATTGTAACAGGAACAAGCTTTATTAAGCCATCATTATTATTATTATTATTATTATTAGCAGCAGCAGCTTTAACCCTTTAAAGGGCCAGCGTCTATATTTAGACACTTCCACTCACATCATAAATTATGTCGATGTGCCTTTTCATGGACTCATAAAATTACAATATTTCACCCACCCAATGCTCAGAGATCAAGTTAGTCACAGTTGGCGCCATGGCACCATTCGACCAATCAGCACAGGTCTGTGATGCGCCAAATATTGGTGCGTTTTCAGAACCAGCTACTGCCTTCCTGCAGCTCAGTCTATCCTCGTGATCTCTACAACTAACAATGGCAAGTTTATGAATCTCCCACATCACAAGGTTGACTAGTTGTGCTAAATAAGGATTTAAGTGTTGTAAATGTTACAATTGGTGAAATCAAGCGAAAGAAACAGTATATTTTTAGGTAAAATCTATCGTTTATATATATATATATATATATATATATATATAATCTTCATAATGATGGTAGCAGTAATAACAATTATAATATTGAATATATTTTTCAGTTTTAAACTAAGATTTCTGTGGAAAATGGTGGAGGACAGTTAATGCCAATCTCCCCATCAGTGATGATGCTGATGAGGAGGAGGATGACATTGAGGCAGATCCTCAAATATATAATATTCTAAAATATTCTAACACTCTATATCTGATCAGAAATGGTATCTATTGTTCAATAACTTTCAAATATATTCCACAGTAATCTGTTTTTAAAGCCTATATTGTATAATAAGGGTGATATATTCTGTAATATTCTATATGTTATAAAAAAATGTGCTAATTATCTCATTCTAAATTAATATTTATTCATCTTGCTCATGTTCATGCCAGCGTCCTTATTTGATCTTTTTCTGTTATTTTTCTGCATGAAAATAAACATTTTTGACATTTGTAACAACAAAATAAAACTTTATATACCACAACAACACCCTGGGGTTGAAATTTTAAGTTTTAAATCATTTCAATGTGCCCTATAAAAGGTTAAAAAGGAAGAACCATCATGTCAGTCACTGTAATGCTTCATAAAACCAATTATTTACGCATTTATTTGTTCTAGTCCACAAAAAGTAACTTGTTCCCGTTTCCTGAAAGCAAACCAGCGCTGTCGACCTCCGCGCTGCTGTCACCACACCGACGTTCCGCTAACAAACACATCTGCGCCACTTCAGCGTCTACAGCAGAGGTTTCGTGTTATTTTTCGGTGTTTTACTTCAAACTTGCAGCTTTTCGTTTACGAACCAAACACAAAAGTTCTCGGTGTCAGATTACAGCCAGAAAGCTGCGCTCGAGGACTCACCTCTGCAGATATGGGAACAAGTTATTTCGCTCCATTTTGCGGTCTGTTACTTTTGCGCTAAATTGTGTGTTGTTTTTTTTTTATCTATTTGTGCTAAAAACCATAACAAAGAGGTCTGCACACACTGCTTCCTCTTCTGCCTCCTCCCTTCCCCCTCCTGCTGCGGGGGCAGCAAAACATCTACAGACTGTTGGAAACAGTACAGATGTCGCTGCAGCTCTGCTTTGGTGCTTTTCTGCCTCCAGGATTCAATTTATAACCACCGTGAGGTCATCACAGTTCTCAGAAAAGCATCCAGCTGAATCAAAAGGCAGCAGGGAGAGAAAGTAAAACGAGCTCTTTTGTTTCTCTTTTCCTGTTTAGGAAACAAAATACAACAAACACATAATAAAAGCCAATCGCCCCAGCAGTTATAAACACTTTTACTAACATTAATAAGATTTCTAACAGAAAATAAACTGTATTTTCTATCTAGTTGGTTCTGAAGTTCAAACTGTGCACCAGAATAGAAAATAAAGGGAATTTAAGTGACTGAATAGGAGATCTATAATGGGATTTTAACCTACAACCACCTGTCTGGACCAAAATGACTTGTTGATGGTAGAAGTCAGAGTAGAATGGTTAGACGGGTTCTAGATAATAAAAAGGCAACAGCAGCTCAAATAACCACTGGTTCCTACTGAGTGCTGCAGAAAAACATCCCTGAACCACAGCATGTTGAACTTTGAAGCAGATGGACCCCAACAGCAGAAGAACACACCTCCTATCAGCAGGAAACAGAGGCTACAAATCACTCAGGAGACTGGAAAAACCTTTGATGGGTCTGGATTTCAGCTGCCACATTCAGATGGTCGGGTCAGAATTTGGTGTCACCAACATGAAAGCATGGATCCATCCGTCTAATACACCAAGCTGCCTCTGATGGTGTTCTTGGCCCATTTGTGAACCCCTTAGTGAGTGCACCAGTCTATATTGTTGCTGACCTGACCATGTCCATCCCTTTATGACCACAGAGGACCCATCTTCTGACGGTCACTTCCAGCAGGATCATGCACCATGTTAGTCTAGAAAGCTAGACCAACTGTAGCAGTAGCTAACCAGTCTAGCCACGCTCCACTAGCCTCAGCAGGTCTACCATTGGCCTGAACAGTTTTGTGTCTTACCAATCACAGCGCTCTACGTTTGTTTGGCAGGCTTAACACAGGCTTTAGCTGCAACGGAGAAAGACTACAAAGATGGCGTCGGCTCAGGAACAGTGTTCGTTTGAAACAGCTTTGGCATCGACTTTGGGTGATTTAGACTCAGACCTTTCTTTGAGACATGAGCAGATAGAGGTATAGTTGTTTATTTAAAAAAAAAGGACTTCGTCTTCCTCCTCCATGGTGTATGGCGGACTGCCCCACTGACTGATTGCTGTAGACATGAATACGTCACATTGTTCGTTGCTCCGATTGGTCCTAGCACTAGCGCTGTCTAATTGTGTGCTGAGACGGTTTGAAAGACAACTGTAGATTCTGCCCCATGGTTGGGTTGTTTCAATGGTTCGTGGCCAGAATATATATTTAGATATATAGGACGGCTTGCCAGGATAGCAGCATGTCACAAAGGTCAGATCATCAAGGAGTTCACTGGACTTCAACGACCTCCACAATCACCAGATCTCAATCCATTCCAGTCAATTTAAGGCAGCCTTTGCAAAAGCCAGATCACCTTTTTCTTTAATGTGGACTTCTGCAGATCTACTGAACTCTCTTGTAGATCGTAGCGTTCTTGTGGAGATTAGTGACTTAGATGAAGTCAAAACATTGATGCAAAAAGGAGGAGGAGGAGGAGGAGATGTTCCCAGGAGGAACAGAACATCAGGGCATTCTTTAATAAAGGACCAGTGTTTCATCCTTCACCATGCACAAATGCCAACCCTGTGGAAACAGTTGAAATCCAGCTCTTGGTTGGAATGGAAATTAGGATTCACTCAGATTAAACTGAGATTAGACTGAGACAGAATTGGTTTTACTTAGAATGTGTAAGAAATTGGACTTTGAGCTGTGAAGAGGGGGGAGAGGAGCGGGCAGCAGAAGGTGAAAGTTCAAAAGGAGGAGGAAACATCATCCAGTGAGGACAGAGTACACAAGCCAGAGTGACACTGATCTCTACAGAAAGCTATGAAATGAATCCATTTTTTTGCATATGAGACTTTTCCTACCTTTTTCTCCTTCATGATGATTCCCACAAGCTCTGCTAACACGATTAACTAAAAACATTTGGGAAACGTGTCAAACAGAACACACAGCCATGTGCAGCGAACAACTCCTCTGATCCTCCATCGTATAAACGTTCTTCCATCCTGTGCATAACAAACTCAACTTCTACAAATAAAAAACTAAATCTTAGCACTGTGATGTGACCCGAGTCAGTCGGACCAACACCAGCTTCAGAGTGACGGTTTGAAGCTATTGTTCCAATAATAGAGCCGAGATGCTTGGCAGGCGACAATAGCACAACTCAGAGCTGTCAGGTGACATGATAACACACAGCCTGTACAGGAGAGGAGCAGCAGCACCTTACCAGAAGCTGCAAGGGCCTTTAGCCAACATGAAGGCACATGACAGAGCAAAATAAAACAGGCCCGACCACAGCCGGTGGAAATTAATCTGACGGAAATGGAAACAAAGTCTTACTTGATGACTGAGGAGCTGGATGATGACACTCCAGAGGACTCCAGCTCACTGGAGGGTTTAGAACCAGAAACCGGAGGCTGAGAAGAACCGCTTGGAGGTTTTGTTACCAGCACTTCCTCGTCTGAGGAGTTATCCTCCGATGCTCCGAGGATAAACTTGAGGCGCTTCCTCGCCTCGGGTTCTGAGCTGAGCATGGGTGTAGTGGTTCTGATGGGTTTCTGGGTGGTCTGTGGCAGCAATGGCTGCCTTGAATGTACCTTAGAGGAGGCCTGCGGAGGATCAGGCTCAATGTTGGCCAGGAGATTGTTGTTTTCATTGCGATATGATTTTACAGCAGCTGTTGACAGGGAATGTTTGTCTGCACGAGGACGGGTCTTTGAAGTGGATTTGTCCTCCTCAGCTGCCTGGGGACTGCAGCCAGAAAAGGATTCCTCTCCTTTCACAGGCATTTCTGTCTTGGTATTAATTCTCCACAGGAGCATTAACGTCCACAGGATTAATCCCAACACTGCAAACTGGAGCATCTGCAGACATTGTCCTGAGACTGTAACAAAAACATGTGGACACAATTATTCATGCAGGTGACAGTTCTCACCCAAAGTGAATGTTCTTAAAAGGATTGGTTGATCAGCTTATTGATTAAAAGACAAATCATGACATTTTTGCTTAAGTTATAATAGTTCTATGGTCGATACAAAACATGTTTATGAAGTTCTTTGCACAAAATCCCTCTCACATAAAGCAGTTTCAACAGTTTTATTCTTGATTGTTTCAGTACCTTCCAGAATGAGCCGTTTCAGGGCTCTGTCACTTTACGAAAACAAGCTGAAGCTGGCCACGCCCACGTTCCCACCCCTCAGGCTGCTATGAGCTGAGAAGCTTTGATATCCAGGAGGGGCTATAAATAGATCTGCTGCTTCTGCAGCAGCAGCTCTCTCTTGCATGTAAGAGGTGGTTCTATTCTACTTTCTCCGTTTGTGACATCACAAATGGGAACTTTCTGAAATGACTCGTTTTAGGCACGTGATGCCTAAAACCAAACACTGAGAAAATGATTGGACAGATATTTTTCATGTTTTGAGTGTTTATAGAGGCAGTAGAGACCCACAAGGCAGCACAAAAAATGCATAAGGTGAGTTTAGTATAATATGTCCCCTTTAAACCATAAAAGTTGTTCATAAAAAAGACACGCAAAACTTTATTTACCGCTGCTATGTCCTTGTCCTTGAGTTCAGCGAACTGAGAAAACTAAAATCAGTGTGTTATCCATGTCTGTTTGCTATTCTAATCTTGAAAAGGTTTTGTTACGGTGATCAGAGGTCAGAAGCTTTCAGGAGACACGAGCGTTACTGGTAACAAAAAAAGTGATCACGTTGTCATAATTGTCCAAATACTAATAACAATTTGCATGGTATTAGTTTTAATCTGCAAAGTTATGCAGCTCTATGTGCCAGCAGGACGTAGCAGGAGTTGTTTCCCAGGCAGGATCCAGTAAACAAGCTGCTTGAAACAGCTGACATCAGAGCTAAGTGTGGCTGCTCAATGTGGGCTAAAGGTCAACGATGGGGGAGAGTAGGCAGGTTGAAGAAGGGCAAAAAACACCCACAAAAGTCTGGATTTATCCAAATAAAGATGCTAAATAATAAACTCAAATTATTGTGAAATTAATGGGGAAAATGTGCATTTTTTAATTAAATTCCAAACGGGATTAATAATGTTGATAATAGTAATAACAATATTTTGTTTTTCCCAAGGGGCATGCACGTCCTAATTAGAGTTTAATTTTTTTATTCTATTTTGTGCCATATTGTTTAAAAAATAATGCAATTCATATTTCTAGTATTTATCTGACAGCTGATTAAATTCACTGTTGATTTCACAAATAAAAGAGAATAAAACTACTTTTTAGCTCCATGCTGACCTCAACCGACAGCAAAATGTACACAAAACATGGCAGACAAACGTGATTCATCAACAACACACTGATACAGTCTGATCACTTCCTATAAATCTGTATATTTAGCAGGATGGCATTTTTTCTTCCAATTTATCTTTTTCATTATATTTTCTAATCCTAATCTAGAAAAACAAGGCCACTTAAAGGTCAAGTTGTGTGATGAATGTGTGTAAATGGTTTCAGCAAGGTCATTTAAACTGTAAATTCAGATCACTTTACATTCATTGTTACAAAAATAAGTAGGTATGGTCGCTGTTTTCACAAATCAAAGGAATAACGGTCACATTTGTTCACAAGGCTCTGTGTTTACGTCGGATTGAAAATGCATTTCCTCATGCAACTAAACACTGCGATGGTGGCCGATAAATCGTTTTATCCATTTCCACGAGAGCTGCGAGAGCAAACGTCAAAAGTACCTACCACCAGGCCAGACGGCGTTAATCTTTCACCGCCACCAGCACCCTTTCCTCTTGAGTGCGATAGTAAACACACATCCATGTAGGAGGGAGGAGCCTCTCAAGCTCCGCCCAGAAACGATCAAAGATCAAATGTGTACAAAATAGCAACCCTCTAAATTTGTAGTTTCAAGCTGAAGAAAAACGTAAATGCTACATGCAATTAAAGACTGAAGTGTACTAATAAAACACGCAATTTAATTTTACAAGTTGACAAATTCTGTAGTCAAGTGGCTAGGTTGTTACATTAACCGAACTAAAATGTTGTTTGCTTAGTTTTTCCTTGTGTTGCGATCGTCTCAGAGTGCGCGGGTGTTTATCTTTAATCACAAACGATCTTTGTTCTTCCTGCTCTGGTGTCGCGGGAGTTGCAGGAGCGCGCGAAATCAACAAAACGCAAGTCCCGCTGGCCACACTGACAGAGAAGGACTACTGCTTTCTAACAATACTACAAATATATAATTTAGACATCTAATACGAAGTAAATGGCTTTGTAAATATATTTGACTGTGTTGTGGCTGAAAAACTGCATCAGAGGATGGTTTTACAAAACAGCGGACGGTACAAGGCGTACCGTGGAGAAAGCGGAGCAGATGTGGATAATCAGTAAGTTCGCTAGTAGTTTCTATTTAATAGATCGATGTAATTATGTATGGGTAACTAGTTAAGCTTAAGATGTAGAGCTAATGTCGCTGTTTGTCTGAACCAGGGATGATGGCTCCTCGGCCGTCAAGCGGCTAGAGCGCAGCCAGTTCACCGACGACATGGACGCTCGCTTCGGCTTCGACAGGATGAAGGAGCCCGGGGAGAAAACAGGCTGGCTGATCAACATGCACCCTGTGAGTCCACACTCTGAAGCTGATCAGGTTTCTGTCTCAGGAGACATTTAACGCGTTTGTTTGTGTTTGTAGACGGAGATCCTGGATGAGGACAGGAGGATGATCAGTGCTGTGGACTATTACTTCATCCAGGAGGATGGAAGCAGATTCAAGGTTAGTTTATTTAAAAAGCCACCTAAATGACTGATGTTTATTCCGCCCTGACATGCTCTTCCTGATGTTTACTCCTTGTAGGTGGCACTTCCCTTCAAGCCTTATTTTTACATTGCTACTAGAAAGGTATGTCTGGTTTTGATTTATGTTTTTAGACATTTAATCACATTTCTAAAGACTTTATTCTTTTCAGAACTGTGAGAGGGAAGTCATTTCATACTTATCCAAGAAGTTCCAAGGCAAGGTGGCGAAACTTGAGATGCTTCCAAAAGAGGACCTGGATCTGGTCAGATTTATCTTTTGTTTGCATTCAGAGGATCCATCATTGACAGCACACTAAAAATCTACATCTCGCTTTCTGTAGCCAAACCATCTCGTCGGCCTGAAGAGAAGCTACATCAAGCTGTCGTTCAACACCGTTGATGACCTCATCAAAGTGAAACGTGAGATCTCTCCGGCCGTAAGGAAGAACCGAGAGAGGGAGCAGTCCAACGACTCTTACACCTCGATGTTATCAAGGTGGGAACGTTCTGTCGTTTCTGTTGGGTTCCTGAAAGCTTCACGTTCTTAGTGTTTCTGGATTTTGTTGTTTCAGTGCTCTGTCAGGAGGCAATGTCACCTCAGCTGATGAAGATGGGATGTCAAAGAGTATTGTGGATCAGCTGGAGAACATAGTGGACATGAGAGAGTACGATGTGCCGTACCATGTCCGACTGTCCATCGACCTCAAGATTCATGTGGTGAGGACAATTTATGCTAAAGCAGTGGGTTTTTACATAAATGTTGTAATAATCTGTACCACCTCTGCTTTATTCAGGCTCACTGGTACAACGTTCGTTACCGTGGCAGCGCGTTCCCACCAGAGATCATACGCAGAGATGATCTTGTGGAGCGCCCAGTACGTATATTTTGCTTTCTGTCTTCAAAATATGTTATTTATTCTCGCTGATTATATATATTTTTAATTTGGATATTTAGGACCCGGTTGTTTTGGCTTTCGACATCGAGACGACCAAACTTCCTCTGAAATTCCCAGACGCAGAGACGGACCAGATTATGATGATTTCCTACATGATAGACGGACAGGTGGGTTTAACGCCGAGTCTTTTACAAAGTTATCCTTTACCTCGTAGTTTTTGTGTCAGTTTACCAACACGTGTTTTTAATTTCTTCAGGGGTTTCTGATCACAAACAGAGAGATTGTCTCTGAGAACATCGAGGATTTTGAGTTCACTCCCAAACCAGAATACGAAGGGCCTTTCACTGTTTTTAACGAGGACGATGAGGTCTGTGGACCTCTGCAGACGCAGCTGATTTTTACTCTATGAAGTTCTCTGTATTAACGAGTTTCTGGTTGCAGGCTGCTCTCATTCAGAGGTGGTTTGATCACGTTCAGGAAACCAAACCAAACATCTTTGTAACCTACAACGGAGACTTCTTTGACTGGTGAGCTGTTTAAGATTTTTTTAAAAACTCACAACCTTGTTTTTAAGTCATTTTTATTCTCTTTTGATGGGGAAAATATATAAAATATCCTAGATTTAGTTTGAAAATAGCATTTTTTTTTTTTAGAAAGTGTTTTTTAACCTCTTCAGGCCTTTTATTGAGACCCGAGCTGCCCTCCACGGACTGAGCATGCACAGGGAAATAGGTTTCCAGAAGGACAACCAGGGGGAGTACAAGTCCAGTCAGGCCATCCACATGGACTGCCTGAGGTGGGGACGATCCTGACTCCCACCTAACAAGGTGTACCGATTATTTTCAGAGGAATTATTATCTCACACGTTCATTCCAACTCATACCAGGTGGGTAAAGAGAGACAGCTACTTACCTGTGGGAAGTCACAATCTCAAGGCAGCAGCGAAGGCTAAGCTGGGCTACGACCCGGTGGAGCTGGACCCTGAGGAAATGTGCCGCATGGCGACTGAGGAGCCACAGGTACAGAACCAAGATTTGAGTTTTAAATCCTATACAATAAAACATCTGTCAACTTAAAATAAATCATATCTTTCTTTTTTCTCAGACTTTAGCCACCTACTCTGTGTCTGACGCCGTGGCCACGTACTACCTGTACATGAAATACGTTCACCCCTTCATCTTTGCTCTGTGTACCATCATCCCCATGGAGCCTGATGAGGTTTGTCTCAGCTGTTGTAAAAAAAAGACTTCAACTTTTTAAAGATCAATAAACGAAATGATCTCTCTCCGTTCTGGTGTCAACAGGTGCTGCGTAAAGGGTCTGGGACTCTGTGCGAGGCCTTGCTGATGGTGCAGGCCTTCCACGTCAACATCGTGTTCCCCAACAAGCAGGAGCAAGTCTTCAACAAGCTGACAGACGACGGGCACGTCATGGACTCTGAGACCTACGTGGGAGGCCACGTGGAGGCGCTGGAGTCGGGAGTGTTTCGCAGCGACATCCCCTGTCGCTTTAAAATGGTACATCCTCTTTTTTGTTGATAATTCTACTAAATCATCTTTAGGAGCTTGAAGCTTGACCGTTTGGGCTGATGCGTTGACAGAATCCAGCCGCCTTTGACTTCCTGCTTCAAAGAGTCGAGCGAACGATGCGTCACGCCATCGAGGAGGAGGAGAAAGTCCCTCTGGAGCAAGTTACTAACTTTAATGAGGTGGGAACTTGACATCCTCCCTTTTTGAACTCAACACTTCCGTCATGACGTCGTGAGGTAACGGTGACGCTTTCTCAGGTGTGTGATGAAATCAAAAAGAAGCTGACTTCCTTGAAGGAGGTTCCCAACAGGATCGAGTGCCCCCTCATCTACCATCTGGACGTCGGGGCGATGTACCCCAACATCATCCTCACCAACCGCCTGCAGGTAAAAAAATAAAGCAGAAGTGAGATGGTTTAAACAGCAGCAGGTTTAACGTCTTTGTTGTTTGCAGCCGTCAGCGATGGTTGATGAGGCCACGTGTGCGGCCTGTGACTTCAACAAGCCCGGCGCCTCCTGCCAGAGGAGGATGACTTGGCAGTGGAGAGGAGAGATCAGTAAGCTGGTGCCTTGGTTATTCTGCACAGAAAAAGTTTCGTTTATAAACAAACATCAATTTGTTTTCAGTGCCTGCAAGTCGCAGCGAGTTTCACCGCATCCAGCAGCAGCTGGAGTCTGAGAAGTTCCCCCCGCTGTTCCCCAACGGGGCCCCCAGGGCCTTCCACACGCTCAACAGGGAGGAGCAGGCCAAGCACGAGAAGAAGCGTCTGGCGGGTACGTCTCCGTTTGTGTTCCCTTAAAGCACATCTTGGTTTTAAGACGTGTAAATTACAGTTTCCCGTGTGTCTTTTTTTAGATTATTGTAAGAAGGCCTACAAGAAGATCCACGTCACCAGGCTGGAGGAGCGCGTCACCACCATCTGTCAGAGAGAAAACTCCTTCTATGTGGACACGGTCAGAGCCTTCAGGGATCGGCGTTACGAGTTCAAAGGACTTCACAAAGTAAGCTTTGAGTTTCCAATAATAAAAAAAACATTGCTTTCATCATCGTTCCATTCTGATGCACGTTTGCTGTTGAAGGTGTGGAAGAAGAAGCTGTCGGTGGCCCAGGAAAGTGGAGATGCTGCCGAGGTGAAGCGCTGCAAAAACATGGAGATCCTGTACGATTCCCTCCAGCTGGCTCACAAGTGCATTCTGAACTCTTTCTACGGCTACGTCATGAGAAAAGGGTACGAGTCGGCGTCGCCATGCGTCCTCTATCACTGACCTCGATGCTGCGGGTCTGATGCTGTGTTCGTGTGTCTCAGGGCGCGCTGGTACTCCATGGAGATGGCAGGGATTGTGTGCTACACTGGAGCCAACATCATCACTCAGGCCAGAGAACTCATCGAGCAAATAGGGTGAGCGGTGTAGCTCGTTTCCACCTCAAAAGTTTATTTTGGCATTAAAACAGTTTCTATCTAAAGTAATTTAGCAGTTTAAGGGAAAAAAACTAATAATTCTGCTCACTTTCTAATTTTGACTCAGGAGGCCTCTGGAGCTGGACACGGACGGTATCTGGTGCGTCCTCCCCAACACCTTCCCAGAGAACTTTGTGGTGAAAACCAGCAACGAGAAGAAGCCCAAGGTGACCATTTCCTACCCGGGGGCCATGCTGAACATCATGGTGAAGGAGGGCTTCACCAACGACCAGTACCACGAGCTGGAGGAGCCTGCGTCGCTCGTGTACAACATCAGGTCAGAGAACAGCATCTTCTTCGAGGTGGACGGACCGTACCTGGCCATGATCCTGCCTGCCTCCAAAGAGGAAGGGAAGAAGCTCAAGAAGAGGTTTGCCACCCTAACCCTGAACTGAAAGATCTGCCCTAAAATGACACTTTTAAGGTGACCCTGCTGTTCTCTTTCAGGTACGCCGTGTTTAACGAGGACGGCTCTCTGGCTGAGCTCAAAGGTTTTGAAGTGAAGAGACGAGGGGAGCTTCAGCTCATCAAGATTTTCCAGTCCTCCGTGTTTGAGGCTTTCCTCAAAGGGACCACTCTGGAGGAAGTGTACGCGTCTGTGGCCAAAGTGGCCGACTACTGGCTCGATGTGCTGTACAGCAAGGTGAACGAGTCAGGTGTCAGAATCTAGGATTATTTTAGCCACACTTCAGGAACAATCTTGAAGAGCAAGATTAGAAAAGCCTCTCAGATTTACGAGTGTATGCCCACTTTAATCACAAAAATTAGCTTCAGTCTGTTTTTGTTTTTGCCACGTTTTTTGTGTTTAGGCTGCCAACATGCCCGACGCAGAGCTGTTTGAGCTGATTTCAGAGAATCGGTCGATGTCCAGGAGGCTGGAGGACTACGGAGAGCAAAAGTCCACGTCCATCAGCACAGCCAAGAGGCTGGCAGAGTTCCTGGGAGACCAGATGGTGAAAGACGCCGGTCTCAGCTGCCGCTACGTCATCTCCCGGAAACCAGAGGGTTCCCCCGTCACAGAAAGGTGGATTTTGTGATGAACCGTTAAGCCAGAATGCTCGAGCAGCAGGCTGCCTTGATTGATCTGATAGATTTGTGCTGTTTTTCTCTGGGTCTCTCTGGAGAATAGTCTCTTTGCATTACCACCAGAAGTAAAAGCTTTGGGTTTGACACCATCACATCTATACATTTCCTCCATCAGAGCCATTCCGCTGGCCATCTTCCAGGCAGAGCCCAGCGTCAAGAAGCATTTCCTCAGAAAGTGGTTGAAGATGCCCAGCCTGCACGACTTGGACATCCGCTCGGTGAGTCGTAACGTTTTTTCTAATTAAAGATAAAACCTCCTCATATATATATATTTTATTTTTACACGTCCTTGTCTCTGGGCGTCTCCAGATCCTCGATTGGAGCTATTACATTGAGAGGTTGGGCAGTGCGATCCAAAAGATCATCACCATCCCTGCAGCTCTGCAACAGGTTAAAACTCAATCCACCGCTTTCTGAACGCAACTCAAGTTTATTCATAGATGAATTAGATTTTTTTTTCTGTGTAACATCAGGTGAAGAATCCAGTTCCAAGAGTCAGGCATCCTGACTGGCTCCACAAGAAGCTCTTGGAGAAAAACGACATCTACAAGCAAAAGAAAATTAGTGAGCTGTTCACCAGCGAGGGCAAGAAACAGGTCGGGCCAGCTGATGTTTAAAGATCATCGTGGACGCTGAGCAGTGCTCCCATGTGTTGCTGTTTCTACGTCTCTCAGGTTACCCACCAGCCTCTTGAGGCAGGTCAGACTGCAGACATGGAGGACTTTGGGATGCCAGCTAGACCCCTGCAGCCCGCCGTTCCCATCAGCACCAAGCGTAAGCGGGCGTCTCAGGGGGGTGACAGCCAGCTGGAGTCTCAGGACGTTGAGCTCACGCAGTCGTGGAGAGAAATCCTGGGACCGCCTCCATCAAAGGGAACAACACGGGTGCGTTTCCATTAGATTTTTTGTTAATCTCAGGTTTTATTCTGGGGTTAATTTGAACACCCGTGTGTTTTTGTGCAGGAGGAGCGTCTTGCTTGGCTCCGGTATCATAAGAAAAAATGGGAGCTGCAGCTGAGACAGAGGAAGGAGAAGAAGAAGAGGAGGAAGCTGCTGGATGGAGAGGCTCAACCTGTTGGAGGAGGCGTGATCCGAGGCGGCCCCGCCACCGGCCTGGGGAACTTCCTCCGCAGAACGGCTCGCAGCATCCTGGACATGCCGTGGCAGGTTGTGCAGGTAGGGCCAAGTCACCGCGGTGATGTCCAAACGCTGACTCTGATCGAAATTCAAGGAAATGACCCAGATGCGTCTCAGATTGCAGAGACGAGTCACCCCGGTCTGTACAAGCTGTGGGCCGTGATTGGAAACGACCTCCACTGCATGAAGCTCAACATCCCGCGGGTCTTCTACGTCAACCAGAAAGTCCCAAAACAAGACGAGGGAGTGGCGTTCAAAAAGGTACGGGCTGAGAAAACCGAGTAAGATGACCCAAAACTGTGTTTAATTCCTAAACGGTGACCTCAGGTGAACCGCATGCTGCCGCGCTCCAACATGGTGTACTTCCTGTATGAGTACTCTGTGCCAGAGGAGATGTACCAGAAGCACATCAACGAGATCAACGCCGACCTCTCGGCCCCCGACATCGAAGGCGTCTACGAAACACAGGTGACCGTAAACTCTACAACCTCCGTGTTTCCAGTTCGGCTTCATTAACCTCACTTCTCATCGCCCGTTTCCCAGGTCCCCTTGTTGTTTCGAGCCCTGGTGCAGCTCGGGTGCGTGTGTATGGTAAACAAACACATCGTCAGGGATTTGGCCGGCAGGGAGACGGATTCCTTTGATCTGGAACATCTGGAGATGAGATCTCTGGCTCAGTTCAGCTACCTGGAACCCGGTGAGACCTGCAATAAACCTCATCATGAATTTGTCAGACTGTTGCCTTGGTTTCATCCTAAAACGTATGCTTGCCTCCTCCTCAGGAAGCGTTCGTCACATGTACTTGTATCATCACAACCAGGGTCAAAAGGCTCTGTTCGGGCTGTTCATCCCCTCTCAGCGCAAAGCGAGCATCTTCGTCTTAGACACGGTAAAAGAAGCATGATTTTTGTCTCGACTTGCTTCTAAATGTGCTCTGATCTCACGTCCAGGGCTTCCAGTACTGGTTTGAAGCCACTTCTGTCTGTCTCCATGTTAACGGAGACTAAAGTAGCATGGTTTTAGCTAATCCAGAGGAAGAAAGCACTTGTGGCGGGGCTACTGTAGATCATTTAGCATGAATGAGCTTCAGAGCGTTATCCTTTGTGATTTGCAGGTGCGAAGCAACCAGATGCCCAACCTGAGTAACCTCTACACAGCAGAGCGCACCGCTCTCCTGGAGAAGACGACGGAGGAGCTTCTACCTCCAGAGAAACACACCTTCGAGGTTCGAGCTGAAAACGACATCAAGGCGATCTCTCGTGCTGTGCAGCGCATCCTGCTAAACTACAAGGTAAGAACCCAATTCTGGTGTTTTTATTTTATTCTACTGATAAAATAACCCTAACCCACCTAAGTGTTTGCTGTGCTACAGGTGGATTATCTCCGTGTTTCCTCCATGTTGATTTATCTCTTTGCTGCGTTCAGGAGGAGCGACGTGGGCCCACTCTCATCGCTGTCCAGTCCAACTGGGAGTTGCAGCGGCTAGCAGCAGCTGTGCCGGTGCTCGAGGAGTTCCCGGTGGTTCCGGTGCACGTGGTGGACGAGATCAGCTACAATGTGCTGGACTGGCAACGCCACGGGGCCCGGCGCATGATCCGCCATTACCTCAACCTGGACAGCTGCCTGTCTCAGGCTTTTGACATGGCCAGGTATGCCCAGATCACCTTCTCCTCAGTGGAATTGATATTACTGCAAGGTTACCAGGAACTCTTGCTTTCAGGTATTACCACCTACCTGTGGGCAATTTGCCCCAGGACGTGTCCATCTTTGGCTCCGACTTGTTCCTGGCGAGACATCTACGGAAACACAACCACCTGCTGTGGCTTTCACCCACAGCCAGGCCCGACCTCGGAGGAAAAGAGGCTGACGACAGCCGCCTGGTCATGGAAAACGACGATCAGGTGTCTGTGGAGATCAACGCTCAGGGATGTTATTCCACAGGTACTCCAACCACGAGAAACCACAGGAACCAGGACTGTCTAGAGCTCCTTTTGCTGTGTGAATGCATGTTGGTATGTATCGTCTCCAGTGTGCGTGGAGCTGGACCTGCAGAGCCTGGCGGTGAACACCATCCTCCAGTCGCAGCATGTCAACGACATGGAGGGCGGGGCCAGTCTGGGCGTGAGCTTCGATGTGATCCAGCAGGCGTCGTTGGAGGACATGATGTCAGGAAACCAAGGCGCCAGCGCTTTGGCTAGCTATGATGAGACGGCTCTCTGCTCCAACACCTTCAGGTGAGTGAACATCTTCTGTATTTATTCACCAATGTTCCTCCTGTGGTTTAACCCCCGGTGGCGTTCATCTTCTCTGAGCAGGATCTTAAAGAGCATGGTGGTTGGATGGGTCAGGGAGATCACGCAGTACCGCAACGTGTACGCAGACAACCAGGTGATGCACTTCTACCGCTGGCTTCGCTCCCCGAGCTCTCTGCTCTACGACCCGGCGCTGCACCGCACGCTGCACAACATGATGAAGAAGGTGTTCCTGCAGTGAGTGGAGCATTTACGTAGCCGCTGCTTAAAAGCTTTGTTCAAAAGTTACATTTAAGGTTTGCAGCCAAAAGAATTGTGGGATTAAATGATCTCCTAATCCTGCTGTCTTCTGTTCCTGTAATAATCCAGCTCTCATTCTGCTGGCAGGTTGGTTGCAGAGTTCAAACGTCTGGGCTCTACTGTGGTTTATGGAAACTTCAACAGGATCATCCTGTGTACCAAGAAAAGGAGGATAGACGACGCCATTGCCTACGTAGACTACATCACCAACAGGTGGGACATTTTTGCTCCCCAGATTACACGTTTCTATGGTGATTTCAGCTTAGGTTTTTTATTTAGTTGCATTTCTTGGCTAACTTGAGTTCATGTCTGTTTTCCATTGAGTATATCAGCAATATCAGTAAATACCTAGAACTGATCCGGAGTCAGTTTAGGTAGAAAAAACACAAAATATTTGATCCGTTTTCATTCTAAATCACCCGCCTGCGTTTCCTTTCTAGCATACATTCCAGGGAAATCTTCCACTCCCTGTCCACCTCCTTCTCCCGATGCTGGGACTTCCTGGTGTGGATGGATCCGGCTAACTACGGCGGAGTGAAGGGCAAACTACCTTCCAGCGTTCTGTATGGAGAGGTACCGCAATCTGAAACTTCAGTCTGCAGAACAAAAAACATAAAAATGTGTCATAAGAACCAGGTTTACTTCAAACTTGAACTAAAACACTTTAAAGTACTATAAATATGACTCCTGTTTTAATGGTTTTAGGATGAAGCCCAAAAGAAGAAAAGCACACAAGGAGAGGAAGACGAGGACGGGAGTGAAGATGAGGCTGAGGATAATGCTGAGGAAGATGATGGAGATGGAGAGGCTGATGAGGTGGAGGAACTGATTGAGAGCAGCTGGAATATCATGCATTACCTTCCCCAAACAGCTTCCTGTCAGAAATACTTCCTCATGATTGTTTCAGGTAAAATAAAAAAAAGCCGTTATTACTTCTCGTTCATTTCTGCGTTATTAACTTAATGTCCCACTCTTCCCGTGCAGCCTACATCGCTGCAGTTTACCACAGCATGAAAGAGGAGCTGAGACGTAACGCTCCGGGAGCAACGCCAGTCAAGAGGCGCGGAGGCAGCCAGGTTTCCCAGCAGGCCGTTGGGGACCTGAGCGCTCTTCCTGGTAAAGAGGCTGCTTGAGAGGCTTCTTAAGTTAATAAACCAACAAAGTTGAGAGGTGTTCTTCAGGATGTGTGCTAGACTCGTTTGTGTTTTACTGTTACTGCTTTCCTCTCCAGGAATGATTTCCTTCTCTCAGGAGTACGTGGCGAGCGAACTGACCCAGAACATTTTCACCATCACCCAGAAAATCCAGAAAAAGGTGACGGGGTCCAGGAACGTTACCCAGACGTCAGAGATGTTTCCCGTCCTGCCCGGCTCTCACCTGCCCCTGAACAACCCGGCTCTGGAGTTTGTCAAATACGTTTGCCAGGTACAGATTAGAATCCACCACTTATTAACCTTCCTATCCGTGGTCTATATTTATTATAATATATAATTAAATAATAATATATTATTTATTCATTGTTTTTAATTAGGCGTTATTATTTCTTTATTATTATTATTATTATTAATGTCATTGTTATTATACATATTTATATATTACATATATTTTATTATAATATAATTAAATAATATATTATCAGTTTTTGATTAGGCGTTATTATTTCTTTATTATTATCATCATTATTATTATTAATAATAATGCCATTGTCAGTATACATATTTGTATTTTATATATTTTTTATTATAATATCTATATAATATTTTATTTTTGCAAAGCAGTACATTGAAATCCACCGTTTATTAACTTTCTGTTTGTGGTTTATATTTTTATTAGATATGTTATAATGATATATTATTTATTTGTTGTTTTATTGTTATTATAATAGTTTTTATTAATATGTATGCATTATTGGTGTAATTTTTTACTTTTATATATATTTTATTTATCTTTATAGGTTTTTAAAAATGTATTTATTTTTTTATTTATTTTTGAAAAGCAGTACTTTGAGATCCTCCACTTATTAACTTTTCTGCCTGCAGTTCATATTTTTATTATTATTAGATTTATTTATTATAATAATATTTTTATTTGCTATTAATGCTATGTATTATTATTATTATTGTTGTTGTTGTTGGCACAGCAGTCCATTAAAGTGCAGCATTTATGGACCTTTCTGCCTGTGGTTTATATTTTCAGGTCCTTTCCCTGGATGCCAACATTGTGAATCAGGTGAACAAACTAAAGCGAGACCTCCTACGTCTGGTGGACGTGGGGGAGTTTTCAGATGAAGCTCAGTTCCGTGATCCCTGTAACTCCTACATCCTGCCAGAAGTCATCTGCCATCACTGCAATTTCTGTCGGGACCTGGACCTCTGTAAGGACCCGTCAGTGGCACAGGTGAGCAGCGCCCGATACAAACACCTCCATGTTCATTCAAAATGCAATTATAATTTTAACGTTTGTTGTTTTTTTTAGGATGGGTCTGTGTTGCCTCAGTGGTTCTGCTCAAACTGTCAGGTCCAGTATGAGACAGACTCTGTTGAGATGGCCCTGGTTGAAGCTCTGCAGAAGAAACTCATGAGCTACACGCTGCAAGACCTGGTGAGTACGCTCCAGGAAGCTCACTGGTTTTAACTTGATGAGGACCAAATCATTTTCATTGTAATTCCATGATTTCTGCGATTCTTAGGTGTGCACCAAGTGTAAAGGGGTGAAGGAAGCAAACATGCCCCTCTACTGCAGATGTGCCGGCGACTTCGACCTGACCTACTCAGCCAAGGTTTCCTCTCAACCTTATGACCTTAATAAGATAAATCACAAATTGATTCTGCTTGACTCGACCCTTCTCTTCTTGTTTTAAAGAGCTTCTCCGAGCAGATCACCATCTTTCAGAACATTGCATCCCACTTCAACATGCGATTCCTGGAGGAGACCATCGACTGGCTGCTGGAGATGAGCCCTCAGATCAGCCGCCAAGTGTGACGCGCAGAGGCGACCCTTCTGGGAAACGCTCAATCTTTATTCACTTTATCCTCCCTGATGCTGAACTGAGAGGAGAAACGTGGCTCTACTGTAAATATGTCTGAACTGTGTTGTGTTTGTATGGATTTCAGGTGTTTACTTGTTCATTAAAGCGCAAATGTTTCAATTGCGAGCTTGTTTTGTTTTATTTTTATTGCGTTTTGCCACATTTATTTTTTATTCTGATTATTTTTTTTGCATGTTACAAACAATGTAGTCTAATAAGAAAAAAAAATGCACAAATTCAGCATTTCTGTTTTCTAATTACTGCAGGAACATTTTTAGGTTATATTTTTTTTATTCTAAACGGTTTGTGGTTTAACCTACACTTAAGAAGTTACAGATGATTTAATTTCCCTGCTGATGGCTTTCTCCCATATGGGTAACCACATTCAAGACCATAAACGGAGACGCGATTAGATTATTGCTGTCAGATGATCTTTCTGACACCTGCTGTAGGAAAAGAACAAAACCTTCCATATGTGAAGTTTTTATTTTTTACATTTTCATTTTAAAACCAATGTGTGTTCGATTCAAACGGTTTGAAGTGAAATTGAAATTTCTTCTATTATAACTAGTTCCCAAACCAACATGGCTGCTGTTTTCTCTCCATCCATCCCAGCAGATATTGATCCTCCAGTCTCAAGTTTTGCTTCACCGCTGCCGTTTGAGTCTTGTAGACGGGCTCGCTCTCCAACAATCTTGTTAGAGAAATCTCTTTATGGGAAATGTATGCATTATTTGATTACTGATGGTTGCTCTCCTGATGTGGCTTCTCTCAGTTTGCTCCTCCTGTATCCTCTCATTATGCTGCACTGGGTTCCTTTCTGTGTCTCAGGTGAAAAGACTCATTAAACAGAGAAAACATGTTTTATGAGTTTTAATGAGCAACTATTGTCAAAATAAGGACTTAAAGGCAATTTATTGTTAATAGAATGGTTTTCAAATCTTTTTGATTTTTTTTTCTGCTGTGAAACAGTTTGGATCTTTAAAACCAGAGAAAACAAACATACGTGGGAATAAACTGTAATCTGCGGAGAAGCAGGTGAAAAGTCTAATAAGACTTGAAACAGTCTCTGAAATAAGCCTGCGATATTTATTTTCCGTTGTGAGTCCATCAGTCGGAGGATCAAAAGCGAGACGGCTGCAGGTCTCAGAGCGGGACGCCGTCCGACAGGTCCGAGTGGTTGGAGCCGTAGCTGCTGATGTAGCTCAGCTCGGTACGGATGGTTTCTGTAGGTTCCTTGATCACCTGCAGGAGACAACTCACTGACACACCTGTCACTTTTACACCGTATCACAATCATTAAACACAGCTGAGACATTTAGAGTCCTGTGGTTTTGCCTTGTTGACACTTAAATGTTCCAGATCACCAAAGACATTTGAAACATCAGATGAAGATAAGCTGAGTAAATACAAATTGCAGCTTTTGAATGATTGTTTCGTTCTGGTCCTAACATTGTGGGTGGCAACAGCTGAAATCAGATTTGGAGGAATTTTGTCCCGTTCTTTACAAAATTAATTTAAATTAGCCACATTAGAGGATTTTCCAGCAGGAATGGCCTGTTTGAGGTCAAAGGTCAAACATGCTGCTGCAGGATTTTCTGGTAGAGAGCAGAATTCGTGGTTTCCATCAGTTGCAGCCGGTGGTCCAGGTCAAGAAGCAGCAAAGCAGCCTCAGGCCATCACACTACCACCACCATGCATGATGAAATGCAGTCTTAGCTTTGCATCAGATGAAACGGGACACAGCTTGGAAAAAGTGGAAAATTTTGACAAGAGTCTTGGGAATCATGATATTCTGTGATTTTGGTCAGCAGAGGTTTTCACGCTGGAAGATTTATTTAAATCCCCTTAAGTGAAGCCGGCGGTACTTTAGATGTTCTGGGTTTTTCTGTTCTTGGATTTCTGTAGAACGAAGCACAATGTGTTGCTTTTTCAGATCTTTCCGCCTACTTCATATCACACAGGACCAGTTCAAAAGGTTTCTTAATTCTGCAGAACTGGCAGGAATCAGCCATAGGTGTAGCTGGTGAAACAGAACTCTGCTCCCCTGCTAATGTGGTTAATCGCAGTTATTTGATGATTTAACATGGGGATCAATTACTTTTCACACAGGAATAGCTGTTTTCCATTTATAAATGGAATTGTTGCTTAAAAACATAATTCTGTATTTACTCAGGTGATCTTTGTCTGAATGTTTGCTGATCTAAAACTTTTATGTGTCGCCAAAAAAGCAAAAACAGAAGAACTCTGAAAAGGAGCAAGGATGTTTTTAAAGCACACAGAGTAAATGTATAAGGATGCATGATAAAGGAAAATGTTCCACATCTGCATAAAATTTTGAAGAGCACAGCTTTTTACTCACTTCGTCAAACTTTCTCTCACTGTAGACTTCATTCCTGTCTATAAACGTGAGCATGATCCAGTCACAGATAATCGTGCACTGGAGGAGAAGGAACCGGTTAGAAAATCTATCATATGTTGGGCTAGCAGCTGTTAAAATGATGTATGAATTAGAACTCCGTACTTACAATCCCAACAGAGGTCATAGCTGTCACTATGCTGATGATGGTTGGAATGGGACTAAATTTTCCCGCCTGCACAGAAATCCCACATGCAGTCATAAATCCCAAAGAAAGCAGGAAGTGATGTCATAACAGAAGAGAAGCCTCTAACCTGTCCGTGAACTATGACATCCAGACGGATGCCGTAGGCCTTGATGAGCGTCCGATACTCTACGCCGTTGTTGCTGTAATATTTGGCAAATCTGAACAATCACATTAAAAATCATTTGGTTAAAAAATTAACTCATGTTTGGACGAAGACTGAGTGAGCGTGAAGTTTAGGTGCTGACCTGTAGTGGTACCCAGAGTCAGTCAGATCCTTTCGGAGGTCAAGACGGCGAAATGAATACATGGGTTTACAGTGTGATGGATCCAAATCCAGGTTACAGTCCCAGTTAATGAAAACTCCGATCACCCCTCCCTGAATGTTCACAAGAGAGATTCTAAAAATACTTGTATAGGGTAAAAATTCCATCCATCCATCCTATATCCATCCATCCATCCTTCCATATATCCATCCATCCATCCTATATCCATCCATCCATCATATATCCATCCATCCATCCATCATATATCCATCCATCCATCCTTCCATATATCCATCTATCCATCCATCCTTCCATCATCCATATATCCATCCATCAATCTATCCATCCATCCATCCATCCATCCATCCATCCATATATCCATCCATCCATATATCCATCCATCCATCCATCCATCCATCATATATCCATCCATCCATTCATCATATATCCATCCATCCATTCATCCATCCATCCATCCATCCATCCATCCATATATCCATCCATATATCCATCCATCCATCCATCCATCCATCCATCCATCCATCCATTCATCATATATCCATCCATCCATCCATCCATCCATCCATCCATCACATCCATCCATCCATCCATCCATCCATCCATCCATCCATCCATCCATCCATCCATCCATCCATCCATCCATCCATCCATCCATCCATCCATCCATCCATCCATCCATCCATTCATCCATATATCCATATATCCATCCATCCGTCCGTCCATCCATCCATCCATCCATCCATTTCTGAATAAATGAGACCTGCATTAAAACTCTAAAGGAGTCCTTAGCTTCAACTCTCAATAATTCCATAAAACCTTAAATCTCTCCAAACGAATATATCTGCCTGATTCATGAAAAATAAAAGCTATCTTATCATCGAACTGTTTGGTAGTTTTCTTTCTGTTTGTTCTGTTTGGCACAGAGAAGAAACATTTAGACTTAGGTGGCCAGTTTAACATACTCCACGCGGATTCTTGCCTATAATGGAAAAGACGCATCTATTAATCATGTCCAAACGCAGAAAACAAGACAAAAACAAAGTGTCTTCTTATCAAACCGGATTTTATCAAGGAACAAAAAGAAGTTATGACAAGAGAGGGTTGTCTGGGTGTCTGGATTTAAGAAAGTACATTTATGTCCTGTTTTATTCTTGTAGGACAGGATTTTTTTAAATTATGTAGTAAAAATCACACCTGACTGAGAACTGTTTTAACCTGTGAGGGCATTAGAGCCTGATCAGTGATCAAAAACTTTCTTGTGATATTTATGGTTTTGTATTTTGTGTTTCTGCGATGTATTTGAATCACTCATTAGGCTATACTTTTGTCCTTCAAAGCATATAAATGAACATCTTGTATTCCACAGACTTTATTTCCTGTTGTATTTTATTTCTTTACATCAGTGAGCTCTATTCCTGTCTCATAAATAAATAACAGCAGCTGAATGAGAAGTTAAAACCTGCACACAGCGTTCAGATGTCCAAACCTTTCAAGAAAAAAGCCAAAATGGTAAAGCTATTATTCCTTGAGGGCCGCAAATATGAGATATTATTCATTTTTAAAATGCAAAAATAATTTTATGGTGATTTAAAAAAATGTTTACTCCTCAAAACAAGTAAATTAGCAACAGATGTGAATGTTAAAATGTTTAATGTGTTGTTTGACATCAACAAAATTCATTATTCTAGAAATGCAATTTGGGACAGCACAAAATCACTCTGAGGGCTCCAAACGGCCCGTGGGCCGCACTTAGAACATGTCTGAGGTGGAGCCTCGTACTCACGGTCCTGCAGAGCTCGCTGAAATTCTCCCGTGCTTGATGTGCGATGTAACCCAGACGGAAGTTTGGGCAATAGGGATCGCTCTCCTCGTGATAGTGACACTTTTTGAGATACCGGTGCTTTTTAGGTCCATTTGAGTTATGTTTTGCATTCACTCTGCAAAAGAAAAGAACAAGATAACATCTGCTGCATTAACAGCTAATATTCTGTTTTATATTTATTTTTGTGTGGTTTTAGTAAAACTTTACCTCAACACTTTAAATTTGGGAAAGTGGATCGAGTTCCTGATGAACACTGTGAAATTAATGGCCTCTACTAATGGTGGTTCTCTGTTGAAGACAACAAATGACGCTTTGATCAACAATCCAAAGAATCCCATAAACCTACCGACTCACCTTTCTGCAGCATATTCTTCAATAGGGCACCAGCTTTGGATCTCACACGTTTTAAAAGTGTGGTTGTAGTACTGAACACATCTGCCGGTCCTTCTTCCTGTAATAATGAGTTTAAACCAGAAAAGAAGGCTGTGAAAAACACAAAAGTTAAAGATAAAATTATTTAAAAATATATATATAACAGTACCGTGTCCGTTGAAATCAGTCTCCCCCTCAACACAGTCAGAGTCTGCTGTACAGTTTGCATTTGCAACTTCAAAATGCTAAAACAAAAGAAAACTGAGTTAAATGAAGGTAGCTGCATGTTGGGTTATTTCTGAGGGGACCTGAGTTGACCTCTGACCTCAGCACAGGTGCCTTGTTTCTGATTGTGTGTGAATTCTCTTCTTAGTAATGTGCTGATCACGTCACCACCCTTAAAAAAAGACAAATCCATCCCTCTGTTGTCATACAGTGATTATTATTTTGACAGATGTTTAGATGCCCTGCAGCATCAGCAGCAGCTCACCTCTGAGGGTCGAGCGTACTCCACAGTATCCAGAATGTCATCCCCGTGAACCGCTGTGCCTTTCATGCACGTGTACACGGAGCTTTCTGGATGGGTCTCGCTTTCCTGGTACGCTTTCTGACTTATGAAAACATACCTGTGTGGATGACAGTGCAGGCAGAGGCAGCATCACATTTTCTGACATGACGTGAGATTTTATTGGAGGGATCACGTTACTCAGAATCTGGTTAGCCCTCTGAGCCGGGGCTACAAAAACAAGATGACGCCCTTCAAACTGAGGTGCCTAATCCAAGAAATGACAATGAAATGTGTAAAATGTAATAAAAGATCAAATCATCTGCTATAGGACCTGACATGATGCCTTCCACGTTATAAATTTAAAGATAAGGGGGAAAAAAAGAAATTTGAGATCATCTCCTCTAAAATGTTGAATTATAATTAACAATTGAAGGCTTAAATCTGTATTTTTATTCTTCAAATTTACTTCTCACATGATTAAATGCTCATTTTTATTGCAGATTTAATGTAATGAACTGTCCAGTTGCATCTTGCAAAGAACAATCGTCATCAGATCATGCAAATATGTAAACATGCTTATAACTTACCAAATAAAATAGGTGATCACAAGGAACTGAACGCCTCTGTAAATTACTCCAAGAGTTTTGTTCTTAACCACCATCATCTTAGGAGTCTCATAGTCCCAGAAACCTTGAAAATAATCCTTAAAAAAGTCACGCAGCCCCATGATGACAGTATGAAATGCTTCACTCATCTTGATAAATTGTCTTGATGCAGTTTTATCTTGAATTGTTTATATTTCTACCCCTCTACATTATTTTTCTTTCTGACTGTCTCATACTGCTCTGCAACAGCGTGTTTTCCTCCAGCATCCTTGTCATCAGTGAATGAGTGGAGTGTGGGGAAGGGGGTGGAGTTGAGAAATAGAGGAAATGAGAAATTATTGATGTTAATGACAGATCTCGGGGGAAAAATAAATGAAAACTAAATAAACTGAAACAAGTAGTCCCAATCCTGGGCAATTTCACAATTAGCCAGCAGCTAAATTACTGACAGTAATGTTTTTTATTCACATTTATCCAATTTGCTTAAATATTTGTGTTTTGTCAGTTATCTAGAAAGATAAAACATCTTTTAACATAGTTATTGAGCAATCACTGTAGAGGGTAACCTATATTGCTTTCTGCAAAAGTACAGATTACAAATTTTAAAAAGCTATATTTATTGACTTTCAATGTTTCCAACTGGAGCAAATAAAAATGTTGCAGTTTTATTTTTGGTTGATCAGAATAAAGTTTAAGAATTTAACTGGTTTTAAATACAAGAAAAAAATGTTTCCTGAAGTTTGTGTAATTGTTATTTTGTTCATGTTCATGCTGCCATGTATTCATGATTATGGAAGCCCATTCCCGCCACTCAGATAAAAAAAAATTATCTCATAATTATGACTTAGCTAGCTCATTATTATGAGATATTATCTCATAATAATGAGATAGCTAAGTCATACTAATGAGATAGTATCTCATAATTATGAGATAGCTAAGTCATAATTATGAGATACTAAGTCATAATTATGAGATAGCTGAGTCATAATTATGAGATACTAAGTCATAATAATGAGATAATATCTCATAATAATGAGATAGCTAAGTCATAATTATGAGATACTAAGTCATAATTAGGAGATAATATCTCCTAATTATGAGATAGATAAGTCATAATAATGAGATAATATCTCATAATAATGAGATAGCTAAGTCATAATAATGAGATACTATCTCATAATTATGAGATAATAATTTTTTATCTGAGTGGCAGGAATGGCCTTCCATACATGATAAATTCCCCAGTGTTTATTCTGTTTTATTAAATATATTTTGTGTTAGTTTTTCTGTTTGTTATTTTGCATTCTGTTAATTTGTATAATGACCATAGACATAAAATAAATATATATAACGTGATAATGACAACTACAAATAACGTATATTTAAAAAAAATCTAATTGTATACAGGCAGACAGACGGTCAGCCTCTGTGTCCTCTTTTATTTGTGCTCCGACTACTTGCTCAAGTGCGCATGTCAAACAACACGTGCCGCTGAAGTGGCTAATGTAGCGTTGTTTTCACTTGGTCACTAAACAATTATTAGACATTTTTCTTTAAACGTGTGTGGAGCGTTGCGAATCTTTTTAAAATGGGAGGTCTCCAAAAGAAAAAGGTAGGAGTTAAAGAGCTGTAAATGTCAGACTTAGCAGCACATTAGCTTATCACGCTGTTGACACAGTTGGCTAAAGTTTGTTTTCTGATACAATAAAGTCCGTCGGGTGCAGATGTCTAACATATTTTGTGACTTGCGTAAGATTAACATGAAGGTATGTTCTTGTTTTACAGTTTGAGAGGGGAGCTGCCACCAACTACATCACAAGAAACAGAGCACGCAAGAAGCTGCAGCTGAGCCTCCCAGACTTCAGGTAGTGCTAGTATGGCAGGCCTTTGTAGCATCCAAGCACAATTCTACCTGTACTTTTACCTTTTTAGATATTTATTATAAATAGTTTATATCTTTAATATAAAAAATGATCAGCATTCTTTCTAATCACACTCACATGCTTGCTTACTGATCAATTGAACAGACATTCTAGGGACTCCACAACAGATGTTGGACATAAATAAGATTAAGAAGTGGCAATTTTAACATTTCTCTACTCTGGATTTGTATTATTGATATTTTCGTTCTAGTCTAAAACACCTTTGTAGTAAGACAAATGTCATTTCTCATTCATGTGTATTAAGCTTTCTGAAGATATCTGCAAGTACATTCTTGTGTGGTATGAATATTACACGTTTCTTCATTACATAACATTCTTGGAAATGTGATTGAAAAATTGATAAACAGATGATGGATGTAGTTGTTTAAGAATCATTCTAATCACACAGAATCCCCTTTATGCCATTTGTCTAAAACAGGGTTTCTCAACCCTGGTCCTCAGCGCCCCCCTGCCCTGCATGTTTTCCATGTCTCTGCTTCAGCACGTGGCTGCAGAAGCCTGTTAATCACTCACTCATTTGTGTCAGGTGTGTGGCAGCAGGTAAAACACTGGTGTTTGAAAGGGCAACATGGAAAACATGCAGGGCAGGGGGGCGCTGAGGACCAAGGTTGAGAAACCCTGGTCTAAAATGTCCTGCTCTTCTGATGACGACATCTTTCTGAAATAGAGCTGCATTCTAAGATTACTTGAATTTCAATAATATCAGGTACTTTATTTATCCCACTGGTTTTTTTTCTTCTTCTGGATATGGACCATCTCTAAGGAACAGTGGGCTGCCAGTTGTACAACGCCCTGTGGGTAACCTTCAGAGTTCACCGTCATGTCCAAGGATGACTCATGACCTGCTGGACTTTGGCATAATTTGCCAATCAGTAGAAAATGATTCTTCCCTCTTGAGCCAGGGCCACCCCTTTAGTATTTGTCAGCTAATATAAGTTTAGTTTTGTCTTGTATTACTTTTCATATTCTTGTTCTATCCAAGCATCTATGTATAATAATCTGATCATATTTATTGATGTCTCCATCCCTAAACGGCGGCCACTTTATGGATGATCCATCATATTTTTCTCTGATGTTTAGGCGACTTTGCATCCTTAAAGGCATCTATCCTCATGAGCCAAAACACAAGAAGAAGGTGAACAAGGGCTCCACCGCCCCAAGGACCTTCTACCTGCTCAAAGACATCCGCTTTCTGCTGCACGAGCCCGTCGTTAGCAAGTTTAGAGAATACAAGGTATTTCAAGTGACAAAACCAGGTTTCAGCATCTTTAATTTGCCTTGTTTCTTGCAGACAGTAACTGTTTTTCTTCCCTTTTCTAAAAATAAAATTGACTCAAAGTTATTAGTTTTAAGTAGTTTTGTTTTGAATCTCTTCAGTTGATTTTCTTTCTAAATGTTCTTTAGTTTTTGTCAACTTTGAGAAAATATCTTACTGTGAATATTTTGTATTTCACCAGATATTTGTCCGCAAACTAAAGAGAGCTTATGGGAAAACAGAGTGGTCTGCAGTGGAAAGGCTGAAGGAGAACAAGCCCACTTATAAACTGGATCACATCGTTAAAGAAAGGTGAGATGGGTTTTAAAACTTTCCAGTGTTTCAGCGAAGCTACATTTCAGGGAACAGTTTTGATTCAGCAGATGGCAGAGCTGCATCTCTTTGTGAGACATAATCAGAGCCGTAATTTGAGAATGCCTTTAAAAAATGATCTATGTATATAAATGATGTGGCGGATATCTCAGCTATTCAAAGCTTTATTTGGAAATGTAACGTCCACCACTAATACTTTGTTTCTTGGTCCTAGTTTCATTTATTTATCTGCATTTAATTAATTTGAAAATGTTTTTAATTGAAGACGAGGCTATAAAAGTGTAGAAGAATTCAAGTGTTCAGGCAAGCAGCATTTTAAAATGATTCAAGTTGGGATAATCATCGAAAGTAACTGGTTTGATGGTCATTGAGCAGTGCCGGTGTGGTCTTTACTGGTTTTCCTTTCTGTCACAGGTACCCCACATTCATCGATGCCCTCCGCGACATTGACGACGCCCTCTGCATGTGCTTCCTCTTCTCCACCTTTGCCAGAACAGGAAAATGTCACGTGCAAACAATCCAGCTGTGCAGGCGCCTCACTGTGGAGTGGATGAACTATGTGATTGCCTGTCGTGCTCTCAGAAAGGTGCAAGACAGTTAACCCTTCTCTGCAAAAAAAGCGTTGATCACAGGAAAACATTACGACCGTCAGAGTTGATCTTTTGTTTTGTTTTATGCTAAATGCATTTTTATTTCTTATAGGTGTTCCTCTCCATCAAGGGAATTTATTATCAGGCTGAGGTGATGGGACAGCTCATTACATGGCTGGTGCCGTATCAGTTCTCCCATGATGTAAGTGCAAATTGATGGTTGCAGTCAACAGGGATTAGGCTAATAGGCAGCTACATTATTACTGTGGGATTACACTGCAGGATGACACACCTCAGTAAATTCACAGATCCAAACCAACAGACGGTCGAGAAAAATACATTTAGTTTTGGTTCAGTTATTTAAATTCATCATGTTTAATATTTACCTTTTTTTTTTCTCTAACCACTTTTCCCATTAAGCACTGCAGCTAATGGTAACAGCTGTTAAAAAGGTGCTTTAACATCACATTTCAGTTCATTTATTTGTAGTAACATTTTAAATAAAGTTAAATTTAATCTAAATTTTATAATGTAGGTTTAATAAGTGACTGAATGTTTGCTGATCTGTCACCAAGACCTTGTGGAGCTAAAGGTTTTGTCCTCTTTCAGCACCCGACAGATGTTGACTACAGAGTCATGGCTACTTTCACAGAGTTGTACACAACCCTCCTTGGGTTCATCAACTTCAAACTCTACCACTCTCTCAACCTGGTCTACCCTCCAAAGGTACACGTCATTGTGGAAATGCTCTTTTTATTTCTAAAAGGACGCCGACTCTTTAGCGTGCTTTCCTTAACAAGGGTGGCCTCTCCTTTTGTTTCAGCTGGACGTTAAAGCAGAATCGGAGCTCAAAGAGGAGTTTGAGGAGGATTACGCCATGAATTCAGAAAGCTACACAGAGGTGAGTTAGATTTCCTTTGAAAATGGGCCAAAAATAAGAAATATCCAAAAGTTTTAACTCTAAAACTGTGATGGGTGAATGTTTTTCTTTTCTGTGGAGTAAAAGCTCAGTGATAAATGAACATTAAAATAACTTTCTCCTCATGAGTTAGTTCAGGGTTGACTTTATTGAAGATGAAAATGTTTGTTCTACATAAGAAGTAGCAGTTTTTAATCTTTAATTTGGTGTTTGTGTAGAAACTGTCAGCTCTGAGTGCCAGCCTGGCTCGTGTGGTCTCTACAGAAGAGGAGGAGGAGGCTAAACTCGACCACTTTCCTGCTGAAGGGGTGAGAAAATTAACAAAATTATTCTACTTTTCTGTTTTGAAAATGTTAAAAGTAATATCTTGAGTTATTATCCTGGGCCGGCGTTAAAATGTGTCCTCTTTGAGGGGCTGAGCCTGTTTGGAGATGCTGTGTGTGACTGGGGATTCGCAGCTTTAAGGCTGGTTGCTACAAACAAGTTGTTCTCACCTGGAAAGCTTGTTTTGCCCGACTGGTTTGGAGTTGCCAGACAAAAAGCTCCATGTTTCCTCTGGGAGGTTTTATAAACCAGCAAAGTCATTTTGGGAGTTATAAGGTCTCACCTGCACAGATGCATGTGTGTAGAAACTGAGTCAGACTAAAAAAAAGATACCATTCTGTTTGTTGCCACTGTCTTCATGCAATAAATGTATTAGTGCTGTGGTGCATTGGTGGTTTATGGGCTTTTTTTCTGATTTATAGGTGTATTTTGATTGTAAAACATACATGAATCAGCCTCCCTGATCCAAACATAAAGCAAGAATTTAACTACAAAATCTATTTTGGTTGAAAATTAATTTTCCTAATAATAACGTTAGTTAATGATTTGTCTTCTGTTTTATTAGAATGACTCATTTTCTACAATAGAGGTTAATGTGTTCGTGGATGTGACTTTTTCCTTTTGACTCATTTAAGTTTGGAGAGAAAAAAATTTAAAGGATTCTTGGAATCGGCCTCAAAATTACCTTAGGTTAAAGTTTCATTAATTGACTTTAAAGGTGTTGAACACTCGTTTTATCGATACATTTGCAGTGGTCTCTAGTAGGAGTTATTGCCTTGTAAGTCGTACTCTGGGGAAGAAAAACACTGGTGCACCATTTTCAGGAACTAGAAGTGAGCCAGATCAAAGCTGAGCTTCAGATGGCAGGATTTGGACTCTTATTTCCTGATATTTGGACATCTCGGATTAGCTAATAGCAATACGACTCTACAACTATCTCTGTTTCCTTTGCAACATTGATGTCTTTTCTCCACAAATAACACAAGTGAGGAGGAGGAAACACCTGGATTAGTGGATTTGTCCCTTTGTATCAGGACCACTTCACAAAAGGACTCAGAATGTCATCTGACTTGTTTTAGTTTGTATTGTTTATAAATTAAATGAACTTTTTATGTTTCTGTAATGCATAAACTCTTTTTTTTCCTGTTTTGAGCGGCTCTGTTTTATTCTGTACACTTTTTTAAGATTAGATTTTAAATCTCACTGCTCTTCTCTGGTTTGAGATGTGTCTGCTGATAATTATATAACACCTTTGTGTCTGTTTTATTCCAGGTGAGTACAGGTGATTGTTCCCACAGGTTGATTGTGCTTATTGATCTTTTCCAGGAGGACGTGGAGAAGATGGAGGCCAGAGAGAAGGAGCAGAAACTGCTGGAAGCTCAGAAGAAGCTGTTTGACGGCTTAAAGATCTTCCTGAACAGAGAAGTTCCCAGAGAGTCGATGGCTTTTCTTATCAGGTGAGGATCAGTCGCGTGACATTTAAATCCCTTTGGAATTTTGCATCTCTTTCCATAAAAATGCTGCCTGCTAAATGTGTTTGGGAATCACACTGACACAGTCCTAAGATATTATTTGAATCCTTTTTATTTCCTTCTTCAGGTGTTTTGGTGGCCAGGTGTCCTGGGACAAGTCTGTTAGCATTGGGAGCATGTACGACATGACGGATGAGACCATCACACATCAGATTGTTGACAGACCCAATTTTGACAAACAGTACATCAACAGGTAGAGAAATGTTTTTAGCTTTTTAATTTAATTCAAAACATCAGGAAGTTCACTTTTCTATGAAAACATCAGGATCCTGATTACAGGACGTCTGGTCCTGTTTCTTTACTCGAGTGTCTCTTTTCATCTCCTTCTGTTCCCTCAAAGTGACCCAGTTTGAAATAGATACTCCCATCACTCCACTATTTCATGATCAAACAGAGAAAACAAAGAGAAGCTTCATCATAGATTTCCCATTTTTCCTGTTTCTGAGAATCTTTTTTATCTTTACTTTGTTTCAGGTACTATGTCCAGCCCCAGTGGGTGTACGACTGCGTCAACGCCAAAATACTCCTGCCCGTGGAGGACTATTTCCTTGGAGTGACTCTTCCCCCTCACCTGTCTCCTTTCGTGGAGGAGAAGGAAGGGGACTATGTTCCCCCAGAGAAGCTGAAGATCATGGCCTTACAGCAAGGAGAAAAACCTGGTGAGGATCAGGCTCTGACCTAGAAGTTCTTTGTTCATCTTTGTGTCAAACTTTAAATGAAGTGAATCATAAAAAATACTTTTTTTAATGAAGATATTTTTATTTTTTGCAGCTCAAGAACAAGAGGAGGAGGAGGAGGAAGAAGAAGAAGAGGATGAGGAGGAGGAGGAAGATGGTGATGAAGAGGATGAGGAGGAAAAAGAAGAAGAGAAGAACCTCAAAAAGATGGAGGAGCAGAAATCTCAGGGCAAGGTCAGATCACATTTGATATTTTTTCTATTGTCCCGTTTTGTTTATATTTCCTAAATCTGACTTGGTTTCTCCTCTTTAGTCCCTGCAGGTTAAAGTCACACCTGGAAAAGTGAAGGCAGAGAATCCGGCACGCTTGGAGCAGGAGGAAAAGGCAGAGGAGAAACGTCTTGCTATCATGATGATGAAGAAAAAAGAGAAATACCTCTACGACAAGATCATGTTCGGAAAAAAGAGAAAAGTCCGAGAGGTGAGTTTTATCACGGCGTGAGATAACACTGAAAAGGAAACACTTTTTACTGTGGTTTTGTCTGTTTGTATGTTTTTATCAATAATTCTTTATCTAAGAATGTTTAACATTTTGTTGAAGCTGCTGTTTGTATAAAAGTAGATTAGCAGTGACCTCTGAGTTCACTGACCTCAGGTGTGTGTGTGTGTGTGTATGTGCATGCATGTGTGTGTGAAGTATCTATTCATTAACTCTGATCAATCTCTTCTTACAGGCCAACAAACTGGCAGCCAAGAGGAAAGCACACGACGACGCTGAAAAAACAAAGAAGAAGAAGGCTAGAAAGTAACTTCCCGTGATGCTCGTATCAAACGGACTCCGTGTTGAATGGTTACAGGCTGATGTGATAAAACCTGTGACTGCATTGGACGCTGCATAATTCACACAGAGAAGCAGGATTCTGCGTGTTTGTGTAATTATTGATGTAAAAATAACCGCCTTCATATTTGTTCTGCATCATTAATCATCTTTCTCTTCTTTTTAATATCTGTACTTTAAAAATCATTTGAATTTTTAAATAAAAGACTATTAAGTTACCTACTTGTATTATTTACTCATGAAAAATGAGTTTATGTTTTTGTGGTGGTGTGTTAGTTTGATGCATCTCTTCATAGCTTTACATTTAATCAGCCGTATTTATGAATATTTTACACAAAACTGCAGGGTTTACATTAGTTCACTGGGGTGAGGGCTCCTTTGCTGCAGCGGTGGGTGTTGATGACGAGCATGAACTGGCCTTTCTGCCCTCTGATGTGGATCAGCGATCCTGTGAGCCAAAGGCCAGCTCAGACGTCCTCCCCATCTTCACTCACTTCTGACACCCTGTCCTCCCTTTAACCTCTTCGTTTACACCCAGCTCTGCATTCCACGTGTGCCCACCCAGATCGGATCTCGGCCTGGTACTCTGGGGTACCGGAGGGACGAGGCACTCCCATCTTTCACAAAAGCAGCAGTGTCTGTGCTGCAGCGTGGTGCGTGTGTGGGATGAGCTGGAAAGATCAAGTGTGTCTTCTAGGAATCCTGACTTCAGTATAAAGAGCGCTGAAGCTCGTGTGAGCCGGACTGGGTAAGGCAGGGTGACCGCACGTTGCCACATCCTGTCATGCAGAGGCAAATAGACTCAGACAGGAATGTTTGTTTCATCCTGAATCGCTGCTGCTAAAGAGAAAATTGACAAAATCTCAGGTTTATGATTTAACAAAAGGGTGTAAAATAGAAATAATGGTGGATTTTAATCATTTTAAGGGTAAATAAGAGATCCAATCAGTTGTTTACAACTGAAGATGAAAGCATTTCCACATTACAGGCTGATTATCTATTTGTTCATGTCATTAGCTGATCTGTTGTGTAAAATTTAAACCCCGTATTGCGTAAATTCATCCCACCACATGTATAGTTCCAGCTTGCCAATCAGGCATTTCAGACAACAGACAGAGCAGTTTTGATTAGAGGGAACAATTAAAGCTTTTGTGCTCTGGACTTCTGCATTTGTTCCTTTTATGTTGTCCCCCCCCTATCAGCATGCAGCTCAAACTTCAGTGTCCATGCTCAATAAGGCCTCTGTATAGAGACACAGAATAGGGACTATGCAGCCTCTCTCCTCCCCTTTCTTCTGCCTCTCTTACCCTCTGTAACTAGTTTGTGTCCCTTGACAGGGAGCCTGACGTCACAGGTGGCTGCACAAACCTCCCTGCGGCGCTTTATTCAGCGGGATCAGTTCAGGAATTGAAAGTTGAGGGAGGAGGCATCAGGTGTGCACGCAGGGGAGGAGAGAGGAGTAGAGTAACAGCAGAGGGATGAATGAGAGCTGCAGCACTGGACATGTGATAAGAGGAGCACGGACTGTGCTGCGTCTGTAACAGCATGTCAAGATCAGACACAAGAACTGCCTTAAGAAGGAGATTGACTTGTATTAATAGTCTGGAGCTGGATGGACAGCAGGGCAAATTACGCTTCTACTAGTTACTCTTTGGATGAATGCACACAGGTGAGATCTTTTGCTTTTTAGATCAATTTTATTCTAATTTCTGATTTTATTCTTGCTTTTTTCCTTGACTGATCTGTTTTTTATATGTTGGACAAGTAAAATTACCAAGAATTACGTAATTTAATCTGATTATTTTAATTCTATTTAGTCACATTTTACTAAAACAATACAGGTTTTAATCTAAATGCTTTTATCCTGAAATGAAAACATGCATGGCTTTGAAGTTAAATGAATTCTGTGAAATTAGTAGAAGTTATTCATCCTTCCTGGATCAACAGGTGCTTTCTTATTTTACAAAAACTTGTCTGGAAGTTTTGTCCTTTTCTAACCTCCTGTTGCAGCATGAACCCTTTAACAGCCCATTCAGAGTCCAGACAGAAAGAAAAACAAAGAGCATTTTTGCTGTTTGAGGAGGGATGTTTGCATAAACCTCAGATAGAAATATCTTGACCCCGTATGTAAACTCAGCCGCGTGAGGGACAAACATGCACAGGGGATCTACCTTCATCTGATATCCATAGAAGAATAAACCCATAACTGAATAAATAAAACAGAAAATAACTCCTTAGTAAAGACCGAACAGTGTTTCAATTTAATTTAAATAGTAAAAAAAAGATTTGATGAAACTATTTTGTTTTTGCAGTTAATTTTGAAACCAGAAAAAAGGGGAAATCACTGAAACCGACACATTTTAGAACTGCTAATCATCCGATTTGGTGTTTATTTTGAAATATTTCTATCCTAATGATTTGGTAACTAAATACACCAGTAGCAATCATAGGTAACACTTTATTAACGTTACTTAATGCTTTATTAAGCGTTAATAAACAAATGATCCCTTTATTAACATTCCTGATGTTAACTATTGAGTGTCCTTAAGGTTAGGACAAAGGCCATTACTTAATATTAACATTAATATTAAGCAGTTGTTAATACTTTATTTAATAGTTTATTAATGCTTAATAACTTTTATTTTGAAGAGTTACCCAATCATTCTAAAACAGTTGCACAGCTTTAATCAAAACACAACCTGATAACACCTAATATGTGATTAAACACTTTTATAGCCAAACCCTCAAATAACAGTGTAGTCATTCATCGTAGGAAGAAGACGGCGTGTGATTTGGTCTGACTCACGCTCGCAGCAACACCCAACAGATAATTTAGTGCTCCCAGCAGCAGGGAGCTGTCCTCGGACGGCAACATGACTGGGCTGTTCCTCATTTCACAGCCTGTTCCCAGTTGTGATTCATGTCCGAACGACTCTGGAACGTTTCAGTCCACTTGTTCCCTCTGTGTGACACGCGTCACCTTCTGAACGTTATGGTCAGATGATTGTTTTAAGGTCACTTTGTTCTGCTTTGATGTGGAAACAATATAAACTAATGAGATTGGTGCAGAGCAGCTTCACTGTTTGTGCAAAGATTGGAGTAAAAAAATGATTTGCATCCCTATAGTTGAAGTATTTGATGCACATAAAGACTGAATGATGCTCCCTCATTTGGACAACAGCAATAGGAAACATGCCATCCCTCAGGTGAGCAGCATCTAATTCACCGACAGCTGAAAATTTCAAGTGCTGTAAGTTATGCAGCTGAATCAGCAGATAGCTCGTCTTACCTCCGTCTGCAGAGGAGAACGCTGTATCGTTTACCACAGCGGTGCATTATTTATTCTTCAGAGTACAGGACACACGGGTAATCGTTTCAGGTCACAGGCTTAAAAATTTGGGGGCTTGCTCGATAAAACGAGCTATCAGAGAGCATTTTCTCTCCAAGAGCACTATTATTTTGTGGAAACCAGAGACCAAAGATTGTGATCTTATTCTCTAGACTTTGTCCTGTTTAGTTTCAACTCTAGAAACCAGAGAACCAAGATAGCAATCTAGATCGAGTCACTTTCCAAAATAAATCCACAAGTGAATAATTCATCTAAGAGCCTTCCCTGTCTGGGAGCATTCTATTTTGATAAGGATCAGATCGTATTCTCTTTAGCTTTGTAAAAATTAAACAACAGGGCAGAAAATACAGTTTTTGAAGGTGATTTACAGGAATGGTAACTGAAAAGAGGTGTTTTGTGTCTTTTAAGGTAAACTTTGACCCGGCCGGACCATGACTAGCAAGCAAAGGAGGAATGGAAGGTCAATGTGCAAAGGCCTCATCCTGGGAGCGCTCCTGACCAGCAGCATGATCCTCATTTACTGCCTCTCTAATCCACACATCCATCTCAGTGTGCCTGAGTATGTCGTGAAGAGCTATTTGTTTTAGGAAGTGTTATCTTTTACAGAATAAAAGCTATGTTGAGATAAAAGGGAAGTCACATCTAGATAATAGACTGATGTAAATTATTATGTAAAGTGTTACATTTAAAAAAAATCAAAGCAAGATGTAAAAAATACCTCAGTTTTACCATTTTGGTTGTTTATTAAGAAGAAGTGACAGAAATCCTGTTAACGCCATGTTTATTTTTCTTCTCAGATGTAAGGCTTTGCAAATACCTTTTATCGTTGCACATGATACTGTTTTTGTCCTCTGTAGTGTCCCAGTACCTTACTCCTGTGCCCACCGGATATCCCAGCCCCACCCCAAATCATCCAACACTTCCCATAAATCCACCAGCCCGTCCTGCACTCCTAAAGTTGACATCATGTTCATGAAGACCCACAAAACAGCCAGCAGCACCTTCCTCAACATACTTTTCCGTTTTGGAGAGAAGCATCGACTCAAATTTGCCTTCCCGGACAGCAGGAACGACTTCTTCTATCCGTCCCCGTTCCAGCGTTCCCAGGTTAAAGATTACAGACCAGGAATGTGCTTCAATATTGTCTGCAACCACATGCGTTTCGACTCTGCTGAAGTGGCCAAGCTGCTGCCCACAGACACGTCCTACATCACCATCCTGCGAGACCCAGCAAAGCTTTTTGAGTCGTCGTTCCACTACTTTGGCAGACTGGTGCCATTCACCTGGAAGATCCCAGGAGAGGATAAGATGACGGAGTTCCTGCTCGACCCCCACAGCTACTATGATCCAGAAGGCTTCAATTCTTTCTACCTCAAGAATCTGCTGTTCTTTGACTTTGGACAGGACAACACCCTGGAGATAAACGATCCACGGGTGGACGAGGGAATCAAGTTCATCTCTGAGCATTTCCATCTGGTCATGTTGGTGGAATACTTTGAGGAATCACTGATCCTGCTCAAGGAAGCTCTCTGCTGGGAGATGGACGACTTGTTGTTCTTCAAGCTCAACGCTCGCAAGGGATCCACCGTGTCTAAACTCACGCCCGAGCTGAGGGCCAAGGCCCTCCAGTGGAATGCCATTGACTGGAAGCTATACCAGCATTTCAACCGAACGTTTTGGACCAAAGTCGACGCCTACGGGCAGGAACGCATGGCTAGGGATGTGGCAGAACTCAGAAGGAGGAACGAGGAGATGGCGTCCATCTGCATCGACGGGGGCCACGCAGTGGAAGCTGACAGCATCCATGAAACAGACATGCAGCCCTGGCAGCCAATCGGAGAGAAGTCCATCTTGGGATATAACTTAAAGAAAAACATGGACAAAGCACACCAGAAGCTGTGCCGTAAGATGTTAATGCCAGAGATTCAGTACCTAACAGAACTCGGGGTGAACTTGTGGATTACCAAAATTTGGGGCCATGTTCGAGATATCATCAACTGGTGACTCTGAGCAAGATGGCCGACGCTCAGCAGACTGTATTAAAGGAAAAGAAAGTGTGAGACTGATGGGAGGACGGGTTTAAAATTTCTCTCACATTTGGTTTTTAACTAAAAAACACGTTGGCTTCACTGGTTTGCCTCACAAACGACTGCGCTGTAATTCACCCGATGGGTGCTTTAAAAAGTGTTGACTTCACAATCTACAAACACTTTTACCTGAAACAGCTGAAATGTAGTATTATTATTCTCTGTGCGTTGATTTTAAGATGTTTGAATGTTTTTATGAAATGCTTCTGCAACCTGTAAGGTTAATTCTTTAAGATCTTTGATGAAATCAGTCCTAACCATTTCCATCCCTGCCAATTTTGTAAAGACTGTCTGAAAAAGGCAGATGAATTGTAATTAATCATGAACTCATTCAACTCTTTGGTGTTCGTCCTTTTAAGTCAAAGATTTTAGTTTGAAATTAACTCTAGAGTGAAGAGTTGTGGGAAATGACGGAACGTACTACAAGTATTGCATCCCATTTTACTGTTTATGGAAAGCAAATTTGCCCAAAATGTACACAGAAACGTCTGTAATACCAATATTTTTATGTTTCATAACACAAAAACATTTTTACTGAAGCATAAGGGAACAGCTATGAGCTGGTTGAAGAGACTTCATTTATACTAATAACAAATCTATTATGCATTAAATGCTCATGAAAATAATAAAAGAAAACAGATACAGCTTTGAGCAATCAAGAACAAATTATATGTTTTATTCTTTTTAAATTATTTGTTTTGCTTTGAAATTAAATGTTTGCCTTTCTGTAATAATTTGCAGTCCTGGTCAATTTCTGTTTTCTGCCTACATCGCAATGGAAAGCCTAAACACTACCATCATGCAGTTGTTTTGACAGTTAATAACGCGTTTGCATTTGCATGACCATCCTGTCGTCTCTGCAGTAAACTCTTTGTAAAATTGTAGTTTGATGTTCACTAACAGTGTTAAACACAATTTGTATCAGTATGTGTAGCTTTGCATTGATGACCTGCAGCAACAAGAGATTCAGCTGAATAAAAAAGATATTTTTCTGATTACTCTGTAACAGTTTCAATTCTTTTTACTTTGCATCCACGTAACATCTCATTCATTTGATTGATGCATTCAGCTTTTCCATAGATTGTTCAGTATTTAAATAATTATTGTTTTCTTTCATTTCAATGATACAAAAAAATGACTGAAATGTATTTCTGAATTTGTTTGAAACCAATCCAGAAAACTCACAATCCCACACCCTCCATTATACCATGTACAGGCTCAAACATGCTCTGGATTTATTGATCATGAATGCTTATTATTTTCCTGGTCTTTGATGAAAAATGCCTGATTGAATGAGAAGGCACTGACTGAAATATGAGAATGTTCATGTTAAAAATGATCCTGCGTTGCAAGAATTACAGTCCTATAGTTCTGACCCATTAAAGTATTTTTTCAGCTTATTTGTGTTAGACATGAACTCTTATTTACAAGTAAAATGAAGTATGCAAAATAGATTTTAAAAACAACATGGATGACACTCACTATGAATGCGGCTAAGGAAATCAGGTAGGTATTTTATAAACATATGGACAAACAGTAGCAGGCATAAAGTCAATAATGTTAATGTTTATTAGCAACATCTGATTGAAAAAGGTCACAAATAAAAAAATGTGCAGATTAATTACAAATATTATGGATCTTTTAGATTTAGGTGAGCCTCATATGGACTCATTAACATAAATGAAAAATCACCAAATAATTTAATCAATTTGAAAAATGCATATGTTGGTAAAATATTCATTTCAAAGTAAAATACTGTCATCGTCAGTACTTTCTGAAATTTTTAAAATGTATTTATTATTTTTGTATTTCTTTTTAGTGTAAAATATATACAACAAATATGGTATATATTTAGTAATTTCTGAAATTAACATACAGGAAGTGGAGCCTTCACTGGTGTTGTGTCGAAAAACGCACTCCTGCCTTGAAAAGTTCCGCGTATCACCGGAAGTGCGTTTCATTACCCCCTTTTTTTTTACTACTAAGTCCAATAAAAGTGTTTTAAGTCTTCAGAATCTGGTGTTTTAACATGATCAAGGACATAACTTTAGTTGACTTGTTGCAATGACGAACTAGTAATATGACAGACTGTGAGGGTGGCTATTTTTCGGTAAAACACCGGTGCTACGGGGGCGTGGTTGGCATCTGATCCTGATAACTGTCCTTTTATTTCAGTAGTCGTGGTGCTGAACCTTCGCTACGACTTCATTAAATAAGTATTTCGAGTCGGAAAAGTATTTAGTTGGTTAAACAGACCTTTTAGCGCAACTTTAGCCGCTACTTGCTAACCTTTGTATTCACTGTAACAGTTGTTTGTAGCATAGCATAACGTTAGCTAGCTAGCTGAGGCTAGCTCTGAGCATAGCTAGTAGCTAATTGTTAGTTGGGTTGCAGTTTCTACCTCTAACAAAGCGTAATTTATTGTTTCCAGACGTTTAATCTCGATAGCAGAGAAGTAAACGTTCTCATCAGTACAGAGCGACGTTGCTAACAGAAGGCGTCCTTTCTGATGAGTGGCCCTGAGGTTTGATCAGATGAGTTAGCAAAATGTCTTGTAAATCCACCAAAGTCGCCCCAAGTGTTGATTTTGATCATAGCTGCTCCGACAGCGTGGAATATTTGACGCTCAACTTTGGCCCGTTTGAGACTGTCCATCGCTGGAGAAGACTTCCTCCTTGTGATGAGTTTGTTGGTGCCAGGTATCAAACTGTCAGATCAGAGACATTTTGTTAGAGGACATCCTGAGTGTTTACCCCTGTTCATCCTGGGTGTTTTGCATCCTCACAGGCGCAGCAAACACACTGTTGTGGCATACAGGGACGCCATATACGTGTTTGGAGGAGATAATGGGTGAGAATTTGTTGAGATAGATGGGTGTTTTGTTGTTTTTTTGCATATGTTCTAACTCTGTTACACCCTACAGGAAGAACATGCTGAATGATTTGCTTCGCTTCGATGTGAAGGACTGCTCTTGGTGTCGGTAAGACTGCAGAATCAAAAAGAAACGCACTTTAAATCCAGAATCTGACTTTAACGCCTGTGAGAAATGTGCCTTACAGAGCTTTCACCACTGGAACCCCACCTGCTCCCAGATATCATCACTCAGCTGTGGTCTATGGCAGCAGCATGTTTGTCTTTGGTAAATCTGGCTTATTTTATATAGAAATTTGCAAATACTTGTATTATTTTGAATTAAAAGTGCATGACGTCTGCATTTTATATTCCAGGGGGCTACACCGGAGACATCTATTCCAACTCAAACCTAAAAAATAAAAATGACCTGTTTGAGTATAAGTTTGCCACAGGACAATGGACTGAATGGAAAGTGGAAGGAAGGTAATGTTTGTTTATTTTTTTGTGGATATGAAATGAGTTGTCACCAGTATCTGAGCTCATGTTTATTTGGAGAATTAAATTGTCTAAAAATTGTATTTTTCCTTCATGTAATCTTGTTAACTGTGAGGATAAAAGCTGATTTTTACAAGTCTTGTGACTGTTTCAGCTTACCAGTGGCCAGATCTGCACATGGGGCTACAGTCTACAATGATAAGCTGTGGATATTTGCTGGCTATGACGGAAATGCCAGGTGTGTTTAATAATGTTCTGTTTTAATGTCTACTCATTCATCTCTGTGCTGAATCCTAATGACTTTATACTGCCCATCTGTGTACGCAGACTAAACGACATGTGGACCATCAGCCTGCAGGATCGTGAACATGCATGCTGGGAAGAGGCTAGTTAACTTCACCTACACGTTTAAAATCAACAAAAACAAAACAGCCAGAAAGAATAAAATCTATTTTTTTTATGTCTCTCTGTTTGATTTTGTCTCCACCAGATTGATCAAAGTGGTGAAATTCCTCCATCCTGCTGCAACTTCCCAGTAGCGGTGTGCAGGGATAAGATGTTTGTGTTTTCTGGTCAGAGTGGAGCCAAGATCACCAATAACCTCTTTCAGTTTGAATTCAAAGGCCACATGTGAGCAACGTCTTTCCTGATGAATCAAAGTCATAAATCGTGTGTGTTGGAAAAAGTTACACAGGACTCCAACATCTTCTCAGGTGGACACGTATCCCAACAGAGCACTTGCTGCGGGGCTCTCCTCCACCTCCTCAGAGACGTTACGGACACACTATGGTCGCCTTTGACCGCCACCTGTATGTATTTGGAGGTGCTGCTGATAACACGCTACCCAATGAGCTGCACTGTTATGATGTGGACTCTCAGACCTGGGAGGTGATCCACCCCAGCCTTGACAGTGAAGTATGAACCAAAATGTTTTCTGTTTATAGATTCTTTCCATCAATGCTTGATGTCCCATTCGATGCTCATGCATGATGTTTCCATCCTGATTATAAATCTGAACCCTACAGACTTTGAAATGATTAACACTTTTCTTCTGTCTTTTGCTCTCCCAGATGCCGAGCGGGCGGCTCTTCCACGCTGCGGCCGTGATCCACGATGCCATGTACATCTTTGGAGGGACTGTGGATAACAATGTTCGCAGTGGGGAGATGTACAGATTCCAGGTTAGTATGAGTGTTTACAAAAAAAAAATCTATTTTTTAGACGGCTTGGTCCACAACTGATCACGTTAAAATGTTGCAGTTCTCAAGCTACCCAAAGTGCACTCTCCATGAGGATTACGGTAAACTGTGGGAGAACCGACAGTTCTGTGACGTGGAGTTTATTCTGGGCGAGGTGCGTTTTGATTGTTAAAAGCAAAACTGAAATGGCTGATTAAAATCACAAGGAAGATAAACATGTTTTTTCCCCTCTCCTGTTGCGTTGTTTACAGAGGGAGGAGAGAGTCTTGGGGCACATCGCCATAGTGACCGCGAGGTGCCAGTGGCTGCGGAGGAAAATCCTGCAGGCCCGGGATAGGCAGCGACAGGTCAGAGCCAGTACGCCTCATGTTCCTGGAGACTACGGGAGAATCAGAAAACATCTGAATTCACATGATGATCTTATTATTTTGTCACATGCTGCACTATTTAAACCTTTAGGATCACAGATTTACTATTGAGTTTATGTACAAATAAAGCTGCAAATGGATTAATTGCAACATAAAAATGATAGTTTTCTTTACAGGAATTAAAAAAAAAGCTACTTCTGAGCATCAAAGCCCGTAGTTGTGATAAAATATCAGCACACCCCACTTCAAATATCCACATAAAGAGTATTAGCAGGTGCTCAGTGAGATTGAATTTGGTAAAAGAGTGTTGCATGATTTGCTGCCTTGCAGAGGACCAAACGGGAGAGCAGTGAGGAAAGTGATGAGGGAGCAGCTGGAGGCCCGAGGGATATCCCAGCAGGCAATAGGCCATCGGGCACACAGCCTCTGCTGGAGGTATCCATCAGGGAAGCAGAGGCCCAGCCTTTTGAAGTCTTAATGCAGTTTCTCTACACCGACAAGATCCAGTACCCCCGCAGAGGTATTTCTCCGCTTGTCTCTACGGTGTTGTGCAAAAATCTGTAAGCTAGGAGAAGTACACAAATGTCACCCCACGTCTTCTCACAGGCCACGTCCAGGACGTCCTCCTCATAATGGACGTGTACAAACTCGCTCTGAGTTTTAAGCTCTCCCGGCTGGAGCAGCTGTGTGTGCAGTACATCGAGGCGTCGGTGGATCTGCAGAATGTTCTGAGTGTTTGTGAAAATGCCAACAAGCTACAACTGGACCAGCTGAAGGTGCACCCAGATAAACTGAAAATCTTGCTTTAACTGACCCCTAGTGGTTGAAGTTCAGAATATCTGTGAGGGGAAAGTTAGATGTTAATTCCAAGATTTATTTATTTTTGTTCCAGGAGCACTGTCTCAACTTTGTTGTGAAGGAATCACACTTCAATCAGGTGATCATGACGAAAGAGTTTGAGAATCTCTCCACCCCGCTGATAGTGGAGATCGTGCGGCGGAAGCAGCAGCCCCCCCCTCGAGTGTATTCCGACCAGCCCGTGGACATTGGCACCTCCCTCGTTCAGGACATGAAAGCCTACCTGGAAGGCGGTGGCCTGGAGTTCTGTGACATCATTCTGCTGTTGGACGGTCACCCGCGTCCCGCTAATAAAGCCATACTGGCAGCTCGATCCAGGTACAAACGGACTCCTCCCCTTTTCACGCTTGATTGAGCTCAGAACGCAGCTTTTAAATGACTGTGATCAGCTCAGTGATGCAGCTGAGTTCTTTTTTTTCCCCCCATCAGTTACTTTGAGGCGATGTTTCGCTCCTTCATGCCAGAGGACGGTCAGGTGAACATATCCATCGGTGAAATGGTCCCCAGCAAGCAGGCTTTTGAGTCCATGCTGCGCTACATCTACTACGGCGACGTCAACATGCCTCCAGAGGATTCTCTGTATCCTTCTCAAACTTTGGAAACAAATTGACGAAGCCACAATTTTAGATTCAAAGTGAAGTTTCTCTGATTTTAGTCCTAAAAAATATAAATTTGTATTTCTTCAGCAAAAAAGTAAAATTTCCTGATGGCTCGTGAAGTAAAATGCTAGCCTAGTGAACTAGACCAAATTCTTGCTATGCAAAGTTTGGTCTAGGCACGCTTCATTGGAACCCTCGCAGCCTGCTCCGCTGCTGTGGCTGTCCAATCACAGCTCGCTATATTTTTGGTTGTGCCAATCACAGCGCTCTATTATGTGGGCCAATCACAGAGCGGGAGTAGCCGATGACGTCAGAGCTGCGGCCGCGAACCCAAGCAATATGGCGGCGGCGCAGGAACCACGTTCATTTGAAACGGCTTTGTCATCAACATTGGATTATTTAGACTCCAACATGCGTAAGTCTGTCGGATATACTTAGCGGTTTCTTATTTTTTATCAAACAAAGTAGTGCAATGTCCCAGTACACCTGATATTCACATGTTTTTCATACAAAAACGACAGAAATCATTGATGTTAGACGCTATTACTGCCTCCCGCTTTTCCGTCGCTGTGATTACGTCACGTTGTTCATCACTCTGATTGGCCCTAGCGCTATCCAATTGCGTGCTGACATTTTGAAAGACAACCGTAGATCCCGCCTCACGACTGAGGGCCGTCAATGGTTCGTGGCCAGACTATATATTCACATATATAGGATGGCTTGCCAGGCTAGTAAAATGCTCCTTTTGAGTGAAAACTAGTTCATTCCTTGACCCTTGATAAACAGCTACCTGTTTGCTGCACCGTACTACTACGGCTTTTCCAATAACCGTCTGCAGGCGTACTGCAAGCAGAATCTGGAGATGAATGTCACAGTGGAAAACGTCTTGCAGGTATTTATATTTTGGGACCTAATTGGACAACGCTGTTGTTTGTCCTGCAGAAATAACATTTTTGTTTTGCTCGTGTCTCCCCCCCCCCCTCAGATTCTGGAGGCAGCAGATAAGACCCAAGCTCTGGACATGAAGAAGCACTGCCTCCACATTATTGTCCACCAGTTCATCAAGGTGGGTGGGCTTGTATCCAGAGCTCTGGGGGTGTGCTGCCCACTCGCTGCAGCTGAGCTAACCCTCGAGTCCCGTCTTCCTGGCGGGGAAACCGTCTCCTCTGACCTCCTAGTGGAACGCCCCCTCACCTTCTGCATAGAGAGGAGGCTGTTTACAGCTCGGCCGGCTGTGTAAGCACCTCATCACAGAACGATGAGGGGTCACAGTGGCACTCTGATTATTGTTTGTTATCCAAAGAAACAGCAAAGCGCTCAATTTTCACTTTGCTTCTCTGGAGTGTTAGCTCTGCTGTTGGCTTTCGTTCAGCTTCTTTGTGTCGTTTTTTTGTGCATGTGCAAATCAGCAGCTTCTTATCACTCATTTTTAGTGCAACTTGTCTTCATTTATGGCTCATTTTTTCATTTTCTTTTGTTCTGCTCCCCTCCCAAAGGTATCCAAGCTTCCCAACCTGCGGTCTCTCAGCCAGCTGCTGTTGTTGGACATCATTGAGTCTCTAGCGACGCACATATCAGACAAGCAGTGTGCTGAGATGGGCTCAGATATTTAGGATCGCTCTCAGTGGAGCTCCCTTTTCCTCTTCTTTCAGAAGCCATAAATCTCCTGCACCAACTTCTATCCATTCCCTCCCTAACCCTTTTTTTTTTTGCCTCTGCATGTCTCAGATAAATAAATCAATTTATCAAGTAGTTCTCATGTTTCACTGTAAATCGGTCAGAGGTAAAAAAAAGAACATGTTATTGCTTAAAATGATTAATGTAAAACTCCTTTTTGTGTACTTTTTGTCCACAAAAGCTAGTTTTTTTAAACTGATGTGCAGCTACATGACACTAGAGACATGTCAGTGATGTTTTAATGTCTGTTCTCAGATCATTTCTGTAATCAGAATGCAGGTTATCGGTTATTTTCACCCATATTGTTCTCAGCTCTATAGCCTGTATTATTTATTTAGTCATTTGATAGTAATTATTAGAATTACTGTGTAATTACTGTCTTTTTCCACCGTTTTCATGGTTGTCCAATGCTAACATTTCTTTATTCATTCTACATAATAAAGTGTATCATCGTTCTAGTATTACAAGCATATACCAACAGGAGTTTAATGTATTTAAAGCCTTAATAAAGCACTTTCAGTCACATCTTAGTGTGTATTTTTACTCTTGGAAAGATTTTGGTGTTTTTTTTTTTGGTGAATTGTTTTTTAGTGGTGCTGATTTGCAAATAACTTTTTTCTTTCTACACTAAAATGCAACACTTTACAATAAGAGGCTTTTTATTAATGTTACTTAGTGCATTATTAAGCTTTAATAAACAAAGAATCCCTTTATAACTGTTAAGTGTCCTTAAAGTGACAGTGTGTAGTTTCCTGGCGATAGGGGGCAGTACATACATTTCAGTGTAGTTTTACACCACCTCACCATGACTGTCGCTAGTTAAAAAAAAATACGGTACATGTTACCTGTCGAGCAGAAAGCATGCAACCTTGGCGTGACTCCTCAGACTTTGAGAATGCAATGCTGATGCTAGTTTTCTGGCGGTCACCTGCAGATGACATCACACTACGGCAGGGGTAGGCAATCCTGGTCCTTGAGTGCCACTATCCTGCATGTTTTAGCTGTTTCCCAGTTCCAACACACCTGCTTTTAATCAGCAGGTGATTAACAGGCTTCTGCAGAGCTTGATGACCTGCTGAACAGGTGATTCAACCACTAAATCAGGAGTGTTGCAATGAAAACATGCTGGATGGCGGCACTCGAGGACCAGGATTGCCTACCCCTGCACTACGGCAATACCACTCAGCCAAAATATAATGCATCTCTTTTTCAATTCTGTTCTTTCACATAGGCTTTGGAAAGAGTTTAGCAGTTTTGTTAACATAACTTCCGTAAGACGTACATCCAGCCAGTCATCTAGTGTGATGTCATCGGCAGGCGCAGGACCCCGAGCTGTTGAACACTTGTTTAATTAATACATTTGCAGTGGTCAAGTAAGAATGAATGCCTTGTAAGTTGTACTCTAAGGGAAAAAAAGACCAGAAGCGCCTGTTTCAGCACAGAGAATTCAGCTGGAGAGAAAGTAGCTTCAGACGGCAGGATTTGGAGTTTTATTTCCTGATATTTGAACATCTCACCTCTGATTGGTTAACAGCAACACGACTCTACCACTGACTTTGTTTGCTCTGCAACGTTGATGTTTTATCTCCACAAATAACACAAGCCTGGAGGAGTTCTGATGTGTGGTGGTGTTGCCAATGCTAATGGTTAGCTTCTGCTAGTCGAGACGTTCTCTGCTGTTTTTTGGACGCTAAACCAACAACAGCCTTCCCCGTCATGAACCAAGATGGGTGAGTCCATGAATGTTAAGTGACAGTGTGATGTAGATCTGTCAGGATTTTCAAATCCTAGATTTTCACCATCTATTTTCTATCAGAAGCTAATGCAGGAGATAGGGGTAGGAGACTATTTTAATGTTCAGCCTGCATGAAAACCTCAGAATGACCGATTATAATCTGAAACAAGACTTTACTTTCTTGTAAATCATTTTTTGCAGTACTGAAGTTTTTACTTTTATAAATGTTCAACTCATACATTTGTTTAAGAAAGCATATTAAAGGCTAAAGGTTAAGCCTTTCAGCGGGTTAGATGTGGACTTTTAGTTTCAGTTTGTGGATGATAAGCTCATACAATGGTCCTTAATTTCAGAGAATTCACATCTGAAGGTTTTTGCACTTTAATAAACAAGTGCTTGAAGCTTTATTTTAATTACAGCCAACATCTAAAAATGCAGAATTTTGCAGACATTTGAGAAGTTTTGAGGACATTAAATAAAACATTAAACTAGATTTGCAGAAAAAAAAGCTTGACCTAAATAACCAGTAAACTCAGTGGGTCTTTTGGCAGTCATGCAACATCTCTAAAGATTCAAAGTGAAGTTCACAAAGAAAAAGGATCTTTCAGACTGCTCTAAGGATGAATGGAGTGGACACAAAGTGCTTTTCACAGTCCCCGGACACTTGAGACACTTTGCAGGTGAAAAGATCTTCTTCAGGTTTCTTAGAATTTAAATTTCCTGAATAAAATGAAGACAAAAGCTTTTTATGATGTTGATGCAACAGGTTACCTGACATGATGCAACTTTAGCTCCAGTTATGCACGTCTGGGACATGCATGTTCATTTAAGTTTAAATCTACACACACACACACACACACACACACACACACACACACACTGAGCCTGGAATTTCACTGGACATATTTGGTTTCATCTTAAAACAGAGTTCAATATTCTCAGTGATGACATTGAACGCTGAAACCAAACAGAGGGTCTTTTGTTGAGCCCCAGTCCAGGATTATCTCCCTCTTATCAGGTGCATTTTATCAAGGAGGCTGAAGAAGTGGGCCTTTGCAGCATTTGGGCCGGGCCACAGACTCAGACGGTTACACTCTTATAGACCTGAACTGCAGAACCGCAGCACAGACTTGTTTTGTGTGCCGAAAGAAGGCAGAAGATGGTTTTTCTAACTACTAAAATGATGCAAAGGAGCGCGCTCTTTCTGACGTTTGGAAGCTTCGTCACCTGTCTGGTCACCACCTTTCTGCCCCTGTGGAAAACGATGAACTCTGATCTGAACGAGGTGGAGAACTGGTTCTCTGGGCTGTGGCTCACCTGCCTCTACACGGAGGAGAGGGGGATTCAGTGTAAGGCCTATGACTCGATTCTGGGACTACCGATCGACCTGCAGATCTCCAGGGTGCTCATGTTGATATCTATCGGCTCTGGAGCTTTTGCCATGCTGGTTGCCTTCCCGGGTCTGGAGGGGGTTGAGGTGTTTGTGGGTCAGCCTGGTCTAAAGAGAGGGCTCCTCATATTCGGCGGAGTGCTGACCTGGGTGTCGGGGCTTGCTACTCTGGCTTCCGTCTCTGTCGTGGCGTACACGACCGTGGTGGAGTTCTGGGACGAGGGTTTTCCTGACGTGATGCCTCGTTGGGAGTATGGAGAGGCAATGTTCTCTGCATGGTTCGGAGGCTTTGGGCTGGTGATTGGAGGAACCCTGTTTTTTGTGGCTGTGTGCATGGGGGACTACGACCTGCGGACTGCAAGTGCGCCCAACAGCCCACAGGTGAAGCACAGGTCAAAGCACTACCTGAAGACTGAAGTTTTATAGCTTTGAGATGTGCCGTTTCTGCATGCCTGACTTAAAACGCGAGAGGAAACTTGTGGCTCTGATGAGAAACAGAACAGATAACTAAAATGTTACAGTGCCAGATATGTGTTCTTTCTGTTTTTGCTAAATGCATCTGTGCAGGTTAAAGATTCCTGTTGCAACTGTTTAAAGATCTCATTAAACTCTTCAAGACCGCCTGGTTTTAGTGTTATTGTGAAGGTTTTCATTAATAGAAGGATTCTGCTGTCTATGAAAGGCAAGCAAAATAAAACGTAATCTTCTCAATGTCGACGTTTGAACACATTTTCTCTACCTGCTAGTTTTTTGGGAGTTTTAAACAGATTTATTATAAATGTGACAGAAATGGGAACAAAAAAAAACAAGAAAGGATTAAAAAAATGCCCATATATTCATCCTGGAATGGATTTCTCCCAAATCAAAGGACAACACGTTTCTGTGAGGTTTGCTGTCGTTGTGTGTCACCTGCCCATTCATGCACAATATAGATAACCTTTTTCTTGTTTAGATAGACTCGTTATCGTTCTGGTCTGCTTGCCTGTGAAGAGCCATTCTGCAAAGATTTTGCTTTATAATTTTTTAAGACACATGGACTTCATCAAATAAAAAAGAGAAATCTCCTTTCCCCTCATTCTGATTGTAATTCTGTTATTTTGACCAATTCACACGACCATTCTGATCCTTCTGATCTGATCATACTGCAGGTAAGATGCTGACTACTTACAAAAACACTAAACTTTAATAGAACTCCTCAGATTTCACACTTAACTCAGTTTTATATTTTCCTTTCAGACTTGAAATAATCAAAACTAAATTAATTGTAAAAAAACACCACAAAAGATCAGATAAAAAAGTGAAATGTTTTTCATCAGAACCTTTGATCTTGACATTAAAGCTTTACTCCAAAATCTGAAGCCATCCTAGCAGGAGGCATCAGTGTGAGCCACTGATAGTTTGTTTTAAACTACAAGCTAGTTGGCTCTAACAGAGATGTTTCACCGCTGCCACGCTGTTACTTGGCAACATCACATTGTGGTTTATGGCAAGATGTTGTAGCATAAAACTGAACTGCAACCCTGGCTCAGTTTGTTTTTTAGTTATCAAAATAAAACACTTCATTCTATGTTTGGCACGTTTAGGAAATATAAACTACGATTATTTCACTGTGACTTTCTCCCAGTGAAGAAATCCATTTTCAGATATCTACATTTTTTTTCTAGATAAAAGCAAACGTTCTTGCTGATTTATGAACCTAAAAACACAACACACACACACACACACACACACACACACACACACACACACACATGAATGATCGGTGGCCTTATGTATAATGGTGGATATGATGAATCACATTCTAGATAGCTGAAATGTCTGGGTTATAATGATCCGTTTAAGAGTCGGTCCCTTCATTATATAATAAGTTGGCTTGCCATACTTCTATCTACTAATTTTCCCGTTAAATAGTTTATTTGCAACTTTTCAGCTTTCTTCCTCAATTTCTTGTCACTGAGTAAAACTCTACTAATCTGTTATCAGTAACAAATCACTCAAAATGTTAAATAATATGATGAACGAATACCGCTGTTCCACATTAGACGTGTCACTTTAATGTGTGACAGGGTCACCAGGTTTTCTCGTAGAATAGACTTGGTTTTATTTTAATGCTCTCTGTAATAATCATAAAGTCTAAAATCAGGAATTCTGTGAGGCTTTGATTTGACAGGTTTGTTGTTTTAAATTGAAGTTTTGTGTTGGCTTTGACCTTCATTAAGTTATGTCCATAATATAAAACATAAAGTGACCTTTTTTAACCCTGATAGAGCCTGATCACTCACATCCAACAGAGGGACGCGTTGGTAAACCATCTTCAGGAGACGTTTTGTTCTCTCGTATCAGTTCGGTGACACAGACATCAGTTTGTTCTGTCTCCTGTACTCGTTCAGCTTCTGTTTATCTCCTCTGCTGACATTTCTGTGATGACTTTTAAGAACGTACACTCAATTAAACAAATAGATATGAGTGTAATCTGACCCAGATTGAGGTTAAAAAGCCTGTTTATTTATACATGCATATTGTCATATCTGTGTGACTGAGTCTGAGCTCTTTTATGGCCCAACACGTGCATTCACACAGAGAGCAACACAAACACACCGACTCTGAAGAGCACACGCGTCTGTCAGCACCCTGGAGAAATACAATAACACCATTTAGTCAGTGTATGTTTTAGTTCTGTGGATATCTGTCTTCCTTTTGTAATAATAATAATAAAAATTTTACAATTCATCTTCTGTTTTGCTGTAATCATCATTTTCAAAGGATTTTCTCTCTCGTGTGACCTTGATCCTGCAGACATTTAAAGGGGATGTAACATTTCTGTGTATAAGGCGCTCACATATTCTCTGACTGAACCTGCAATTTACTGCAACACCTGCACTTCTGCTCTTTCTTGCACTGTGTCAGTGTTTGTTGCAGTTGCAGTTGTGTGTCACTGGTAGGATTTAATAACAGCTGACATGATGCACATGAGAAAAGCATGCAGTGCAAAGAGTGGACAGTCAGCATGCAGAGTAGTAAGGAAGGCTGGAAGTCATTGATCTGCTTTAACTGGCAAGTCAGGACTTTGACTTCTGAAGGGGAAGCAGAACGGGTCTGAGGAGAACAAGCAGTTAAGCAGGGAGAAGAGGGGGGGATCTGAGCTCAGGAAAGAGATGAGGAGGGGTGAAAGGACGAGAGCAGGGAACGGTGAGGATTCATGCTGCGTTAGCATCCCCTCAGCAACTCCATCAATACTGCATACAGCTGAGAAACTGGCAAAGGTCCTCTGCGCTGCATTTTCAGGCTAGAACAGAGAAAGTGAGCAACTCCCACGACCAGTCAGCTCAGTCTGCTGCTGGAGGGGGGCTCTGCGAGGGGCAAAGCACACACACACACACACACACACACACACACACACACATAATCACACACACTCTCTCTCTGGAACCTCTCTGCTGCATCAAGAGGCAGAAGAGGCGAGTGAAGGAGGAGGGACACACGGACAGGGAATACTCCAGCAAAGAGAGCCAATCCCAGAGAGGGACTGCAAGGAAACTCGTGCTGATATGCTGCCAGGATCCGCATGGGAAGCTGAGGATCAGGGATTTTGACAGGATCTCGGTGCACCTGCTCCACACACTCACACTGGTAAGCTGATTTATTCCTTTTACAGTCAGACCAATGACGCCCTGCTTTGTTCATTTAGTGATGTTTAAGTGATTTTGTGTGAAAAAACAAGGTTTTCATTCATTTACGGGCTTTTTGCCAGCATTGCTCCTCATTGGAAGAAACTTATTATTATTGTTTTGCATCTGGGACCCTTCCCTGGAGCAGCAGGCTCAGTTGGAGTCCCGTTCATCAGCTGAAATCACAATTAAAAACACACAAACTGAGTTGTTGATCACTCCTGCTTCGTGAAATCCCGTCTGTCAGTCACTACTCATCCGTAAGAAACTAAGCTGAAATTCAAACATTTTACAGATTATCACCATTTTCCAGATTTTATTGAGGTTTGGCAACAGCAACGTGTTTATTTGTGTGTTTAAATGCTTAGAAACCGTTCCATAGAAGCACAGCTCCCCTGTAGGGGTGTACACCCCTGTTGTAAACCCTTCTTCTGGTTTTCCATGACATCATGGAGAGGTTATCGCTCAAAGCAGTAACAGAATGACCCGTTCCAGTTAAGTTGTGATAATTTTATCACCTGCTGTAGCTTGACACAAGTCTGAGATAACTTTGTAGTTACATACAAAGACATTCAGAGCATTCGTGTGAACCTGAGAGCTGGATGAGATGTTTTCCTTCCACGTGGCACCTTCAGTGTGCATTATTGTTTCCACTGAGGATTTGTTTTTTAATTCCTTTGAAAGCTTAACTGTGACCCCCAGTAATCTGGTGAAAATATGGCTCACCTCGCAGGCATTGTGGTTCATTTTTCTTCATTTTTATTAAACTGTTTCGGTAAAAGAATAAAAAAAATGATACAAGTGATGGAGTCACCACAACTATTTAGCTACAAGTAAATGATTCAATAAAACATAAACTTTGCAGATCAAACAGAGTCAATGGTAGAGTTCCGTTGCTGTTAGCGAATCAGAGGCAAAATGTCCAAATATCAGGAAATAAGACTCCAAATCCTGCCGTCTGAAGCTACGTTCTCCTCTGGCTGACTTCTGTGTCCTCAAACAGGCGCACCGGAGCTTTTTTTCCCCCCAGAGAACAACTTACAGGACATTCATTCCTAGAGACCAGAGCAAATGTATTAATAATATGAGTGAAGTTGACCTTTAATAATGTTGCAAAAATAATAAACTTCCTCAAAAGTTAGGGTGGTGATGGGAATTGTTGATCCCTAGGTTCCAGTTTTCCTCTCATAGTGAAAGGCCTAACCAACCTGTCATCACCTGGAAGCCCAGAAAAGATCAAAACTCAGTTTTATGAGTTTTCACAGAGAAAAAAGTCCAAAAATAGCTGAGCCTGGTTACAATTCTCCCGGGTTAACTTGTACCTCACAGATAAAATTGTGAGTGACAGAAGGTTATTTTATCAGCTGAGGATCAGAGAGCTGTAATAACTGAGAACTAACCTTAAGATTAGATACCACACATGCGCCCGTTAATTGTTGGTCTTCTACATTTTCCTGCAACAGCACATTCTGAGTTTTGAAAGTAATATGTAATTAATATAAAAGTAATCCATTTATTACATGTGGAGTTCATAGAATCAGAAGGAATAGCTGTTTCACATGCGTGTTTATGTGTAGCGTTGCACAATACTGCCACTGCTTGCAATGGGCTTTAATTCAGAGTGATGGCTGTGACCTTTAGAGGGCAGCCACTTTCGGGCCTCCTTACCCCCAACCTGGAGTGACATTTCTGCGTACAGCATTCCAGTAACAAGGTTTACAGTCGTAGTGAAACCGACAGCTTGTTTGCAGGCAGGATTATTAGCACTGCTTGGGGACGTGCCCAACAGTGAAGGAGCACGATCTGCGTCATGTTGTGACGACAGAATCTTCTTAACCTACTTCAGTTTTGCACAAATACGCTGGGTTTGTTGGAACTTCATTGTGGAACCTCTGAGCTTTCCAGATTTGGGATTATGGAAAAAGAAACGGAAAACAGGAATTGTTCAGATGCAGTTTTCAGGAAGGGAGTTGATGATCAGTTTTGTGTGTTTAGTAAAATCCTTAACGTCAAAGCTTAGGTTTTGTTGGTAGCTGAATACGGGAATACATAAATATTTGGATAATTGTGCAGGAATATGAACCATTACTTCAAATATCACATCCGTCTGTGAATTTAATAACTTAGAAACAATTAAAAAAATGTATTTGACCTTTTGATTAAAGAAACAACAGCTGTTGCACATCTGCCTGATTGCATTCATATTTTAAAGAGGACATATTGTGCCCTTTTTCTTCTTAAGTTATAATAGGATTATGGTCGATACAAAACATGTTCATGAAGTTTGTTGTACAAAATCCCTCTCACATAAAGCTGTTGTAGACTTTTCAGTACTTTCCAGAATGATCTGTTTCAGGGCTCTGTCACTTTAAAACAAGCTGGAACTGGCCACGCCCACCCACAACCTGCTCAGGCTGCTATAAGCAGGAAATAAGACTCAAATCTTGCCTTCTGAAGCTACTTTCTGCTCCAGCTGACTTCTACATCCTCAAACAGGTGCACTGGAGGTTTTTTCCCCAGAGAACGACTTACAAGGCATTCATTCCTACTAAAGACCACTGCAAATGGTTTAAAAATATGAGTAAAGTTGACCTTTAAAGTTGAGTTTTTTTCTTCAAATGTTGCAGAGGAAAGAAAAATCTGAATTAATGTAAAAGAATTACAAAACACATGCCTCCCTAACACAACTCAAACAATCTGACTTACTTAATGTTTCATCTTATGCAGAAACAGAAGCATAAATCTGCAGACTTGTGAGCTTTAAGTTGTTTCTCGTGTGTTTTCAGGATGTTTTTTAAGCAGTGTTCCATTCAACACTTCTTTTTTCTGACGTTCAAGCACATTATGTGTGCTCAGAATACCAAGCAGTCTCTATGATTGTAAAAGGATGATTTGGAGATGGATTATCACAGTGAGAGATGCACCTGTCACTGTGTGTGCTCAGATTCAGACCAGTTACAGTCTACGGTATGTTTGGGTCAAATACCAGAGCAGACAGAAAGCTGATGGCAATGTGCTGAGAATTTTGTAGCCAAAGGGGCCTCCTGCTTCCCTTTAAAACCCAGTCTGACAGGAAAGTTAATAGGTGTCAGAGTGCTGTTAATTTTTAACAGTTTCTCCATGTAAAATGCATGAACAAAGGTAACGAGTGGAAATGTTTCTTATTACCACATTTCTTTCCTTTTAACAAGCATTTACATGTCATGTAGCCATACCCTACACAGCTCTCAGTGCTTGAATCTGATCATATACAGCCGTATTTTACTTTGTGAACGAGTAAAACTTTGGTTTTTAACAGGCAAAGAACCAGAAAAGGGCTGGAAGTTAAAATAACAACATTTTCTGGATTTATGGGGAACATACAAAGAATAAAAATAAACTTTAAAGAGGGAGATTGCCAAACTTACCCTTTGCATCCTTTTGTGTTGCCATGTGGATCTCTACTGCCTCTTTAAACACTGCAAAGGTGAAAAACCCAGCCATTCATTTTCTGTCTGTGTTTGGTTTTAGGAACCATGTGCCTAATACAAGCCGTTTCAAAAAATCCCTGTTTGTGACATCACAAATGGGGAAATTAGCATTGGACCACCTCTCTTGTGCTAGAGAGAGCTGCTACTGGAGGAGAAGTGACTCTACTCCAAGCTTTTCAGCTTATAGCAGCCTGAGAGGGGGATGGGTGGGCGTGGCCAGCTCCAGCTTGTTTTCTTAAAGTGACAGAGCCCTGAAACGGCTCATTCTGGAAGTACTGAAAATGTCAAGAATAAAGCTGCTGAGATTACTTTATGTGTTTTGTAAAGACCATAGGACTATCATAACTAAAAAAATCATACTATTTCCCCTTTAACAAATCGGTTATTTTTTAGTTACTACCATCAAATAAAAATTTCACTCCCTCATTTTCTGCAACTTCTTGCTGCGAGGGTCAAGACGAGCTGGTGCCTATCTCTTGTAGTCGGGCAAGAGGAGGGGGACACCCTGGACCATTGGCGGTTCTAGGAGTGGAGCCACAGGGGCATTGGCCAAATCTGATTGACCCCCTGAAGTCCTTCATTCCTGTCACTCATCTGCCCTTTGTGCGATGATCAGATTATAGGTGGAATTCCAAGTTCAAACACTAGTGGCGCTAATTGACCAAATAGGAATTTACAGTGTGAAATCTTGTGTAAGGATGGTGGACTAATACTTGGCCCCTCTATAAATATCGTGGCCTCTTGACAGCCACATAGTCAGGAAAACCCTAGATCTGCCATTGCCCTGGACAGGCCGCCAGTCCATCATAGGGACACACAAACAGACAAGAACAGATATCCACAGCACACACACATCCATCAAACACACCAAGGAACAGTCACCAGTTAAATATACATGCAGGTTTTTGGTGTGTGGGAGGAAACCCAAGCATGCAGAGGACAACAACTCTACACAGCCAGGCTGCAGCTGGGTGTTGAACCTGCAACCTTCTTGCTAAGAGGCAACAGTGCTACCAAGTGCACCAGCATGCAGCAAAAGAAGTCATATATGTATGTTTTTACTGCTTAATGACAGGGCTCTTTATCCTCCAGTTAGACCTTACACTTTAGTGAACGTGTGTGTGTGTGTGTGTGTGTGTGTGTGTGTGTGTGTGTGTGTGTGTGTGTGTGTGTGTGTGTGTGTTTCTGACACACTCTCTCTCTCTCAGTAAACACAGATTACATGGAGGCGCAGACGTGTGCGATGGCCATCTTGGACCTACAGGTTTTCATACCAACGGTTCTGCGTTACTGTTTCCTCCTCACCACGCAGACAGACCCAAGGATCTAACCACCCCTCTCCTCCCTCTCCTCCACCCCCCTTCCCTCCCTCCCTACCCTTTGGCGTCCTCATTCCTGGGCCCACCATGGGAGGATGTTTCTCCAAACCCAAACCAGGTGAGCAAAGTTCCACCTTCAATCAATTCGCATCAAAATCAAACAAACACATGTGGTCAAACCGGTGCTGTTGTAGATGGTTTTCTCTGAGGTTTTGCTCATTAGCTTAGTCATGTTTTTGATTTAAGTCCTCAGATAATGGTAGAATTTGTCTCAGGTTGCTCAAAGCTTTGTCTCTCAAGCGTTTCAGTTTTATATTGAGTTATTCATTCTAATTTGCTCTATCCCTGCTGAAAAACCCATCATAGGTGTTACCAGCATATGTTGTGTTTTGGTGCTGGTATGCTGGTCCAGCATCCCCTCTTGGACCAGCATACCAGCACCAAACACAACAAATGCTGATAACACCTATGCTGTTTTTTTTCTGCAGGGATTTTACTTTAAAAATCCTTTATAATTTTGTTTTGACTTGTTTTCTTACACAAACCTACTTGCTCTGCAGTCCTTGACTTCAATTTAGTTTAGTTTTGGTTGTTTACATTCAATAATTCAGGTAGGTTAATGAGGAAAATGTCCTAAAAAATCAAATACATCCCTAGAATAATCAAATGTCAGATCAAGGTGAGAAGAGCATTCAAAATATGTTTCTAAAGTTTATTTTATTAATAAAACATTTCAGACACTCACTAATTATTATTTTACCAAATCTGATCATTAGTGTGTCCCTTTTTGAATTTGTAAATAAATAAACACATTCAAGATAAGATTGTTTTAAATTAGAAAACGTGGGCAACACTTTACAATAAGGGTCCCTTTATTAACGTTACTTAGTGAATTATTAAGCATTAATAAACAAAGGATCCCTTTAATAACGTTACCATTATTGTTAACTATTAATTGTCCTTAAGGTTAGGACAAAGGGCTGAGGGGGTGTCTGCTTAGTAATGCATTACATAATATGATTAAGCAGTTGTTAATACTTTGTTTAATTGTTTATTAATGCTTAATAATGCACTAAGTAACGTTAATAAAGGGACCCTTATTGTAAAGTGTTACCAAAATGTGCATTAATGCATGACAATCAGTCCAGTTGTTTATTTTAAATCCACTAAAAAAGCTGTTTTTGTTATAAAAGATGACAGATCTCATATCTGCTGCCTCCAAATCGTCACCCTCTCAGTCAGCGCAGTGTGGGAGGAAGATAAATATTCTCTTTGCTGTTTCCAGTAAAGAGGATTACAAACTGAGACGAGAACATGTGCATCAAAGCCGCGCTTGTGTTCATTTTAGTGTTTGCTGCGAGGTAACGCACTTCTCCTCCCATTTATTGAGTCAAAACACAAACAGCATCATCATGTGGAAGAAAAGAGACACAGATTCCAGTCAACCCGGAATGAAGGATGTACTGGAATAGTTGTGGACGAGGGACAAAATGCAGGACAGCGAGAGACATGAAAACTTAACTGAATCCGTCTCACAGGCAGCTGAAAACACCGTCAGTCTGTGGCAGGAACACGGATTCAACATTTAAGATGAAAAAATGAAAAGTCATATTAAACTAGCTGCAGCTACATTTGTGTGTAGAGGGAAAATCATCTGGTGTACCTCAGGGGTGTGTTCTCGCTCCACTACTCCTTTCTTTCTACATCTCTAATCATTAAACTCCTGCCGTTTGCATGATGTTCCTGGTAAATTCTCTATAAATGTCTCTATTACAGTGTGGCTCTAAAACTAAGAGGGATTAACATAAAAATGTGCTGAAAGGATTTTGATGCAAGGAAGTGATGCGTGATGTAAACATTTAGTGTTTTTGATCAGAAAAATGTCCCGTTGGCATCGGAGCTCTGAGCATGGATTATTGTTTTTGACACACAACCAGATAACTTTGATCTGATCAGCGAAGCAGCTTCTCATTTAGAGCATTACAGGAGATTCTCTTCAGCTGCAGAAAGCCTCCCCTTTCCTTTCTGCTGCAATTGCTCTCACTATTATGATTTTCCATTGATTTTAATTAAGACTTGCTCAGCAGGAGAAAATTCCTGCCAGATTACTGCAAAGGAACCGGATGATCAGCACATTTTTCCAGCCGAACAGATAAAGCCTGCTGCAGTGAAAAAAGTGGAGTTACACAACCGTAAATGCAGAGCCAACAGCAGCACCCTGTGTACCGCTAACAAAACACACAACAGATAAAAAAGAAAACACACATTACTCTGCTCAACTGTGTTTCACGTGAGCTCAGAGGCATCATTTTTGTGTCAGAAGTTTATTTTCTATCACAGATTACTTAGATTTAGCAACAAAATCAGGTTTTGCCTCCCCGTATAACAGCTTTAATAGAAATGTGTAATTGTTTTACTTTTTTCCTTTGAAAATTGGCTAATTTGCATAAAACCGTTTTCATTTTGATGTTAAAATGTTCAATCAAAGCTAATCTCAGAACAGATTGTCCTTTCAAAGTTCTGCTTTCTCCTTTCATTTGTTTCAGTTGAAGAGATTTCTGAGTCAGTTTGACCCAAACTTGTAAATGCCTCCCTTTGCCTAAAGGGAAATTACTTTTCCAGAGTACTGAAGGACAGAAATAATAGAAAAAGAGGAGTGAACAGCCATCTATGGTAATGGGTAACAATCTGTCCACAAAAACATTATTTCCTTAACTAATTAAACATCACCTGGGCACTAACGGGAACTGATTGCAATGCGTGTTACCGGTTTCTAAGGAAGGCGTGTTTGTGTTGTGCAGTTGAAGTTAAAGTGGAACTCTCTCATCTGGACAAAGAAAAAGAGGTGGACGGCCTGTCGCCTAATGGAAAAGCCAGTCCCTTTGCTGACTGCAGACCTAACGGGGCGCTGGGACACGGCTCTGACGACGACTCCATGCTGCTGCCGGCCAGCCACAAATCCAGAGACTATGTGGAGGCGTCCGTGTGTCACATTAAAGACCTGGAAAACGGACAGTAAGAACGCAACAAATACTTCTCAGGCTCATGGAGATGTTGTTTCGTATTAATTATTTCCATCCAAATGTAATGATAAACAGGATCTGATAGGATAGCGCATTCTCATTAGAGATGCATTTTCTTTTATAAACACTACCAATGTGAGAAAAAAATCCATCCATTCATTTTCTGTCAGAGTTTGGTTTTAGGAATTATGTGCCTCAAACAAGCCGTTTGCATAGAACACCCCCTCAACTCTCCAGGTTAGAGGAGCAGGGGCTCTACGCCGAGCCCTCCTGGTATCGGAGCTTCTCAGCTTATAGCAGCCTAGGTGGGGGTGGGTGGGCGTGGCCAGCTCCAACTTGTTTTCTTAAAGTGACAGAGCCCTGAAACGACTCATTCTGGAAGGTACTGAAAATGTCAAGATTAAAACTGCTCAAATCGCTTCTTGCGAGAGAGATTTAGAGCAAAGAACTTTATAAACATGTTTTGAATCAACCATATTATAACTTAAGAAGAAAAGTCACATTTGACCCCTTTAAATGAAATTAACACCAAAATCTAAGGAGGTTAGAGGCCTTGCCCTGTAGAGCTGCTGAGTATTTGTCCTTTGGCTTTGTTTCTACATGAGGATAAACTCTCAGCTTGTGTTTGTGTTTGGACCAGAATGAGGGAGGTCGACTTGGGAAGTGGCAGAGCTTTGTTGATCAAAGAACACGGAGAGTTTTCCGCCATGGGCCATAAGTGTCCTCACTACGGAGCCCCACTGGTCAAAGGTGAGTCACATATTTACCATATTAATTAATTAACACATATAATCAAACAGTGTGTATTTGACTTGTGTTTTTTATCCCAGGTGTGCTATCTAAAGGACACGTGCGTTGTCCCTGGCACGGCGCCTGTTTCAACATCGCAACAGGAGACATTGAGGACTTCCCGGGTCTGGACAGTCTGCCAACCTTCCAGGTGAGTCTCCTCACTGATGCCTCAACACATTTCCTCTGTGACGTGTCTTTAGGTGCACACGTCATGTCATGTCTGTTTGCTGCAGGTCAGAGTTGAAAAGGAAAAGGTGATCATTCGTGCAAACAAGCAGGTAAGGAACAGTAAGGATGTAGGTAGAGGATTTATGAAAGCAAGTGAGCAAAGGTGGTGATGGATCATTTTTAAATATATTTCCAGGTTCTTCAGTCACAGAAAAGATTAAAACCAATGGCTCGATGCTCAGCCGTCATTAACTCCAGCTCAGGCTTCAGTCATGTTCTCATCATCGGCTCAGGTTGCTGCATTTCTTCATTTCAGATCATTTTCAAATCTGTTAATTTTCTAAACAGACTTTTGATGTTGTTGCTGCTGAGCAGGTCCAGCAGCTCTGGTGTGTGCAGAGACACTGAGGCAGGAGAGCTTCACCGACCGCATCGTGATGTGCACCATGGACAGACATCCTCCGTACGACAGGCCTAAACTGAGTAAGGTTTGTACACAGACCCAGACCGTACACGCCGACACCCAGCTGCTTTTGCCAAGATGGTTACGTAACATTCTGCAGAGGTGCTGCTAAAACAGGCGCTCTTTGGGGAACAGCTACTCGTTTTACAGCAGCAAAACTGAAGGAAGCAAACCCATAAAACTAAGTCCTAAAGACGAGAACTCGCTCTGCAACAAAAGCTTAAAGAGTTTATTAGCTACAATAATAACAGACGTTTTTATTTTACAGAACATAAAGCATCTTTGAAGTAAAAGATGTCAAAGTTAATCCTCTTGGGATTTTATATTTCCAGACTGTGTCACAGAATGGTGAGACTTTTATTTTGCACTAACTTGCTCTCCCTCAGTCCTTAGACAGCACAGCAGAGCAGCTGAGGCTGCGTTCCACCGACTTCCTGCAGGACCACGACATCGAACTGTTCACAGAGAGAGAGGTGACCTCTTAAGCATATGGGTCAAAGATGTATTCAGATCATTTATAATAATGTCTTTTACTAATATTCATTTTAAAATGTCTCTAAAATCCCACTAATGTCTGCGGTATTTCCCTTAGGTTGTAGCCGTAGATGTGAAGACTCGATCAGTCTTATTTGAAGATGGCTTAAGGATGGAGTACAAGAAGCTCTTTATAGCTACAGGAAGCAAGTAGGAAAAATATTTTTGTGTGTGACATTAAAGCAGCTGGGATTGCAAATGTCTATAATTATAAGTGATTTATTTGTTTTTGCTACTTCAGACCAAAACCGATGAACTACAAGGGTAAAGATGTCAGGAATGTGTTCCACCTCCGGACTCCGGAGGATGCTAACAGTGTGGCGAGGCTGGCCAACAACAAGAACGCTGTGATTGTTGGGACGTCATTCGTTGGTGAGTCTTAGACACTGATGTGAATGAAATCCTCACATCTGGGTAGTTTATGGATGAAAAGTTAGGGCCAAACATGACCAAAAAGCCCATAAATCTAATTACTCAATGAAAATATCAATTTAGTGTTGTAAAGGAAAAAAAAGCTGATTGTTGAATAACATCCTTGAGCACTTCTCCCATGATTGAATGATTTATCTCCAAAAAAGTTCTGATAAATTCAAACAAAAACTAATTGTAACACTTTAAAGGTGCAATAAGTAAGAATTTTACAGCAAAAGAATTACAAAACAGTCTAATGTCTCAATCATGTTGGAAAAGCTAAAGAGGGATGTAGTCTTTGTTTACAATCTGTCCCGCCTTCAGACTTCCTGGCAAGGTTGACAATTTTGTGCCAGCATTTGTAATTCAACACCGGCCGGCAAAAAGCAGCAGAGTTTTTGAAAGAACAGCCAGTACAAGGAGCAACTCAGAAATGATTTCTCGTAACCTAAGAAGCCACGGCATTTTTTTTTTGTTTTACTCTAATATCGGGTAAAGAAGGCTCGTCATCTAGAATCTTCTGACGCTGATCGGTAACTGGCAACCAGCATGAAAGACATGAAAGAAAGGTTGGGAGTGGCTGAGAACTGACCCTTTGTTTTGATACATGGACTGCAGTACCCACATTTGACCACAAGGTGTCATTCTTATTTCATGCACCTTTAAAACAAGTGAAAACAATTTTAAAAGATGATCTATCTAATGTGAAAACTGGGAGTACTTCATACTTTTTTGTTTTCTTGTATTATTAAGACATTTGTGACAAATTCAGAAGAGGGCAGGATAAACAAAGCATTAACTAATTGTTTTTTTTCCTTGTATTGATCACTTCCTTGTATCATTCTGCATGAGGTAACTTGATTAACCCCAGAGTTGTGTTTGCAGGACTGGAGGTGGCTGCAGCTCTGACTGACAAGGCCCACTCAGTCTCAGTCATCGGGGTCGAGTCCATTCCCTTTAAAAAAGCTCTTGGAGAGAAAGTAGGGAAGGCCATAATGAAGGTAAAGACACGCTCCTGGGAAATCAAGCTTTTTGCATCACGAAGCACGCTCATAATACCACCATCAGCATTCTGCCTGAGAAGGAGGACCTGGCTTCAAATGCAAATCACATTATTTTTGTCTGGTCAATAGTGCAGCACGGAGCAGAGTATAAGAGCTTTTCATTAGCAGCGATTGATCCTGGGGCTGGAAACAGAGGTGGCTGTGAAGTGGTTTTAATGCGTGACTGTTTGTGTTTGCAGCTGTTTGAGACAAACAGGGTGAAGTTCTACATGCTGAACGAGGTGTCGGAGATGATTGGTCATCATGGACAGGTATTCAGAAAGTGAGAGAAACAGCATGACATGTTGCTTAGACGCACTGCTCTCTCCTCATCAGAAAAAGCAGAAAATAACACAATTATTTTTAAAAAAGAAAGTTTAAAACCTTGAAGGTTGACTCAATAATTGTGTTGAGCAGGTTTTTACTATGTACTTGTGATTGTTTTTGTTATGACGTGTTTGAACAGCAGGGGGCGCTGCTGAGCATTAAAAGACATGGAAAATAAACTAGTTGAATAGAAAAATTCAGTGTTTCAAGAAGCTTTATCTGTTCGTGTCTAGCAGTTCGATGGACTCACATTAGATCTTTAAATATGAAAAACTAAAACAAATAATAACGGAGTAAAACTCCAAAAAGGAAGGACAGAGATGCTTGTTACATTATTTGTCAAGTCTCAGGACTTAAAACAAGGATTCTAAACAAAAGTTTGTTCATAAAAATATTTTTTCATGACTAAAAATCAAAGATATTCTTTGCATAAAAGAGAAAACAAACAGAACAATACAAAATAGTATTTAATGTGTGCAGAAGCTCACATTGCAGCTCTAAAAGTGTACATAAACCTTTTCCTTTTTCCTCTTGCACAGCTCAAAGAGGTTGTGCTGAAGAGTGGGAAAGTCCTGAGGGCAGATGTGTGTGTCATCGGAGCAGGTAAACCCAAGCAGATTAATAAATGCACCATGTTTAACATCGTTCTTTCATTCAGCTCCACGTTTAACCTGTTCCTCTGCAGGAAGCGTTCCTGCTACAAGCTTCTTGAAGCAGAGCGGCATCCACTTGGACTCCAAGGGCTTCATCACTGTCAGTAAGGTGCGTTGTAAGCCCAGAGGGCCGTCAGGTATTATTTTGAATTCCTTCTTGTTTTTATCTCTGACCTTTTCCTCCCCTGCAGACGATGCAGACAAACGTTGACGGGGTCTTTGCTGGAGGAGATGTGGTGATGTTTCCTTTCCCGCCTCGAAACAACAAGAAGGTGAACATCCCTCACTGGCAGATGGCTCATGTGCACGGTGAGTGTCACAGCATCCTCCAGACAGATACAGCTCAAAGATAAATGCATCGAGTGTTGATTTTATTCTTTCATCCTGGCTGACAGGCAGAGTGGCGGCACTCAGCATGATGGGCAGAGCCACTGAGATCAAAACTGTGCCTTATTTCTGGTCGGCCATGTTTGGGAGGACCATCCGCTATGCAGGTAGGGAGGATGAGTAAAACCACCATAAAACATGGCATCAAATTCATCTAAGGTCAAAGGTTAAATGGGAGCTATTGATGTTTAAACATAAACAAAGTCACTGGTGGCTCAAAGAAAAGCAGCAAGCTGATTGGATGAAAGAGATTGATCAGAAAGAGGAGGAGCTGATGGAGGGAGATGACTTCCTGTAGAACATTTCCCTTCATTGATTGAACAGATTATCACATCAGAATAAAGACCAGGGACAGGTGAAGATATTTAAGCCTTAACCAGTGTTTTTTATTCGTGTAGGTTATGGTGATGGGTTTGATGATGTCATCATTCAAGGCGATCTGGATGAACTGCGATTTGTTGCATTTTATACCAGGTAATAAGCTTATCTGACACAGTCAACCTTGTTCAGTCACTTATTTTGGGTGTTTTTCCTTCTTCACAGGAGTGAGGAGGTGGTTGCTGTGGCCAGCATGAACTATGATCCCATCGTATCCCGAGTAGCAGAGGTGCTGGGATCCGGAAAGATGATTAAGAAGCGGGATGTGGAGTAAGTTTCAGTTTCAGATTTAAGTATGGGTAAGATTTATGTTGACCTAGGAGGGAAATGTGACAGATGTTATTAAAAAGGCACGTTTGTGACTTTAAGCAAATGAAATGACATTAAACTATTCACAAATATGGAGACAACTAAAGACTCACATTTGATTGTTTTTCTTTTGCATTCATTTTAAAGGGGTCATCACCTATAATGCTGTGGATATCTACGTACTATTATAGTCTTTTAGACCATTAAAATAAATTGTATTGGAAAAATAAATTAAAAATGTGCTTTTTTGATCCTTTTCTGTAAAGGGCATATATTCTCGCGAGATCTCACGCGATATTTCGGCTGTCTCGGTTGCGCGCGGGACTGAGGAGCGCGTTGATTGGTGGAAGGAAGCAGGAAGCAGCTTCAGCGTCTTGCTCCAAAACAACAGAAGTTATAACTGAACCCAACCTGGAAGTGACCTACGGGATCTAACCGTGTATGAACGAGCCCGAGCCTCGCCTCGTGCGTAATGGCGTCCTCGTTTGTTGTTGAGTTGGGACAAAGCAAGCTAACAGCCAGGCATCGGCTCTTATGCTGTTGTGAAGATGGAATAAACAAACCGATCAGAGTTTTGTCTCCCGTAACACGGATTATAACACGAGTCGTCAACAGTAAGACGTAATTTATGCGTTTCACGTTATGAAATGAGCTTTGTTGTGCTGGTTTGTTCGCTGCTGATTCATATTTGTTTATATTCGGCCTTTGTGTCGGCATATAGGCCAGAGCTCAAGTTCTCGTTTTGGAATGCGCGTGCTCGTGGGGTGCATGTGAGCTGGTTGAAGAAGGCAAGATTAAACAAACGCTTCAATGTTAAATATCGGCTTCTCAGCCAGTGAAAAATCATTAGGAAGCCATTATAGACATTTTTTCAAGTGGAAAAGTGAAGATTTCAGGTGATGACTCCTTTAAATCTTTTAAAATACTAAATTCAAAGTTATTAAATACATTTTAAAGATTTTAAAAATGACACAATTTCATGTTCAGTTTATTTAAACATGAGCTGACAGACTTAATCTATAAACTTTAATTCAATGCTTTCTTTTAATGTTTGCATTATTTAAGTACAGCGTTCCTCATGCCTTCTTGTGTCTTTCCCATTAATGCAAACAAATCTGCAGGATGTTAGCGCGGCTCGGCAAGTATGGAAACACGTCAGCTGTCGTCTGTTTTCAGATGGATGTGACTGTCCACTGAGACGTGATGAGGTGAACTCGGATCTGATTAAAGTGTTTTGTGTTGCAGGACTGGAGACATTTCTTGGCTGATTGACAAAGGCTCTCACTGAATTCACAGCTGAAAAAGACAGACCCAAAGTCCCCTGGACACCTCAGTATGGACACATTTGGTGCTGAGACACTGAGCAGCTATCCTATTTCATTCTCTCTCTCTCTCTCACACACACACACACACACACACACACACACACACACACACACACACACACACACACACACACACACACACACACACACACACACACACGACTGTGTCTGCAGAAGACAACACCTGTTTTTTTCCAGAGAGACACTTTAACGTGACAAACTGAACTGTTTTTGTTTCAGAACAAAGCAATATCCGTCCCAGCCTCTGCGCTGGTGCATCTTGTACCTTTTGTTAATAAGAAGCCATGAATGGGCATGGGCAGTTTTGTATAAATAACACTGTAAATACATATAATCCTGAATGCACTGTAACAACAAAAGAGCGACTGAGGCACAGATTGGGTGTGTGCTTGCATACAGACTTTAGATCTGCATGGGATAATTTACTAGTCAGAGTTGAAGATGAAGCCCCGAACCAGAGAATTTTTAATGTAGAAAAAAAGTTTAAACGTTTAAATTTGCAGCCAAACCAGGTCACTTCAACAAAACCCTGAATGCAGCTATGTCTCACTAACATGCACACATGCAAACAGCTTTAATCTGGGAATAATTGTCTGAACTACAACGTACCTCTTTGTATTAGTTGCCTGGCAAGTAAAGAATCATATTTTTAATACTAATCATGCGCTCGTGCAATAGATTTGTGTATTTTTCAAAGGAAAGAGCAATAACTCCTGTAGATGAATGCAAAAGTAGCTTCCTGGTATTTTACCTCCGTAGGCACTTTGTTTGTTACTAACTCAGGGAACTGAGGTCTGAGGCCTGGGCTAACTGGTCCTTTTACTTTAATATGAACTCCTGGAAGTACACAGGTGATTATTTACATTGAGCAGAGCTCTGAAACCACCAGGCAGATGTTTGATCACATCCTGGAGAAACAAAGATCCTCACATCTTTGACCCCTGACCCTCAAGTACAAGATTTAAAAAACCTTCTAACAAAAAGGCCCACATTTCAAATAAAGGTGATCAAAAAAAAACCGCTGCTGCTGTCTTTTTCATCTGTTATTTTTCTGAGTAAATGATTTCTATGAAAGACACACAGAATTGTTTGATTTTTTTATCAAATTACTTTATTAAATCAGATGAAGAGAAAATAATCTGTGCACGTGTTTTATGAGAAAAAGGCACATTTTGTTGTTACTGAGTAATGAAATGCAATCATGAAAATATCTGAGACACTTAACATCCTCCCAGGTAATGGCATAGTACAAATAAAATGTATTTTACAATCATTTAGATCAGTGGTTCCCAACCTTTTTTTAATGAGGACCCCCTTTCCTTTGTCCAAGACAAACCAGGGCCCCCCAACCCCAACTCCTACTGGCATGCACACGATTAAAATCAATAAATACAAACTTTATGCATACATACAGAGTTTTGATGATACTATTGGGTTTATTATTGGGATATTATGAATGTATTTTTTATACAAATATAATCTTGGTAACCTCACAACATCACAGACTAAATTATGGCGACCCCCTTGGGGGTCATGGACCCCAGATTGGGAACCACTGATTTGGAATAATGGGACTTTATGAACATAATTAAACTCACATCCAACTTTTTTTTTTAATGTTCTTTGGTTTTGAACAAACTAATTTTCAACTAAAATGTTTTTATTGAAAGTTTCACAAGTTGCAAATTCTCTGTTCCCCAGTGAGAAATAGATATATTTAAATGTAAAAATCCTTAAACCTAGTTTTTAATATCTCACAGCTAAAGTTCCCGTTTACATGGTTTTGATATAAGAACATAAGTTCTGAATCAAAATTTAAAATGTTATAAAAATAACTTTTAGGTAGCAAAAATATAAATCAGTTAATTTTCTGTAAAACAGTGAACAACAATTTTATTGAAAAATTAACTTCATGATAAAAATTCAATAACTAAAAACTTGAGATGAAGGTAATAAAGATGAGAAAACATTTAGAAATGAAACTTTTGCTCTGAAGGTAAAAAAAATAAACATTTTTTTACTCCCTTTCTTTTGAGTAAAGTCACACAAACTGGTTATTAGTGATTGCTGAGCCATTAGACCAGTAAATGCACCAACAAAAACACAAACAATTTAAACAAACTGGCATTTAATGTGACAACAGAAGAATAGTTTAGCCCTGAAATGGACAGATGCATATTATGGGGAATAAAGCCCCTCAGGTGTTGTTTCAACAAATAAATATTCATAATAATTCATAATTTATGCAGCACAAACTCAGCAGGGAAGGAGTTAACGGGTAAAGTCATGAAGGATTCAGTAACTCGACTCTGAGGTATGAATCAGTGCAGTGAGGTCACCGATCACCAGCTTCATGCTGTTGTATACAAGCATGTTCTACTAAAAGTATAAAAAGGCTGAATTATTCACACACCAATAAAAACAATCTACATGTTAGACTGATTATAGGTGGAACCGACAGAGAATCCTGCTATAATGCCCAGATGTTGTCCCAGCTGTGATCACTACAGCGGGGAAAATAAGTATTTGACCCCTCGGTTATTTTTATCACTAAGGGTTTTTCTAAGTGAGCTACTGACACAAAATGTCCACCACATGTCAATATCAACTCAAGTATTTAATTCATGCAAAGATATCTAAACATTTAAGTCCATAAATTGAGTTATGTGTAATAAAGTGAAAACACACAGGGAAAAAGTATGAAACATAAAAATAACAAGGTGCAAAATGACACAGAAAGCCAGATCACCTGAAATCTGTCGGTACTGAGAGAGAAACCCCGCCCCCTATCTGTACTAATCATATCAGCTGCTTTAGTCCTGATTGATGGTCTATAAATGCTTCTCATGACTTCATGATGGGTAAAAGCAAAGAACTCTCCCAAGATCTTTGTAATCTTATTGTTGAAAAGCATTCCGATGGGAATGATTATAGGAGCATTTCCTGACTGCTGAATGTTCCCGTGAGACTTATGGGGGCCATTATCTAGAAATGGAATGAGCTTCAGTTCACCATAAACCGGCTACGATCAGGTGCTCCACGTAAGATTCCTGTCTGAAGAGTCCAAAGAATAATCAGGAGAGTTCTCCAAAAACCAAGAACCACTCAGACAGAAGTTTATGAAGATCTTGCATCAGCAGGTACTGTTGTTTCAAAGAAAACTATAAGCAATGTACTGAACCACCATCCATGCATGCTCACCATGCAAGACTCCACTGCTGAACAAAATGCAGGTTGCGGCTCGGTTAAAGTTTGAGAAACAGCATTCGGAGAAGCCTGTGGATTACTGAATTAGTTCATAAAAGAGGCCCAAGGAACCTTCAAGGTTTAAAGAGCGTTTGTGTGGAAGAATGATCCAGAATCACTCCTGAGCAATGCAGACGACTGGTCTCTCCATACAAGAGGCTTCTACAAGCTGTAATCACCAACAAAGGCTTTTCTACAAAGTATTAAAGTGTGTTCAATACTTATTCCCTGTGTCATTTCACTTTATTACGACTCAACTTGTTTACTTAAATGTTCTGATTTCTTTGTATGAATTCAATAAATGGCTTGATGGCAACAGCTGGTGGAAATTTTGTGTTATTCCCTTACTGATAAAAATGCTGATGTGTCAAATACTACTTCTCCCCGCTGTATATTGCTATAAAACACATTTAGGTAACCTGTCAGTCAGAAGGCGGGGGGTTTCTGTTTTGAATCTTATGAGAACAACAAAGAAAGACATTACTGGTAGATCTGAGCTTTGTAAACGTCTATTTCTAGCACATTTCATACAATGACTACAAACGCTTTTGGAAAAGTCACATTATGAAAAAGGATCTTGTCTAAAAGCTACAATCACAGCTTGTCCCGTGCACCGTAGAAACAAGGCACTTAATCAGCTGTTGAGATGATAAATCTGAGGTTTCAGCTGTGACTCACAGGAAGAAAACTGGAGTATTTTATTTGATTGTCCTGCTTATTTATAATAATGCCAACAGATGAAAGATGCTAACATCCGCCTTCCCAGGGGTCAGAGGTCATATTCTGCTGCACACTGCTGCAGGTACCACTCGTACAATTTAGCCTGTGGAGGGAAATAAACTGTGTGAGATTCTTTATTATTGAGCAGGGAATGGGATCTTTTTAATTATAACTCTGGCCACTAGAGGGCAGCAAACAGAGAACAACTACTAATTATTACTGATTAAACTCAATCATGTAAAAACACAAAATAACTGAGGCTTAAAAGTCATGATAATTAAATTAAATCTAGATTCTTCCGAATAAGATAAGGAACAAAGCTCACCTTCTTAGGTTTGACAATATCACGGATATAATCACTGTACTCCGCCATCTTCCTCTTCTCTTTTTTTGTCAGAGTTTGATTTCCTCGGCTGATAAAAAAATAAATAAATACAGAACAGACTCAGAGTCACTGTTTGTTTATTAAATAACTGTATGCTAACAAAATTAGTACTCAAAATTTTATGTGTCCTAATTCATTTTAAAATGTTTTTGATAAATAAACCCAATCCAGTATTCAGCACAATCTGAGAAATGTAAATAATTATGATCATGTATTTAGATGTATGTGTGTGTGTGTGTGTGTGTGTGTGTTGACAGATGCTTTAAACACTTACCCTGCAAAGTACTTTGCCAGGAAAAGCAGGAGGTAGCAAAAAGCACCAAAAACGATCACAAAGACCACTTGTCCATCTTCTGGTAACCAGTCCCATAAATACATCACTATTCCCTGTGACACACAGACCAGATAAACACTCAAGGAACAAGACGTACTCCACCAGTTATTACCTACGTCACAGGCTTTGTGGACTTACTGTGAGGACAGAGACGGACCGAGACGGACCTTCACCCATCAGCTCATCCAGCTGCTCTTTGGAGAACGTGTTCACTACGAAACTAAGGATGAAGAGGAAAGGCAGGAAAACACCTAAAGCTCCACACAGAACTGAGTGAAGACGGATGCTTCTGTTGTAGGCCGCATCGGTCCTGAGTGAATAAAAATACACCTGGTCAAACACGTTTACTGAGCTGATTCCATCTGATGACGTTTGACATCATGTCTCTAAGAATCTGAGCACAGTAAAAATAGAGAAATCCAACCTGTCCTGCTCCAGTTTGCTGCTGATGGTCGAACAAATGAGGTCACAGTCTTTCTCCAGCTGATCCAGAGTCTTCTGAACAGCCTGGTTGATGGTTTTCTCAATGGTCTGACAAACCCCATCGATCTGGTTCACGCACCTGCTCGGCTGGAAAAACAAAACAAATCTGACTTAGGAAAAAACAAACAAGAGGAAGGTCTGGAAAATTCCACGACAAATCCTGAGGGTGTTTTGACAGACAGCCTGGTGCACTGAGCAGGAAGTGAAGTGGCGCTTGCTCAGCAAAAAAATAAACAGGAGGTCTGAAGGGATGCAGGAATTAACTATGCAGCTCCGGGCTCAGGGGCTGTAGATCAGGAGGAGGCAGAGCAATAAGTCAGGACCGGGCTGCTTCTCCTAATGGTTTACAATCGCCACGACACCCAAGATTTAACAACTGAAATCAAACGCAGCCAAGAAAAGTGAAGCAAAGAATTTATAAAGTTCTACCAACTTCTGTGCAGCTGCTTGGCTGGCAGAGTTTCAAATCAGTTAATTCATCATTTATCAAATTGCTTTTCTATCTGTTTGTCAAAATCTACTAAACGTACCTTCTGTGGGTTGGGGATGTAGATCGTCGGCATTTCAAAGCCACATTTGTTGAGACCTGGACGGCGGCATAGCTCCTGGACTATCTGCATCATTACTCTCTGCAGAAAGAGGGAGAAATAAGGTTAATCATATAAAAACTTTCCCCAGAAGGATGTATTTAAATGACTCAAACAGACCTGTCTGTCTGTCTCCTTCCCAGCTTCATCTGCCTTGCTGAGGTAAAACAACAGCTTGTCGCTACATTTTTCACTCAGCTTCTCCACAATGTTGAGCGTGCGTTTGCACAGAGCTTGGCCCATCGGGTCAAAGAACACAAATATCAGGTCAGCTTGCTCTCCTGCAGGAAAAAACATAAACACGACGCCTGTAAGAGAGTGGGTGATGAGCCTGGAAACCAAAAGTGGTTCAGTGAAGACATACCTAACCAGGTAATAGCGCTGTTCGCATCAAAAGGGTAGATCATGTCCCCATCCACCAAACCTGGAGTGTCCACAAATGTCACCAGGCTGAACTTTTTCTGTTTTGACGTGGAGATTTCTGCAGACAGGTAGTCCATTACGCCTGGAACACACAGACACCGGGAGTAAACGGGAGCCTCCTTCAGGACAAGATGAGCGAGTCACTAGAAACCGCAGAGCGGTCAATACCAGGAGACCTGAGTGAGATCTGCAAACTTCAAAAGGAGCAACTTCCTGTGCTCCTAGTTTAGAAAATTCATAGTTTGCAATAAAACTTAACAGCAAAGTCGATTTGAACGACGCGTGAGGCAGACACAATGTTTCTCTCACATCACACTATCATATTAAGTCTGCAAACAGGTTTGTTGTCATGGTTACACACAACAGCTCTTCAACTGGCAGCTTTAGCGTGGGGCGTGGGACATAAAGCTAGCCAGTGAAGAACGACTGTGAGGCAACGCGCTGCGAGGTTACTACGATCCGTCACAACAGAACAGGATCCCTATTGAGAGAGATCCTCTCCATCGGGCCCTCGGCGCCGGCCTCCCTCTCCACACACTCACACGTTAACACAGCAGAGGCCGCGGGATGACACTGGGGCTGTTTGATACGAAGAGGCAGGTGTCAACACCCAACACAAATCACATCCTTGTGCTGCAGAGAGCAGGGCGGCCGCCGCCACTGGGGGACATTAGCATGTCTCTGTCCTATCAGCACAAACACGCCATCAATAAAAACCACAAATATTACAGGTGTGCTCGCAAAGTCTGCAACATCCAGATCACGAAAAAGGATTCTTTTTTCATTCATGTGTGAAAATTTAACTTAAGTGATGTTGTGCTATAGCTAGGATCATTTAAAAAATGCAAAAGCAACCATCTGCTGGGTGAAACCAGAACATTTAATCCATCTAATATAAACACCTAAAAGGAAAACAGCTGATGCTCAACTTTAAGCACAAAGATTTTCAACTGAAGTGAGAAGGTTTGGCCGTGCAAACCAGCAGCAATGCTGCAAAGTCTGAGACTAAAAGTACATTTGATTTAATAAACTGGTTAAACTGGTCAGAATGCAAATGAATAGCAATAAAATGCACGCAGCCTAACGATAAATCACACATCTCCGTTCTGACAACAGGTTTCACATTTAAACGTTCGTCATGCAAGAAACACATAACAGCTAAGGTGTTTTTTATCCTAAAGGATGATCAGCATCTACTCCCCCATAAGGATATATGTTGAATTTCTGATGAGTCATCCTCGGTTGCTGTGAAAGCCTGATGTGGTGAATTTCCAGAGGCAGAGACGAAGTTCAGACGATGATCCTGCTTGTATTCCTGCAGCAGAGGTGTTGCTGTGAGAGTCTGGCCTGCAGCACGGAGCTGCTGCTGCGTGAGTCTGCTCTGAGCCGCCTCGAACGGCTGTGACATTTCTCTGCTGCCCCTCCTGACTACACTGCACTGCTGTCGATGGGGCGTGTGACTCATACGCCACACCATGAGTCCGCGCCCAATGAACCCTTGCTCTCTGCACACTCACGGTCAGCACACACACACACACACACTCAGGCTGCAGGCACACCCAGACACTTTGCTGCCACCAGCAGATGTCCAGTGACTAGAGACTGCTGACACACACACACATCACACTTTCTGTCCTATATTCGAGAGAAATTTGCACTTGCATACACTCGACACTTGGAGTCGAGTCATCACAGCTAGATAAAAATCAGCATTTACCCAAAACCGGAAATCAATAATCTGGGTATCAACAGGAAATATCAGGAACTCTTGTTTTGACTAAGATCGTGTTTTAAATCAAATTTCTTCAAAATATCAGACTTGAACTGAGTTTGTCAAGTGAACTTTGATTTGAGTTTACTTTAACTCCTAAATAAGGCAGCTCAGTAACAGAAAACATATCAAATTGTGATTATTTTGGCCAATGCTGAAATCTAACGCGGAGACTCGTCGGGTCAGGAAACACTGCAGAGTTCACGTTTTAAGAAGGCACTGATTAATGCCAGCAGGTGGCAGCGTTAATCCCTGAGGTGGTGAATTAGCTTGAGTAGAATGTTAGAGACCAAAGTTACTTTCATCAAATTAGAATCAATATAGACCAAAAAATAAATCAGGTCTATTAAAGATCAATTAAATATTTTGTAACATTCAGACATTTTTTTAAATAAAAGTAAGCAGAATGAATCTGATTTTCCAGAAAACATGGACAGACAGAAATCCTATAGGAGCAGTAAAGAGCCGCTCCAGAAGCCTGGATGATGAAGTAGGAAGTCAGTGAGCACAAAAATGTGTTTTTAGGAGTGTCTATGCTGGAAATAGAGGCAATCGGCCAAATAATGTTGCACTACAGAATGCATGGAGACCTGTATCATACTCAGCCAATGTGTTTTGCCCTTGTTCTGCCAGCTTAATTTGTGCATCATTTCTAAAACACAACATGCTTGTGAATTTTGCCTTTGAGCGATTTGGACATCATTTGGAAGACACAATAATAAAAAAGCATGCTTACAAAGTGGAATACAAAAAAAAGTAAATTATTTAGTTTCTGTGATAATTTTTAATCAGAAATAAATCAGACTAACTGCACAATTCTATAGATATGTGTTCCTCTTTTTTCCCACCTATAAAATAATACTCTATTTATTATATTTCCCGATTTTTCTTCCTTTAACTTTGATCAAATTATTAAAAAGCAACAACAATCAGATCTCTAAACACACAAAAAACGATCCTAAGCTAATTATTTGACATTTTAAACCTAAAATAATGAGATGGTTTTATAAAAATAAATAAAAATAAATATCATGTGCCAATTTCAACATCAAAGGCTGTGAGATTCAAACCCTCAAGATTGAACTGATTTTCTCACCAAAAAGCTGCATATAGAACCGGTCCTGTACTGTTTTATTCATGTGTGTCACATGAGGAATTACAAAAAGGCTTTAGTGTTTCTCTCTGCAGCACCATCAACACAATTTTCAGATAAATGAATGAGAAAGTTTTACCTTTGAACTCTAGTAGAGGGCGGAAGTGAGGGTAGAGATGGAGCGTGGCATTCCCCTGTGAAAGAGTTCAAAGTTTTCATGAGAAGAAAAACAAAAGTGAGACCTCGTTACTACAGCTGACTCCTGTTTTCCTGTCCTTTGCTCTCACAACAAAACCATCTTCTGCTCTGCAGCTGAACACGCCCGGATCAGCCGCTCTGCAGTCCTGCACCGCAAATATATTATTTATATTCATCATCTTCCTCTCAGCAGTGCAAGAACAGAGACATGACGCTAAAGGATGAGCAGGCAGGGATCTCCTCAGCTCGTTTATGTGCTGCTGTGGGGCCTTCAGGGCCATAAACCACACCTCACAGCATCAACATCTAAAACACTGCCTCATCGACTTTTAAAACTGACTGGTGCTTCAGATTTAACTATTAAACTGAGATGTTACGTTAGAAGATTAAATTTTGATCTGGGAGAAAAGCAGAAGGGGTTCTGTTTTCTAAGCATTAGCTGGATTTTGTGTTTGAGAACGTTCTACTACCCAATCTGATCTCAGAAACAGGAAGTGGTTCTGCAGCATGTTGGACAGCTTCGTCTTACCGTCAGGGATTCTCTCTTACGTCCACTTGTGATGAAGGTAAACCCCTGAGTTTCGATGGCCACACCAGTTTTCTGAATGTGCTCTTCAACGTACCTACAGGAGGGCAGAAAAGGCTTTACAGACAGCGGCACTGGAGATAAAAGGATGAGTCTGTCACAAAGAATTATAAAATCGCTACTTGTGTCTCCACCATCACAGTATTTTCACCTTTAAATTAACTTGTTTCTGTCACTTCAGCAACAACTGAAGCACTTTGTTCTCAATGAGCACAACTTTTTAACAGAAAGACTTTGGTTCAGCTGAAATTAACACGTTTTATTAACATGTTTCTTTCATGATCTTCATCTACAACATCCTGATTTTGAGCAAAGATTAAAGGTGCGTCCTGAGAAGAACTTGTGAACTGTTTTATGACTGTTCTCTAAAGCCCTAAGAGCTCCTGAAGCAGTCAGTATTTATTTATAAGGCTTTTGGTGACACACTGATTGCAAGAATAAGGAAGGCACACTTCTGCAGCTGTGCATACTGGCTGTTCTGTAAGATTTAATAAGCAGAACTTCATCTAAATGGAATGCAGCCCTTCACCTCAGCGAATACTATAGTTCTGTCTTGTCGCCATGGATGTAAGGAAGAAGCAACCAGTCATAAATTGTCATAATTGTCTGCAGGACATATTCTGTCTTTGATTTGATGGAAATTCTGTCAGTGTTTAATTTTTATGATTTTTGTTTTATTCTGATTGCACAAAATCGGGATATTTGTTGTTTATTTCCAAAGAATAACTGAATTCTGAGATTAAAGCATAACATTTTAATAGTAATATTTAAAATTCCAGAAATGAACACACGTCATTCTGTTGCAAAACCACTGGGCTGCATTCAAAACTTGTTCTAAAAAAGCAAGTGTCAGCAAGTCAGAGTCTCTTTTGAGGACGATGAAGCCAGTTAACAGAGCTGTCTTACCAGTTAATGAAGGAGCTCTTTCCAGCCGAGTGGTTCCCCATTATCATCACTACAATCTTCTTTCTCGGAGGCAGGAGCCGGACACCAAGGCTGCTGGCCATTTTGACCAGGCCTAAAAAATATAAAACAGAAATAAGTGAATGCAAAAATTAACAGAGCAGCTACAAAATCTTATACACAGTCGATTTTGTGAGAATAACAGGGAAAAGAGTAAATGTACTTCAGGTTACTTTCACGAAAAGGTTTGGACAAGAAAATGTAAACTTAAATGAGTAAATACAAAAATAAATGATTGCAGGTATTAGAAAATTATTTATAGCTCAAATTAAAGGAAGTATAGGAAAATAAAACTTCAAATAATTATAAAAAATTATTAAAAAAAAGAAAACTGTTCCTGAACTTGAAATAATACACGTCACATATATTCTAAAAAATATATTAAAAATGGGGGGAAAAAAATACTTAGCTCTATGAATACTTTTATATTATTTCACCACATAACAAATGAGATCAAGTTTATTCAAAGAACTGAGAAACCCAAAATTAAAGGTAATTTTGAGAAAAAAAAGGAAAGTTTTAGTGAATAAAGAGTTGAGGAACCACCTAGTTATTCATCGGTATTGGGACAAAATCTCTTGCAACATTATGAGCACATATAGTCAGGTGTGAAGCACACAACTACTTATTTACTCTCCTATCGATGCAAACTACAATGCCAACTAAAGGTATGATATTGGTTTTTCTATTGCCGATACCGATGGTGATATGTAGGAGACATGATCAGCTGATGGCCGACATGTACTGATGATTTTTATGAGCTGATTTTCATAGCCGAAATCTAGACATTTACACCTAATTTTGATGCTAAAACGTCACTAATTACATCAGTTGATGCACAAAACTTCTGAAGCGGAATCAGTGTTTGAACTCTGAATTTAACCAACTGTTAAACCTTAACTTTGTGAACTGTTCAGTGTTAAAGTCAGACATCTAAATAAAGTTAATTTAGAGTATGTATTATGCAGATGTTATTAGTGTACGTAAAAATACATTTAAATTCTGCAACAGCACCAGGCTGCCCCAGGATGTGCCCGACTTTAAAACAGCTTTACTAAGGACAAATATCGGTCGATGCGATGTATACAAAACGGTAAATATTGGCCCGATATATCGGTCTACCCCTAATGCCCATATCAATAAATATTTTGCTTGCAAAACAAACAAAAACTCTAAAATAGCTGGAGATGCAACACACTAATAAATGCTCTTGTTTTAATATTTCTGACACCTTTAGCTAAATCCAGATTAAGCATGTGCTTAAAAAAGGATTATTATTATTTATTTTTATCACTATTACTATTATTATGCACAGCATGTACAGGTTTCATATGGTAAGAGATTAAGCAAGCAGAATTTTTTCATCTCCACAAAAACACACGTTATCCTACTAACAGTGCTTTGCATTCTTTAAAAACTCATGTCAAAAATAAAATGCAAGAAAAAGTTGTGAGAACCAGCTTTAAAGGTGTCCTAGAATGCAGTTAATCAACAATCTAAAACAGAGCTTTGAGCCTCCAAAAAGCATTAGAAATCTATTTGGGCTTTCATCTGTCCCAGGAGCCCTGATACAGGCCATTCTAAACCCCCTTACTCAGGCCTTCAGTGAAAAGAACTGTTTACCCCTCCCATTCATCCAGGACATGCTGATTGGTTGGTTTCCCCAGAAGGGCTCAGACACTGGAGACATGCAAGTTTGAGGAGGCGTGGCTCCCCTTTATGACATGTTAAGGAAGGCTTTCTCAGAACAGACGTTTTTCTCTCGCCTCTTTCAACTTTCTAATTTTCATAAAAAGTAGGTCAAACACGGCTTTGACTTTTTGGCATGCTACTTTTGACCACCCAAGCTGTCTTTATTCGACAACAACAAGGAAAATGTTGGTTTACAATTCTACGTCCCCTTTAAGACAGCTGTCAACTTATTCAACAGTTAAGCTAGTTTCAGTTTATTTCTGTTCATGAAAGCAAAACAACAGGATTATCACAAAGGATTGTGGATCTGAATGGCTTAATGCAGCAGCACTGTTAGCATATTTATAACCTGAGAGGGTTAGCTCTATCTGACACAGACTTAGTCAGAAACGAGCGCTGCCTTTCTGAACTCGGTGTCAGGTTTGAACTCTGACAGCAGCTGCTGCAGACTTTCACAAACTCACCAAGCAGCACTGAACTCCCACCTTCACACCCAAGCCAGAGTCTGAGACGGAGCTCAGCAGCATAAAAACACAACCGTTGCTGCTAAATTATTATTTACCGTTTTCGCTGTCGACATACAGGTTGTGGCATTCCTTCAGTATCCTCTCACTCGGTGTAGTGATGGCAGACTCCAGAGGGTTCGCCACAGACCGGGGCTTTCTGCCCGACATTGTGGACTCTAACGTATTTTTTTGTTTTGTTTTTTTGCCACTACCCGGGGGAAGGATTAAGGGGTTGCACACTATGTCCATGTGGAAAAAAGCGCCCCCGTGCGGTCACTATTTGACCCTTCACTGTTTTTCCGCTCAACAAGTTTCAGTTTCTGAAACATTAAAATCAATATACTGAAGTAGGAAAATATTTTTGAAAGTTTTATTTTAAAAAGTTTTCTTTTTCACTTGTATACTTTATTTTATCCACATATTTTTTTTGCCACTACCCGGGGGAAGGATTAAGGGGATGCACACTATGTCCGTGTGGAAAAAAGCGCCCCCGTGCGGTCACTATTTGACCCTGCACTGTGGTTCCCCTCAACAAGTTTCAGTTTCTGAAACATTCAAATCAATGGACTGAAGTAGGAAAATATTTTTGAAAGTTTTATTTTAAAAAGTTTTCTTTTTCATTTGTATACTTTATTTTATCCACATATTCTGACCCCTTGTTCACAAAAAATCATTAAACCCATGTAGGCTACTGACCACATTATCAAGGTCAATAGAAGTATCTAATTTCCATCTGAAACTAAACTTTGTAATGTGAGTATGTTAAATTAATCTGAATATTTCTTGCTTTTGAAGTTTCCGTTGATCTCACATCCCCTTCATGGATTGCTTAATAGAGTCACAGTCATGGGAATAATAAAAGTGAATATGAGGGCTTTTTTTAAACCAAACATGCTGCTCACTGGTGGCATTCTATTTTTGTTTTATGAGTATCTTCTGCACCATTTGTTATTGTTTAAGGTCTGTAGAAAGATCCTTTCTTGTCTAGATCATCTCCAGCTAGAGGGCCTTACTTTCCTGGTTCTTTACTTCCAGGGGAGGAAGACACTTGATGGGTCTCATACTCTAACTCTGTCCCTGATACCAACTCAAAAATGACCATTATTCAGTAGGTAGGTTTAAAGTGGTTTATATAGAAGAAGCATAGAAAATGATACAAATAACACACCTTGACCTCATGAAGCCACCTCCTGTGGTCGACAGTTTAAAGGGCCCCGAATCTTCTCATACATTCGTTTTTATCCTTAGCTTGGCCCCACCCACTTGGTAACATGGTTTATTTCTATTGGATCAGTACGTGGAAATGTGTACGGTAAGGAAGTGGCTGTATGACACGTCTTATACTATATGGAAAGTTGTCAATATTATTTGGGTGTTAGGGGTAGCTAATCTGAAGTGAAAAAACAAACAGCGTTGACCTGATTAAATTGCACAGATTGTTCCACACAGTCTGATAGAAGCTGAGTGATGTCGAGTGACCCAGCAGTCTGAGACTAAACAAACTATCCAACAGTATCTTGTTATCCTTGGATACCCTCATGCAAATGCCTTCATTATTATAAGTGTTGATGCCAGCCACCACCAAAGCTTTATTTCACATAACTATTGTGTTGACTACATCACATTCATTCATTCATCTGGTTTATTCATCTTTTCAGTAAAGAATAACATATTTATTGTATTTTATGCTGACTAGAATAAGTAATTGTGAGTTTGTTTTGTGCACCACTAAGTACTCTTCATTTAAGCCTTCACATAAGCAGCTTGAGGCTTAGTGTTATTCCTTTTCTTTAGATTTTTTTTTCCCTTTTGCAATAATATTTTTCTTTAGTTTAAGTTTTCTATGATTGCTAATAGTACTAGCAATGCTTTTGAGCTTTGGCACAGGTATGCATTCATTTGAGGTCATTTCTTTTTCATGCTCATTCATACCAACTATTTTTATCAGCCATATCCCAGAATTCATCTGTTCTAGGTGTGGAGATGATGCAGTGTGTTGCATCTAAACTGGTCTGGGAGGAAACAGATCTCAACATGCTCCTCAGTCTTTCTTGAAAAATGACACAAATTTTAGCTTAGTTGTTGACAGACGTTTGACATGTTGTTTACTTTTCAACACTAAAATGACTGAAGCAAACAATAAATTGACTTAAATGTGAATTATTTGGATGCATGACTTTGGTTTCAGGTTACCTCCTTCGTCTGAGCCAGATGTATCCAACCCATCAAGTCTCTACTGTAGTGAAGATAGCCAACAATGACTGGAGGTTAGAATTTTGCTGCATACACGCATCATCCGATATTATTTACCTACCATTATTATTGGCTGATATTAGCGTTACGATATAATATCGGTAATTATCGGTATCAGTCTTTTATCTTTTAATGACACTATACTTTTACATCATGCACATGTTATACATCAAACCCTTCAGCCAGTTCTCCTCTTACTGAAAATATCTAAATACGACAGATCCGAGGAATAGTTTTTGGCTTAACTGGCCTAACTTAAATTGAAGTAGTTGTCGAATTTTGTGCAGATAATGTTTAAAATGTAAGTATGCATGATAGGAGATATGTGATGTTAACAATCTAAAATGATTTAATTTTTTTATGGGTAGGGACCCTGCATGTATGCATGTAGGTTTGGATATTGGAAATGAAGAGTTAAACTATATGGGTGTATCAGATATTGGTGAAAAAGCCAATATTGAACCTCCTATGGTAAAAGACGGGTAGGGACCTGTAAAAAGGTACTGGTACACATGGCAGTTTTGGCTTGTTTTTAGCTCCCCCTAGAGTCTGTTAGCGAAAGCAAAAGTGAAACTTATGTCCTCGCTGTGCTTTTGTCTTTTTAACACCTTAATCTAACAGCTGAAATGTCTCCTCAGCCTTCATTAGTGTCTACAGGAGCTGTTCATCACTAAATCAAACAAATCAGCTGTGTTCATGATCTAAAACATGCAGGAAACATGCTGGAAGCAGACTGCAGCGCCAGACATGTCAGCTCCACTTTACTAAGTCCAACAGAGACCGGACCGGCACTCTGAAGTTGCAAGTGCGGTATTCTGGCCAAAGAGGGCGGTGGGGGTCTGAGTGACATTTCATTAACCCTGTAAAGGGTCATTTGAGCATACTGGCTCAAGAACATGATTTAAAAATATGAAAAAGTTGCATAGTATGGCTTTAACAGCCTATCAAACATTCAACATTTACAATATATTTCAACGTGCAAGACTTTTTATTCTTATTTAAAGTAACTCCAAATTTTAAAACTCCATAAACATTTATTGAAAAGTGAAAGTCCAGGCAAAGTCCGTCTTTAATTAACCGCTCTGTCGGTCAAGACGTAGGAAGGTGAAGCATCTTAATCTCCTCCTTCTTTTAAAACATTGTGATCACACCTTTGTTGTCTGAATGAAACAAACTAAAACCCAACAGCGCCGCCAGTGTAAATTGTACAAAGGTTGGCTATTATTCGGCCAGTTATCCTTCTGAAGCCAGAGGAGCTCAAGCTCAACGCCACAGGAATGTGCTGCAGGTTGTAACCCCACCCCACCGTGCCTGAAGCTAAGGTCATGTGCTGCACCTTACAGCTGCAGTTGGAGGAGCTGGACACGCTGCTAATGATTTGTTTAAACACTGATTTACTGCATCTTCTGGGACGAATTTAAATGAGGGATCAATGGAATCAAAGAAAGAGGTGAGTTTACAACCAGCCTCCTATATTTTGTTGTTGTGCAGATGTGATCTCTGGTTTTTCTGTTAAAATAAACTGAGAAATTTAGTGAATTTGATTGTATGTTTCACCATTTGTGCTTTTTGGAGTTTTGGAGTGGAGGCAGTTTGTTGCTGCTCTAACTGGAAAGTGTGTTGAGACACTTGCTGTGAGAGTTTCCACTATAAACTGGGTTTCCACATGCATAAGTGCATTATTTTTATTAGTATATTGTTGCATTTAGGGCTTAATAACAGTGTCAAAGTGGATATCTATCACTTGCAATACAATTAATAAATTAATTTCATAATAGAGTTGGAGAAATTGTAGAATCAACACAACCTTCTGAAGACTAACAATCATCTGAAAAGATGTTTTGGGTCTACCAGCGTCTAAATCTTAATATCATTTCTATGATTTCTGATGTTATTTGTTATTTTTCCACTTTGTTTTTCATTATAAAAAGCTACACTTAGCATTTATTACACAAAATGTTTGCATTCCTCTCAAATAAAACTTTGACTAATAAAAAATGAAAAAACATTTTAATCTTTATTAAAATACCTTTAAGGTTGAGTTTAATTACTGTATCCATCCTCCTGCATGAACAGGAAATGTAAAATAAAACATATTTTAAAATAATGGTGCATGTCATGCTCTAAAATCAGTTTAACCGTTTTTAAAAATGCTGAAACTCAGATGAGATGCACGCTCTTCCCAAACGTGAAACATAGAGGGAGTCAACACATCGCATGCTTACTCAGGACCTTTTTTATGTAGAGATTTTATATCCTTTTAAAATTTGTTAGTTTGAGGCAAATGAAAATATTATTTTTGTAGAGATTTTAGGTTTGAAATGAAAAAGAATAAAAATTCACGTTTACTAAAACCTGATTGTTCATTATAATTAGTTGTTTATGAATTTTCAAGCATGAGATTTATCTGCATTTATCTGCATGAATCTATTTTTATCTGCATGAATCTAACCAGAATCCCTAAACTATGAGTGGTTTTCCCATTTGCTTTTCTTTCCTTCTTTACATTTAAAAACACAACTGAGATGCATCTATTCAGGCTTTTAGCCGCTGCTGTTGTACCATGAAATACTGATGAACACGGAGCATTTGGAGACGATTCTTCACACTTCACACTCGTTTTCTGACAACAGATCACTTGTGTTGCCCTCAGCATAAATTCCCTCTCCAGTTGAGTTTTAGTTCCCTTTTGTAAGCAAGAGCCTGCAGGAAGGAGACACGGCTCACAGACAACAAGATTTCAGGAGCTTAGGAGGAAAATGTCAAATGAGTTTATGTCTGAATACGAGCCTTTGCTCATTAAAGGCGTCAAAGATAAAAAGCGGTTAAAGGTGGGCGAATTTTAAATACTTGTCATTTCTCTGAAGAGCTTCCAGCTGAAGGATGTGTGTCTCTGTTTGCAGCTTCCAAACAAATCTCTGCTGCTGGCTGTGTTTGCTGCTTGCGTAGGAGGAACTTTTCAGTATGGATATAATATATCCATCATCAACGGTCCCACAAAGGTAAAAACTGGTTATATATTAGGACAGTGTGAGAGTAAAGTTACATGTTTATGCTTTTTTTTTATCCACAGTACGTACAAAACTTCATCAACCACACCTGGATGGAGCGCTACCAGACCAACATATCAGAGAATGGTCTGACTCTGCTCTGGTCCACTATTGTGTCCGTTTTCACTTTAGGAGGATTCATAGGAGCGTCGATCGGGGGAACGTTGTCTGTGAGGCTTGGGAGGTAGGGAGGCATGACGACACTGGGTGAAACAAGTTTATTTTTGGCTCTCTGTGTTAGATTTTTAATTTCAATGTTTCAGAAAAGGGACAATGCTGACCAATAACATATTCTCATTAACGGCTGCTCTGCTGATGGGTCTGAGCTCCACTGCTGGGTCATTTGAGTTGCTCATCATAGGACGTCTTCTCTGTGGAGTAAATGCAGGTGAGTTTCAGTAATGCATGTATGGTGGATATTCACTGGGAGGGATTTTAAGTAGCTGCTATTTACACAATGATTGAGCGAGTAAAGAAGATGAATAAAAACTGCTGGATTTATGCCAAATAAAATATTTTAAATTAATAACAGATCTACTTTAGCATCCTTAGATATGGATTGTTGATATAGAAACAGGTTTTTACCCACCGAAGATGAAGATAATCCAATATTAGCTTCAGTAAGTTAGTTTAGTTTAATAAAAAGCTGCAGATTTTCATACTTTCTTCTATTTTAGATACTAAAATAATTAGATAAAAGCTGAAAGGCTTGTGGCATGCATTACTCTGGTGTAATTGAGGATTGATTGTGACATTGCATGTCAAACTGCGCTTGTTGCATTTTGCAGGCATTGCTCTATGTGTTCAACCTCTTTATTTGGGGGAAATCGCTCCGACTGCTTTGCGTGGGGCCATGGGAATGGGAACCTCCATTTTTATCACTGGTGGGATCTTAACCGGACAAGTGATGAGTCTCAAGTAAACGCTGAGCACAAACATCAAAGCAAAGACCATCTAACATTCGCCAAGTTATCGTTAAACACGCTGATGTGACATCTTTGTGTGATTACAGAGAGGTCCTGGGTAAGGAGGAGCACTGGCCCATCCTGCTGTCCACCACCTTTATCCCTGCACTTCTGCAGCTCATCATTCTGCCCTGGTTCCCAGAGAGCCCACGCTACCTGCTCATTGATAAAGGGGATGATGAGAGCTGTAAAAAAGGTACATTATCATAACGGTTGCAGTTTTTTATTCATTTATTTATTCCTGGCTTCACACCAGAACCTGCAAGAACCCCAAACTGACACTGATTTGATTTATGTGTGCATGAATGTGCATAAAAGACCATGTGCACTCCGTAAAAAATGGCCAGTGTGGATTTTAGAGTATATTTCCTTCATCAGACCAGAAAAGTCTATAATAAGCGCAATTCATTGACCAGATTCCACACTGCTGGAGGCAGGGACATTTGTTTCTTGATGTTTGTCTGTTCGAGCATGTGAGTGCACTCTGATCACGCTCCAGTGTGAAGAGAAAGTGGTTTAATGCTGGCAACCTTTTGATTGGATCATAAAAAGTCAGCCCCCTTGCAGCCTGATCAGATGAGAAGAATGGTGTCTACTGAGGAGTTTAACCTCTGTGTCATGTGTTTTCCCGCCTGCAGCCTTGAGGCAGCTGCATGGTTTAGCTGACTGCGATGCTGCGTTGGAGGATATCGAGAAGGAGAGGAATAACTTGGTAGGTTTCCACGCCAAAAAACCCTGGGAACTCTTTTCTGATGGCAGTGTGCGCTGGCAGCTTCTCACCATCATTCTGCTCAACATGGCACAACAGTTAAACGGCATCAACGCTGTACGTATAAAAATCACCCACAGCAACCACCTCAAAACTGGGTCATGTGAAAAAGATAACTTTACGCTGCGTGTGTTTTTGTCTTTCTGTCTTCATTCCCTGCAGATTTACTTTTATGCAGATTATGTGTTCAGACAGTCTGGTATTCCTAGTGAGAGAATACCGTATGCAACTGTCGGCACAGGTGCATGTGAATGCATCACTGCACTAACATGTGTAAGTACATCTGTTGCTTTTCTTTTTGCTGTTAGTTTTTTAAGTTTTTTAAATAATGGTGCTGCTGGTAAAATTACTGCCACCTTTCATAAATCAAAAATGTGACAAAAAAACAATTTAATCAATAATAAATTATATATATATAGATGATAGATAGATAGATAGATAGATAGATAGATAGATAGATAGATAGATAGATAGATAGATAGATAGATAGATAGATAGATAGATAGATAGATAGATAGATAGATAGATAGATAGATAGATAGATTACTCTTTTACTTTTACTTCCAGGCTCCGCCATGATGCCAAAAGAAAAGCAAACTTGTTTTTTCTTCATCTTGTGCTTTTTATTGACGATCAGCAAACTGAAAAAGCTAACTGCACAGAAAATAGCTAACATCCATAATGCAGGTATAAGCGCGCCCCCTAGAACACCTACCCGCTCCGCAAAACTGTTAAGTGCAGTATCTGGCCAGCAGAGGGCAGCAGAGTGGTGTCAAATATGAAACTGGTCAAGTTTCTAACTCAACAATCACTGAGATCAGTGTTAACGCTGTAGCTTAAAGATTAAAAAAAACTATTTAGTGTTACTTTAATGAAGATTTTTGTTCTTTTTATTAGTAATGTAAACTATTGCATCAAGTTCAGTCAAGTAGAGTTATCTTTGATGCTCAAAAAATCCAAATCATAAATTCCAGTCAAACAAGGAAATGAATCAGAGATAAAGCGTGAGAGAAGCTAATCAGTTTCACGGCATGTCTACTCCACATGTGTTTGTGTGTGTGGTCTTGTGACCTGCTGTGTGTTTCTCAGGGTTTGCTCATTGAATGTCTGGGAAGGAAAGTGCTCATCACAGGAGGATATATATTGATGAGTGTCTGCTGCGTTTTATTCACTCTGACTCTCACGTTCCAGGTAACAAACATTAAAAACTCACAACTAAACCAGAGTTTGAATATTTTCAGTAACAATCTCTCTCCGTCTCTTAGGATGTCAGCCCAGTGTTTCCCTACCTGAGCATGGCCTGTGTTTTTGCCTTCATCTTGAGTTTTGGTTTAGGACCAGGTAGGCGGCTAAAGCAGGAAACTTTCTCCTCCATGTCTCGTTGTTTCACTGATTTATTGGGTCGTTTTTGGTGAAGGTGGCGTGACTAACATCTTGACCGCTGAGCTGTTCACTCAAACTGCACGTCCTGCTGCCTTCATGATCTCAGGATCAATGAACTGGCTCAGCTTCTTCTTCATCGGCTTGGTCTTCCCTTTCATTGTGGTCAGTCCTCAGACTAATTTGGAAACAAGTCGTCATTTTAAAAAGTTTCATAAATTCAGAGTTAGAGTGTAAATGTCTGTGTTCATTTTATTTTTACAGCTCGGGCTCCAGCAGTACTGTTTCCTGGTCTTCCTGATGGTCTGCTCTTTGGTGGCAATCTACATTTTCTTCGTCGTTCCTGAAACAAAGAACAAAACGTTTGTGGACATTCAAAACGAGTTCCAGTCCTTCAACAAGAGGAAGTCCCGCGGTTCTGATGGAGCAGGGTCAATTCTCTTGTCGACGCCTCTGTGAAATGCCTGCCTTCTCTGCTGCCAAACACATTTTTAGTCATCAACGTTTATGAAACTCACATAATGCAGGGTATCACATGCAGTGAGGAACATACGTATTTGAGCATCCTGTGATTTTGCAAGTTTTCCCACTTAGGGGTCTGAAATTCACATTGTAGGTGCATTCCCACTGTGAGAGACAGCATTAAAATAAATTCAGGAAATCACATAGTATGATTTTTAAAGAATTTATTGGTGTTGCACTGCTGCACATAAGTATTTGAACACCTGAGACTAATTGGCAATAATAGAGGTCAAATGTGTCCTGTAGTTCTTGACCAGGTTTGCACTGCAACAGGGATTTTGGCCCACTCCTCCACATAGATCTCCTCTAGATCTGTCAGGTTTCAGGGCTGTCGCTGAGCAACATGAGTTTCAGCTCCCTCCAAAGATTTTTTCTATTGGATTCAGGTCTGGAGACTGGCTAGGCCACTCCAGAGCCTTGATATGCATTTTACGGAGCCACTCCTTGGTCATCCTGGCTGTATGCATCATCATGTTGGAAGACCCAGTCACAACCCATCTCCTGCGGGAAGGAGGTTGTTGCTCAAAATCTCACAATACATGGCCCCATTCATCCTCTCATTAATACAGTGCAGTCATCCTGTCCCCTTTGCAGAAAATCACCCCCAAAGCATGATGTTTCCACCCCCATGCTCCACAGTAGGAATGGTGTTCTTGGCATGCAACTCGTCCTTCTTTTTACCTCTAAATGCGGCGAGTGGAGTTTAGAACAAAAAGCTCTATTTTGGTCTCATCTGACCACATGACTTCCTCCCATGCCTCCTCTGGATCATCCAGAAGGTCAAACTTCAGACAGGCCTAGACGTGTGATGATTTGAGCAGGGGAGCTTTCCGTGTGATGCATGATTTTAAACCATGATGGCGTGGTGGTCTACTGACAGTGACCTCCTCCCATGTAGTTCTGGGCTGATTCCTCACCTTTCTGATCATCAGTGATACCCCACAAGGTGAGATCCTGCATGAAGCCCCTGTCCGAGGGAGACTGACAGTCGTCTTTAGCCTCTTTCATTTTCTAACAAGTGCTCCAACAGTTGATCTATTTTCATCAAGCTGCTTGGCAATTGACCCGTAGCCCTTTCCAGCCTTTCCAAGTGGGAAAACTTGCAAAATCGCAGGGTGTTCAAATACTTATGTTCCTCGCTGTAACCATTCTGTAATAATAAAAAATGTAAAAACCCAAGAAATATGCACAACAGCTGTAAGAAGTGATGTTCCTGAATTTGTCTTTTCATGCACTATCTGAGTGTTTTAAATATAGGTTTGTACTACCTCTAAAAAGGGTGCTTATCCATAAATAAAGGTCAATAAAATGTTGCCTCACTGGTGTGAACAAGTGCAACGTAAATCCTGCTGGACTGATCTTAGAGTTTAATCCCTCAGAGTCGCATGTGACCAGGAGAACAAAGAGTTAGTGCAAAGATATTTTGGAGGAGAAAGCTCATTATTAGAAACATCAAACGTTGCTTTATTAGTAAGCAGCCAGGCACGGAAATCTCTGCACACTGACCATTTTTGCACGTTTAAATTACAAGTGCAAAACTTTGAAGCCAAACTTCATATCTTTAGGACATACAGTCCACTTAAAATGCGTTTAACTAAAAAGTGCATTAACAAATAGCTGCATTTTCTCCTTATGTTTTTATTATGTAGGTCCAGGAGCAGTAATTTATTTCAAATGTAGCTCTTCTACGTCTTATTTTTTGGCTGTAAAAGTGAATAAAATTATTCACAAGATGTAGTTTTTGCAGGTTTTTTTTCATCTATTCAGCAAATCTTAAAATAATCAGTCAGATCTTTTGAAGATGATATATCTGAGGAGGTATGGAAGTCTCTACGAGAGGTGGCAGTAGAGTTTCTGACTGGGTCATTTAACAAGATCTTAGGGGGTGGGTGTATGCCTGAAGATTGGCGGAGAGTTGTGATGGTTCCATATTATGAAAACTCATAAAAGGACATGTGCGAGGCCTGTAGGCAGCAGTGAGGTGTGCTGCAGGAGTAAGGGAGGAGCTCAGGGTGGAGGAGGGACTGCATGGCAGAGTTGCCAAAAATTGTACTCAATAAGAGTAGCAATACTTCATAATGATATTACTCAAGTAAAGGTAAAAAGTAAAGTACAATTCAGAAAACTAAAGCTTATCCGAGTCTGGGTCATGAGGGTAGCAGCTACAGCAGAGAGGCCCACACTGCCCTTTCCTCAGTAACCTCCATCGTCTACACTGGTGAGATCCCCAGGTTGTCCCTGAATGTAGAGATATAATCCCTCCAACATTTCCTGGGTCAACCCGGCAGGCCTCCTGCCAGCAGGACATGCCTGAAACACCTCTCCAGGGAGGTGTCGACACCTAAACTCCTCCACTCGAGGTCGGACCTCTTCCCTGACCCACAGTTGGCAGTCCACCCTTTCCTGTTGGATTCTTATAACAACACCTATGCTATAGATTTCATAGCAACTCATGCAAAATCTATTGTGAAAGCCTTTTGCCTCTGCCAATTGTTTATACTTTTATGAAAAACTGTACTGTAGAGGATTCAGTTGTTTGAGAAGAAGATAGAGAGTCAGGAGTCGGATATCGTCGAACAGCGTGGGGATCTTTTATTACAGACTTCAAGCAGTTGACAATCGACACGTACAGACAGCCATCTGAGTACGAAGCCCCCCGAACGAATCTGGAGCTGGTTCTTTTATAGTCATTCTGCGTTATGCAACTCACATGCATGCACATACACACACTGCTAAACGTGGCAGTGCGGAGATCGACTGAGCTCATTGTGTTCTCTAAATATGGTCATGTTTATTAAGAGAATAACTTCTGCACTATCAGCGGGACTTTCCACAGGCTGATGGATTGGGAACACGTCCGCTGGTGACATTAGTTTGGCCGCCTTTGGATGGAAAGTGGCCTAGCTGAACATTCTGTTGCTAAAACTCCGGACATCTGGATTTTCTGATAAGCAGTTCTTCTGACGTACATTTACCGGACAACCCATCACGATGTCCCATAAACACATTCCTTAGCAGTTCAGCTGGAGAACCAGACTAGACTCTGTACCATTCTAATAACCAACGTAACTGATGACCTATTGACCTTTAAAGGCCACTACAGTCCTCCCTTTGGTGGCAAGAGCCACCAGACGCTAGTTAATGTAAGTGAGTAAAACCAGACTAAATGTAGAAGTGTAGGATAACTGTAGTATGAACCATTAACTGAGTGCCAGACTAACGTGAAGACGGTGTAACTGAATATGGTAACACAATACATGACCACGAACCAAAACATGCAATGATCCAACAGAAGAACAATGCAAAACTACCATGCATTTGACTAGTACAATGGCTAAGTAACCGAATAGTAAACAGTATAAGTATGCAATTGTAATAATGGAGATAATGGTTAGCTGTAGAACATGATGTGACCCATGACTGCAATTCCAACTGAACACATCACAATACAAGAAAAAATGCACACACACCCTGTAAGGAGGCGAAAACCTGTCCGCTGTTTTTTCAACAGGAAAAATTCCTCCTTGACCTCCCAGCCCCAAGATGGGACGATCACACACAGCACAGAGTGAGCCTACAAGGCTAGCCCAAGGACACTGATGACATGTTGTCCTCAAGTTAACACAAAGCAAACACAAACAAAAACACATGAAAACTACCAGCCGATAAATGTCATGACACATAAACCTTTGGAGCTAACAATGGAATGTTTCCACAGGGATGGTTTGAAATAAAAAAGTCATGCATAAACAAAGTTAGTGGGTAAAAGGTCACCGGCAACTTCAGTACCAGTCTGCTTTTTGAGATCTTTTAGCTTACTTTATGTTTTCTGAAAGGTTCTGTAGAAATGGGTTTTATAGGTCTGGCTGTAATCAGATCTGGAAGTAGCTGGTGAATGTAGTAAATTACAGGTAATCAAAGACTTACGAGAAGAGCCTTTTCACACAGAGACAGGTTGGTTTGGTCAGCATTTTACATCATGTCTGACTGGTAGAGCCGAGTACGTCACTGTTAGAAAATTAAGACGAGGTGAGACAAAATTCTGTTTGGCTCTGCAGAGGGAGAGACCCATTCACAGCAAGCTGCTCATGACTCTCTGATCTTTCAGAGAACTCGCCATTCATTGAAAACACAGAATCATTACACAACTCTAGAAGGCCTGGTCCCTTCCAGCAAATATTTAACATAATACAGAGTGATTCCACACCGATCAGATAACTCATAGCTTCCTGCTACAGCTTAAAGGCAAAACAACCCAAACTTGTTTGGCAGGGATACACATTCCCAACCGAACCCTTATTAGCAGCCGAGTTGGAAAATTTGCATGAGGACAAACCAGTTTCAGTCATTAATTTAGTAAACCTAACACTGAGACATGGTAAAATGCAAGAAGCAAATAAACAGAAAAGTAAAAACAAAATGAATAAAAACAACAGTATTTTCTATAAGAGTTGCATCCAAACTCCAGAGAACAACCATGATATTCTTTGCAGGAGTATTTGTATTAACAAAATCTTGATCTTGAGCTTTATCAACCGCTTTCATTTATTCTATGGCTTGTGGGATTTAATGACCTTCGCCTGAATTATCAGAGATCCACATGCAACACAAATCTAGTGAGGACCCAGATCAAGTACAATTATGTTTCGCATCATTCTCAGACCAGAGAGCATACATTTACTTTTATTTATTTATTTGTTTACTTATTTTTTAGGGGGATTAACCACTCGAGTGGGTCTTCCATAAAAGTGTCAGGGAAAATTAAATTAAAAGACCAAGATAACATAATGTCTGTCCAAAACATAAAAACAAGGGAGCATGAGAAAAGAACACACAAAATAAGTGAAATAAAAATTTAAAATAACTTATTATTTTAAAAAATCAAATAAATATATTTTTGATATTTTTATTTACACTGCTCAGAACAAGAATTTTATTAAAAATCCAATCATGAAAATAATAAAAAAAAAATCAACAGCCTGCTGGAGAGGCAAAATGCCACCTTTCTAAATATTCAATTTGGGCCGCAAAAAATCCCTCCGAGGGCCTCAAACGGCCCCCGAGCCGCACTTTGGACATGCCTTCATTAAGGGAAAACATAAAGGTCTACACTAAATCCTCTCTTATGTCACACATTTCTTTTTAATACCCCCTTAAAAAACTAGTTCTAGACCAACACACGTGTGGCCCTGTCTGATTTTACTGGTGAATTTCAGAAGAAACCCCCCCCCCCAGATAAAGTCTCTGACGCTTCAGTCCCAGCGGCAACTTCCTCATAACAGATCAATTGTATCATCCTCAGCAGCTGCAACTTCTCCTTCCGTCTCTCTGAGAGCTCTGCACTTGCATGAAGGATGGGCTACTCCTCCATACGCACCAAGCTGGAGCAAAGCAGCAGCAGAGAAATGCCTAAAGATTATGATGCGGACGATTATGAACCTCTGCTCACTAAAGGAGTCAAAAAGCGCTCCAAGGTATGTGGATTCCAGGGGAAATGTGATTTATCCTGCGCTAATGAGATGATTAATCTTCTTAAATCCTGACAACGTGTTTGCTGTTTTCTTTCCTTCGCAGTTTCCAAACAAACTGCTTCTTCTGGCCGTGTTCTCCACATGCATAGGAGGAACCTTTCAGTGTGGATATAACATATCTGTCATCAACGCGCCCACTAAGGTAGAAACTCTGAGAATAGACGCGTCATCTGTGTGGCTGGGGTCTTCTGAAGCTTTCACAGCTCAGACGGGACTTTTATACAGCCGGTTTTTTTAATATTTCAGTTTTATTTGTCCGCATTTGTCCCGTGACTCTGATTGGTGGCCAGGCCACTGCGCGCATGCTTGATCCCTGGATCAAACCGACCCAAAGTCTTTAATAAGCACCGGATTCAGTCTAATTTACCACAATCCTGTTAATCTGTGGTTTTTATGGCTGCATGACTGAACAAGAACAAATTGGAACAGCATGTGTATACCAGGGAATCCCCCTGAAGGTGTCTGAAGGAACAAAAGGTGCTTTCAGGAAATATTAAGACTAAAGATGAAGTAAAAAAATGTTTTTATCAACATTCTTTATGTTTTCTGATGTTTTAACTTAGCAACTTGCCTGAAAAATGCCAGTTTGTTGTTATGTGTGTTCACACTGTAAGGTGGGATTCTGTTTTATATATTAATTAGGGATGCACCGATAACAATACTGGTATCGGTGCATCCCTAATATTAATGCATCTTTTTTTTGTGAGTTACCTGGGGGTGTGGCCTCTCCTTCCTGGATTTCGAAAGGTGTGGCCAAGGGCTGAGGAACCTGAAGTGCTGCTGACAGCTTCATTGGACTGAACCACATACTTCATTGCCTGGGGGGGTTTGGCATTTATCTTATTATGCCTTAGTTTGTCAGGTGACGGCCACTTTGTTTTCCCCTTGTGTGTCATATGGTTTAGCTCAATCAGTGATGTGTTAGTTTAGGAGGTCAGTTTTCTTATGTTGGTTGAAGGTTTTGTTAGTTATGATTTGGAGTTTAATTTATTGAGTTGACCTCTTTTAGTGGTCTGCCTGATCAGGTTATGTGTTGTAAACCATTTTTTGTGTTTAAGGGTAAATAAAAACCCCCTTTTTGCATTACAATACTGGATGATCCCACCTCTGCCACCAATTGTCCAGGACCAAGCAATAAGGCATAGAGGACACAGGTGTTTAATTCAAAAAGTGGGTTTTTATTTACCCTTAAACACAAAAAATGATTTACAACACGTAACCTGATCAGTAATTGTTATCTGATGCAAAACAAACACTCAGGTTTAATGGATATTTCATTTTTTCCTCCACAGTACATACAAGACTTCATCAACAGCACCTGGATGCAGCGTTACCAGAGCAACGTATCAGAGAACGGCCTGACTCTGCTCTGGTCCACTATTGTGTCCATTTTCACTTTAGGAGGACTCATAGGAGTTTCAATCGGAAGCGCTTTGTCTGTGAAGCTGGGGAGGTAGAGGAATGACATCATAGATGATAAATGTTGTCTGCAACAAAGATTTGACGTGTCCTGTTTCAGGAGAGGGACGCTGCTGACAAACAACTGTTTTTCACTGACGGGTGCTCTGCTGATGGGTCTGAGCTCCTCCGCTGGATCGTTTGAGTTACTCATCATCGGACGTCTTCTCTGTGGGATAAATGCAGGTGAATAGGCTGATGTTTATTAAATCAAAGATAAATATATAAATATGGTGGGCACGTACTTAAATGTGGGAAGAGAAAAATAACATGAAGAAATGTTATTTAAAAACGAGAAAGAAAATAAAATGTTTCTCTCCCTGATGTTATAAAATATATAAATGTGGGGGAAACTAAAAAAATAAGTCGGGACATCAAGGATAATTCAAGGGTTTCTTCAACTGATGAATAACAGCAGAAGCTATAAAGATATTGATCATGACGTGTAGGCTTGATTTATTAGTTGAAGTAACTAAAATAATAATTAGGGTATTTTTTTATCACAGGGACTTTAGCACTCTGTGCTTTTGTTGTTTTTTGCGACTAAGGCTGTTTTACATTTGCTGGTGTTTTCTGGATGAGTTATCGGTGTTAAATTGACATTTTATCTGCAGATAAATCAGTGTTAATATTGCATTTTGACATTCTTAATACATTTTCTCATGCATTAAAGCATGTAGTTGTTGACGCTTTGGTATTTCAGGCAGGTATTCATATCAGTCCTGGGCTTCTGCTGTTAATTTCTTCTTTTCCTCCTTAATATGGCGTCAAATTGCAAATTGAATATGAGATCCAACTTTTCAATACAAAATGATCCACCTGATTAGAGGTGAAATGGTCTTTTTCTTTAAACAACAAAAACCTTCTGAAAGCTGCTGTTTTGCTTCTTGTATCTGCAGGCGTTGCTCTGTGTGTTGAGCCCATGTATTTGGGGGAAATTGCACCGACTGCATTACGAGGGGCCATGGGAATGGGGACCTCAATCTTTCTGACTGTTGGGATCTTCTCTGGACAAGTGATGGGCCTTGAGTAAATGCTGAGCACAACACCTGCTGATGTCCATAACTGCTCATTAAACTAAAGTAAACATGCTGATCTTTGTGTGAACATGCAGAGAAATCCTGGGCAAAAAAGAGTACTGGCATTTCCTGCTCGCCACCACATGCATCCCTGCGTTTCTGCAGCTGCTGTTCCTGCCCTGGTTCCCAGAGAGCCCACGCTATCTGTTCATCGACAGAGGAAATGATGAAGGATGTAGGAAAGGTAAAGTTTTTATTGCAACTGCTGCTGCTTCAGTTTCACATCAGTGGTATTTTTCTGCGATAGAGAATGACGCAGAAGCACAGCTCAAAAGGTTAAACATCCTTCAGTCAGCTCAAACATGTGACCTCCTGATTATTTCACAACAAGTGGAAAAGAAAGTGGTTTGATGCTTGAAAACCTCAGGGTTCTGAAAGAAAAACTCAGCCTGTAGGAGTTTGATCATGTGAGCCTTTTTTTCTTCCTGTCTGCAGCTCTGATCCAGCTGCACGGTTTAGCGGGATCCGAAAGTGCGCTGAAGGACATCCAGGTGGAGAAGAATAACTTGGTTGGTTTCAAGGCCAGGAAACCCTGGGAGCTTTTCGCTGACCGTAGCGTGCGCTGGCAGGTCATCACCGTCATTTTGCTCAATGCTGCTCAGCAGCTGAACGGCGTGAACGCTGTAAGTTCGCGCAGTGACTTAGCAAACACACGGATCACTTCTAGTTCTTCCTGTTTCTAACTCTTGTTTCTTTGCTGGCCACAGATGTACTTCTACACACACTATGTCTTCAGACAGTCTGGCATCCCCTCTGATAAAGTACCATATGCAACCGTTGGTACGGGCGCCTGTGAATGCATCACTGCTTTAACGTGTGTAAGCATCAGTTCTTCTGCAGGGATGTGACACGTGTAAATAAACAAAACAAACAATACTGATGTTAAACAGATATGTAAGAAAATTGAGGCACTTTGAGGTATGTGCCTCTCTGATCACATGACCTGCTCTGTGCCTCTCAGGGTTTACTTGTTGAGCATCTTGGAAGGAAAGTGCTGATCGCAGGAGGATATATACTGATGAGCGTCTGCTGTATTTTATTCACTCTGACGCTCGCTCTGCAGGTAACTCATCTACAGGCCAAACGGTTGATCTCTGAGTTTTAAAGAGTTTTTAAACATCTTTCTGGCTTGATTTCCTCTCTTTCAGCACGTCAGCCCAGTTTTCCCATACCTGAGCGTCGCCTGTGTTTTTGCTTTCGTCTTGAGTTTTGGCTTAGGGCCAGGTATGTCACTATAGAAAACCAAAATTCTTATATTTAAGTTGGTGATGGACACATTTGATATTTTCATTCCTTTTTTCTGTGAAGGTGGCGTGACTAACATCTTAACCACGGAGCTGTTCACTCAAACCTCTCGTCCCGCTGCGTTCATGATCGCAGGATCGGTCAACTGGCTCAGCTTCTTCTTCATCGGCTTGGTCTTTCCTTTTATTGTGGTCAGTTTTCAAACCATACACATTTATTTCATTTAATTAGTTTTTGATTAAAAACATACAATGAAGTGTTTTTTTAAGGAGACATATTATGACTTTTTAATCGTTCTATGGTCAATACAAAACATGTTCATGAGGTTCTTTGCACTAAATTCCTCTCACATTAAGCGATTTCAGCAGTTTTATTCTTGACAGTTTCAGTACCTTCCAGAACGAGCCGTTTCAGGGCTCTGTCACTTTAAGAAAACAAGCTGGAGCTGGCCACGCCCACCCAACCCCCGCTCAGGCTGCTATAAGCTGAGAAGCTTCGTTATCTGGGTGGGGTTTGGAGTAGAGTTGCTGCTTCTCCAGCAGCAGCTCTCTCTTGTACGTGAGAGGTGGTTCTATTTTAATTTCCCCGTTTGTGACATCACAATCGGCGACTTTTTGAAACGGCTTGTTTTAGGCACAAAATTCCTAAAACAAAACACTGACAGGAAACAGATGGACAGATTTTTTTTGCATTTGAAGTGTTTATAGAAGCAGTAGAGACCCACATGGCAGCATAAAAATATGCAAAAAGGTTAATTGTGCATAATATGTTCCCTTTAAACAGTTTATTAATACATTTTTTGATAATGTTTTCAAAAAATGTGTTTTGGTTAAGTTGAAGTTGCTATGATCTTTAATAAAAGTTGAATTTAAATTACTTTATTTATTTTATTTCTATATGCTGCGTAGTAAAACCAGTTATTTTTCCACTCCACACATAAATAAATCACATTTATTCTGTTTTCCCAGATTGGGCTGCAGCACTACTGTTTCCTGGTGTTCTTTGTCGTCTGCTCCTCGGTGGCGATATACATTTTGTGTGCTGTTCCTGAAACCAAGAACAAAAGCTTTTTGGAAATCCAAAACGAGTTCCAGTCATCCAAGAAGAAGAAGGCTGTCCTTCCTGATGAAGCAGAAGCTCTGCTTATATCAACAAGTTTATAAAATGTATCGGACTAAAGAGTGAGGCTAAAACCAAAAAGCCTTAATAAGACTTACACTACGCACTCATAACATTATGTATTTATTATAAGATGGGTGTCAGGATGGGTCTTAATCATGTGAATTATTTTCTTTAGCTCATCTAAAAGCATGAACTGAGTTGATTTATTTTATATATAAATTGTGAAATGATGGTTTTATAAAGGGTGCTCCATGGACCAAATGAAGATCAGTCGATGAAATGATTGTGAACTTTTTTATGCCACCGAGAATGCTTGATGTTTGGCTTTCTAATCCTTGAGGGAGCATGTGACCTGACAACAAAGCATTCACTCAAATGCCTGCAGTAACAGAAATATTAAAGCAAATCTTTAAAAATGTATTTCTATTTGACATAATCTGATACAACTTCTGATTGATTTTTTTCAGAATGAGTCTGATTGTCTGTGCAAAATGGAAAAAGAATTTAAAATTCACTCCTGAATGTGTCTGAGGCCTCATCCGTATGCTTTTCTTGATCCTAAATGTGTTTGATTTCACCCAGAATAGACTCCCGTTAAAGACAGACTGCCTGGAATGCGTTTAGAGGTTCAAACAAGTCAAAGAGGCCCGGTAATAATTTTCTTACAGGTCATAAGTTGGCAAATTCCTTGACTGCTTTAACAGGCTTAACTTGGGGGGAAAAATGTCTGTCTGACAGGATGTTTTTTTATCATGTGTGGAGCACAAATAAGTGGAAAGATAATCATGAGATTTATGGGAATTGAAGTCACTGGGCACCTGACTGAATTAATACGCTTCATTTAGCAGGAAGAACAGAAGGCAGTCAGGAGTTTTATGGTGCTTCTGATTTTAGGCAACAAGTTCTTGTATCAGGAAAACAGATACATCATTGTCAGGTCAACCCACAGGGAGGTTTTGCTAAAAATAAATAGCAGAAAATAAAATCTTCAGAAAAAAACATGTTTTCTTGTTCTCTGTGTGTTATTTATAAACCATCAAATTAGTTAATTGATCCACTTTCAATTTTGTTGGTAGAGGGAAAATGAAGTAGAGCAGACAAATAGGATCATGTGAGGTGACTTATTGTCAAATAGCTTTTGAGCAAATGGAGGTTTAGTCACAGCAACATGAATGAGACAGTTTGTAGTTTTTGAAGGTGGTCCTAATTAGTTCTCAGGGTTTACAAGGAACTTTCAAAGTATTAATTTGAGCTTTTTAATTTTTTTCATTGCAGATACTAGACATCCCAGATGTAAAACTGAGCGCTATCATAGATCTTTCATCCCCTCTGCAGTAAGAGTGTATAACTCCTCAGTTTAAGCTGTACTGGTATCATCCTGGTACACAATAACACCAATGCAATATTCAGTATGTGTTCTATACTTGTGCAATACCGGATTCACATTGTTGTCTGTCTCTTACAGTATGCTGCATAGTGTTGATACCAAGTTTGTTTTTATCTTTTATTTGTGTTGTTTTTGTGATCTAAGATTACAATACTAGATTACTGCCTGTGTGTATATACATGTATCCTTGTTTTTATCTTTCTTCTAATTATCTTTTTGAGTGATGGTGCTGCTGTGACAAGTGAATTTCCCCACTGTGGGATCAATAAAGTCTATTCTATTCTATTCTATTCTATTCTATTCTATTCTATTCTATTCTATTCTATTCTACTGTTCATCTGGTACATCTACAATTCCTCAGGCCTGACGGTTGTTTGTCTTCTTTTTCATTTTTATTATTATTATTATTATTATTATTATTATTATTATTATTATTATTATTATTATTATTATTATTATTAATAATAATAATAATAATAATAATTTGTTTTTATTTATTTATTTATTTGTTTGTTTATTAATTTTTGATTGTGCTTGTGGATACGTTGTGATTCATGTAAATAAACACCTTTCTTCTTTCTTCTTATACTTTTTTTACTCTTGAGCAAAAGTCGCACTATTGAGGAACAATACTGTACAAAACATTTATAGAACAGCAGCAAAAATGTAATTATTGTTTAGAATTTTTATTTTGTGTAGTTTCAGCCTTTTTGCTGAGGGTTTTACTGTAGAAAACCATTGTAATGTACCAGTATGACCAGATGGTGGCGGTAAATCCGAACAGCGTCAAACGTTACAAGCGAAGAAGAAGAAGAACTATTTCCTCCCAAAGCCAATATGGCGGCTTAGTTGAGCTGTCCACGCTGGTTTGTTGACATTATTTTAAATAACTACATTCACGCAGTTTCTGTAGAGTTAGAACCATCATAAATATGTCCAGACTCATCGTTAAAAACCTTCCCAATGGGGTAAGTTAAAACACACCCGGAAATCAATAATTAGCAATAACATTTGCCTGAAAATCTAAACTCTTATTGTGATTAGATGAAGGAGGAAAGGTTCAGGTCGATGTTTGCTGCATTTGGCACTGTGACAGACTGCTCCCTGAAGTTTACTAAAGATGGTAAGTTCCGCAAATTTGGTTTTGTGGGATTTAAATCGGAGGAAGACGCGAACAGAGCGCTGAAACACTTCAACAAGAGCTTCGTGGACACCTCCAGAGTGACGGTACGAGCTCCCCATCGTGGCATCATTTCTGGGTTTTGCACGTTTTCTTTTATTTTTCTGTTCACAAACTTGTTGTGTTGACTTTCCCTCTGTAGGTGGAGATGTGTAAGGCTTTTGGAGATCCCACTAAAGAGAAAGCCTGGAGCAAACACACTCAGAAACCAGAGCAGGACAAGCCTTCTGCTCCTCCACCTCCTGCTGACAGCAAAAAGGTGAAAACATCAACATGCAATCTAGTGATGAATTTCAGTCAAAGCATTCTTAAATAATCTGCTTGATATTGTTGTAAACAGAGTTAAATGTCATGAATTTTATGGTTTTTGTTTTGAAATCTAGAAAAAGATCAAGAAAAAGGAAGGTGTGCTGGGAGAAGTGAGTAAAAAAGCAAGTGTATCACCTGGTAATTAGTAAAAATGAATAAGACAGTTACAGTTTTAAAGCTGTATCCTGAATTTTTTTGCTACTGATTGTTACATTTTAAATAAATCATGTGATATTTTACATTATATTTTTATGATGGTATCTTTGTTCTTAGGGTGATTGTTTTTATTCAGTTTTGCTCATGTTATTGTCTCTTGTCAGCTGGGGGAGGAAGAAGGATTCAAGGAGTTTCTTTCAGTGCATCAGAACCGTATGCAAGCTCCGACCTGGGCCAACGACACGGCGGCTCAGGATACGGCTGATCCTGAGAGCAGAAGAACTACAAGCAAGAAGAGTCTTGTTTCTGATGACTATCTTAACTTTGATTCAGACCAGTCAGAGGATGAGGAAGAGGAGTGTGATGCAGATGATGATGGAGATGAAGGTTAGATGATCTTTTATTTTTGTGTTGGTTGGTAGACATTTTTCTCCTTGTTACTTTGCATAAATGATAAATTTCTATATTTAAGATATAGAAATATAAGTTATAATAATAGTATTTAAACATGTTTACATATTTAGCTACCTCTAAAGAAGCCCTGAAGTCTGCGTTGTCCGATATGGACTACCTGCGCTCAAAGATGGTCCAAAAAGACGACACGGTGGAGGAGAATGAAGGTGATGAAGAGGAGAATGATGCTGTGGTTCAGCATGCAGACAGCGCCTATGAGAGTGGTGAAAACGTGTCAAAACCTTCATCTGGGAATAAGAAGCAAAGCAATGAGAAGAAAAGTGCCAAACAGCAGGTGATTGACAAACGTTCTGCATAATAATCATTCATTGGCACATCTCATTTATTTCTGTCTGTTTGCTGCAGATGGAGCCAACCACAGATTTCACAGTGAAGCTCAGAGGAGTCCCGTTCAACGTTAAAGAAGTGAGTTTTCTGTCTTTATACCAGCGATTATATTTCCTGTTTTAAAAACATTTAAACCAGCTGCTTTCATGTGAAACATTTTCAGCAACAAATTCGTGAGTTCATGACGCCTCTGAAGCCTGCAGCCGTCAGAATTGGAAAGAATGAAAGTGGAAACAGAACAGGTTTGTTACTAGAAGTGTTCATTATGTACGTTGTATGAGGTGTGTGTGTGTGTGTCAGCACAGGTCATTTGTGTGTTTTAGGTTATGTTTACGTGGATCTGCGCTCTGATGAAGAGGTAGAAAAAGCATTGAAGAAGAATAAAGACTACATAGGTGAGAAATAACACGACTTAATAAAGAACGTAAAGCAGCATACCTCCGTATTCTCCACCTGTGTATCTGATGGATTTCTCTGCTTTTGTGTCAGGGGGGCGTTACATTGAGGTTTTCCGTGTCGATCCTTTGAGAGACAAGAGGGATAAAGGGGATACAAAAGAGGACAGAAACTTTACCAGGAAACTTAAGGAGGACGAGGAGGAGGAGGATGTTTCAGAATCTGGTCGACTCTTCATCAGAAACCTTCCTTACACCTGCACAGAGGAGGAGATAAAAGAGCTTTTTACTCAACGTGGTGAGTAAATAAGCCTGACAGTTTGTTCATTTATGTTACTGAACAATAAAAATGTTTTTTTTTTTCTTCCTACGAACATCCCAGGTCCTTTATCAGAGGTGCTTTTTCCCATCGACAGCTTATCAAAGAAACCAAAAGGATTTGCTTTTGTTACCTACATGATGCCAGAAAATGCAGTGACTGCTCTTGCTGAGCTAGACGGACATATATTTCAGGTAATTTTATCTGACTGTTTGGTGTTTCTCTGCACCACACTGTCACTGCTGCTGATTTATTTTACCATGATTTCAGGGCAGAATGCTTCACGTTCTTCCTTCCACTGTGAAGAAGGAAAAGTCTGAATCATCAGATGCTGGTGGTTCCGGGTCCTCAGCGTACAAACGACAGAAAGATGCCAAAAATAAAGCATCAAGTTCCAGGTTTACATCATGAAATTAACCTTGAGTTCTTTTACTTTTGTGTGTACTTGCTGTTTTAAGTATGTTCTCTCTCTTTTTTTTTTTTTGTCTAGCTCACACAACTGGAACACTTTGTTCCTGGGGACGAGTGCCGTGGCGGATGCCATTGCTGACAAATACAACACCACTAAAAGCCAAGTCTTGGACCACGTGGGTGATTTTCACACGTGGTGCTGCTGCATCATGGGGATTATTTGTGCATTCACACATTTCTGCTCCTCAGGAGTCAAAAGGAAGTGTTGCTGTGAGGATGGCTCTGGGAGAGACGCAGATCGTCCAGGAGACTCGACAGTTCCTGCTGGACAACGGTGTCTCTCTGGACTCTTTTAGCCAAGTAATTGAAAAAATATATACATTTAGAAACCTTTTCATACTTTTTGGTGCCTTGTATCCTCAAGATCTTGCTGTTTCTGTACAGGCAGCAGTAGCGAGGAGTACATCTGTGATCCTGGTGAAAAACCTCCCAGCTGGCGTGGCGGTGTCGGAGCTGGAGGAGCTCTTCTCGCCTCATGGCTCTTTGGGCCGAGTGCTGCTGCCGCCTTCAGGACTCACAGCCATCATTGAGTTTTTGGAGCCAACAGAAGCCAAGCGAGCCTTCACAAGGTTGGCTTACAGCAAGGTGTGTGTAGCTGCTTCTGATCAATCAGTGAGGCTGAAGGCTAGTTATGAACCTTCTATTCTACTGCTCTCTTAAACCCCAGTTCCAACATGTTCCGCTGTATCTGGAGTGGGCTCCTGTTGGGGTGTTTGTGGCAGCAAAACCACCAGAACCAGGTAGATCCACCGGAAAACATGACAATCTTTAATTATTTTTGTTCATGAAACTTCTTTTAATCACCAGAATACTTTTAAATTAGTCCAAGTAGGCAAACAGGAGGCACTTAAAGAAGAAAAGGAGGAGGAAGAGGAAGAAGAGGAGGAGGAAACTGTTCCAGGTTCTACACTTTTCATTAAGAATCTCAATTTCAGCACAACAGAAGATAAACTACAGGAGGTAGGTCGATTCAGCCCTCAACTCTGTTACATTAGTTACAGTTACTAATGGGTTAATCATAGATTGATGTTCGATATGTCTTGTTTTCTTGTTTGTAGGTGTTCTCAAAATGTGGCGCGGTCAGGTCCTGCAGCATCTCCAAGAAAAAAGACAAATCAGGTACTTCATAAAAAAAACAGAACATGTTTTTTTGCAAACTTGAGTTTCAATTTAATAATTTTTAATCTACTTTGCTCTTATTTGTTTTATATATTTTTAAAGGTAGTAATCTTGGTTTTTATATCTATTTCCTTTCATTTGTTGAACTTTTCCAATGATCTAAAGAACATTATCTCACTTCTCTGCACCGTTGTTTTCATTTCCAGGTAAATTTTTGTCCATGGGTTACGGTTTTGTCCAGTACCAGACAGCGGAAGCAGCACAGAAGGCTCTGAGGCAGCTCCAGGTACATCTTCTTTGAAAATCACTCTTTTTCTCTGCAGTGTGAACTTTGACTAAAGCGTTTGTTCTCTCTGTCCTCCCACTCTCCTCCAGCACTGTACTGTGGACGATCACCAGTTAGAGGTGAAGATTTCTGAGAGAGCCACCAGGTGAGTCATAAAACAGATTTGTATTTATACATTTGTTGTTAAATATTTCAAAAAGAAATCTGTGTTTGAAACTTTAAAGATATGAATTGTTTGGTTGGAAAAGCAGGCTCCATCAGTTGTGATCAGCTGTGTCAAACCTGTTGCTCTGTGTGCAGAACCGCTGAAGTGTCACGCAAAAAGAAGCAAGTTGAGAAGAAGCAAGTTAGCTCCAAGATCCTGGTGCGGAATGTTCCCTTCCAAGCTACTGTCAAGGAAATTCGAGAGCTCTTTTGGTAGCAGCCACACATCTTTTATTTAGTGTTTTCATGTTGTTTGGAGGTGTTTTCAGGTTAAAATCATTTCATTTATTTATTTCTCTTTTATCTTTTCAGTACATTTGGGGAGCTAAAGACCGTCCGGCTTCCAAAGAAAGCAGCTGGTTCTGGGAAGCACCGAGGTTTTGCTTTTGTTGACTTCCTCACCAAGCAAGATGCTAAGGTTGGTGTGTGGTTTTGTTTTTCAGGAATCCAGTCTTTTGATGTGAAGTTAAATAATTCTTTCAAGTAGGATAGTTTGTGCTGTGTAATGTCAAACTGATCAAATATTCTTCACCTCTTTTTCCTGTAGAAAGCCTTTGCAGCTCTCTGCCACAGCACCCATCTGTACGGGAGGCGGCTTGTGCTGGAGTGGGCCGACACAGAGGAAACGGTGGAGACACTGAGAAGGAAAACAGCCCAACATTTTCACGGTAAAGCTTCTAAATCTGTTAAACTATAGAGCATCATTTAGTAAACAAAAGCTACTTGATACTGATCATTTTTTTTCCGCTTTTTTTCGACGTCAGTGGCTGCCAAAAAGCAACGAAAAACAGAAGTATTGGGAGGAATTCTGGACATGATGGAAACAGAAGAGGGTGTCGCAGACTGAAATCTATCGATGCTTCTAAACAGTGCTTCTTTGTTGTTTTGTGTTATTAGGAATTTGAACTAAATATGGACTTGAATAAAAAAGGACGAAGCAGTTCTGATTATATTGACAGCCTGAATGGAAATTTAATGAATATCCATTGTTTGCATATATTCTGTGCTGCATTAATTCTCGAAGAGAAAAATTGTAATTGTATAAGTTTTAATACATGATTTTACAACATGATGAGCCTCGCGTTTCATTTGTCATCCAGTGAGGTGGACTTTTATTTTGAAAAGCTATTTTTGACGTGTCAGGTGACAAATCACTTGCCTCGTCACGTGACAGGTTATTTCAAACATGGCGTCAGAGCAAAACAAGTCGTTTGCTCCCAGACATTTAGCAAGTGTTTGTTTGGGTTTAATCTGGTTTAGTGTGTGTGTTGGAGCTGAAATACGAACAGCTGTTGTAGACAAACAGAGCGGACAGCTGTCTGTCGTCCAGGGCTTTCAGGAAGACTTTGTAGCCTGGGCTAACTTCACCGACGACATCGAAACATCAGGGTGAGCTGAGCTCTTCACAGACATTCAGTTACTCTTTAAGTATTTTAAAGGCTGAAGCGACTCTTTTAGGTCTTTGATGTGAAGTAAAATAGTCAAAAAACATCCCGGACTTGTAAAGTGGTGTACTGTCCAACTATTACACAGATATTTTACAAATTGAGCCTTTTTTTGTACAGAAAGGATGAAGCTGGTTTATAAAGTGTTGCTTTTCTTTAGCTCAGATAAATATGTGGAGTAAAATTTTACCTAAAAATTGTACCTAAAAAGGAAAACTTTCAGTAAACGTAATTAAACTCTTGCTTATTTAAGTATTTAACTATTTAATGGCTTTTGTTGATGCAAAAAATAAGTTTTATTCTTCTCAAACTGGGTATAGACAATAGCCCTAGTGAACCAAATTCTTGCTTTGCAGAGTTTATATATTCACATATATAGGATGGCTTGCCAGGCTATATATATAGACAACTAAATGGGAACTTATAGGTGCAGTGTGTAAGAATGGAGTAATAGTGACATCCTGTGGTCAAATTTGGTTACTGCAATCAACCTCTCTCCAGTTGCGAGGTAATGATGGGAAAATAAAGTTTATTTATGTTTTTGTGGCAAGCTGCTAATAACACATATATTTGAAAAACATGACTATAAAGATCATCAAGAGTGAAGCACCTACTCGGTGATTTGGGGCTGTTTAACCCAGTATTTCTGTATTAATCACAGTAACGCTCTCCTTTCAGCTGGTCCTTCCTGGAGGTCACAACCAGTAGCAAGTATAATGACAGCATCCAGGCGTATGCAGCTGGTGCAGTCGAGGCTGCAGTTACATCCCAGGTAACTCTTATTTAGTCAAGTTAAGATTGCTGACATCTTTTTGTTGTTTTATTTTCCTTTTCTGTAATGGACAATTTCATTTAACCAAGAGCCGTTGAGAAAAATTAATAAGTTATGGTTTATTTTTTTAACCTGAGTACAGGGAGGACAGATTAAAATCTTAGTCTGTTTTGACTTCACAAAACCACATGACTGCTTTTATAGCAGAATAAGAAGAAGTTGGGGAACATACGTGCCAGACTTATCTCTCAGTTACAGACTTAGGGCTTCTACTGGCCAAAGAACAATTGAGAAAATGAGTAGAGATGCTTCACAAGCACAATTTCTACTCAGAAATTCCTAAATGTACATCCAAAATTGAATGAATTTCAATCACACAACTTTGTCTATTCATTGGTTTAGCTCATCTATGACCACTGGATGAACACTCTGGTGGGGTACTGTGGCCCCTTCAAGTTTGAATCTGGTTACTGTGGACGCCTGAAGGCTTTCATCACAAAAAACCTGCAGTGGGTTCAGACCATGATAGAAGCAGAGCCAAATTCACCCTACTGGTACCAGGTACTTCTTTAGCATATGCAGCTATCATGTTGGGAAATAAATATTTAGAGATCATACTTTGTGCTTTGCAGGTGCGTCTGGTGCTGCTGCAGCTGAAAGGCCTCGAGGACAGCTACAATGATCAGCTCTCATTTCCAACAGAGCCCTTCTCCATCAGTCCCTTTGGCTTCCTGTGAGCTATCAGCTTAATAAAACATGTTCTGAAATGAAAAGGGTGCTAACATTCTCCACTGCTATTCTTTCCAACTAGTCTTTTCCAGTTGGGTGGGGATCTTGAGGACTTGGAATCAGCACTAAATAAATCCAGCCAAACCCGACCCCTTGGAGCTGGTTCTTGCTCTGCGCTCATCAAGCTGCTGCCAAACAATAAAGAACTCCTGGTCTCTCACGACACATGGTCAACCTACCAATCCATGCTGCGCATCATGAAGAAATACATCTTTGCCTTTAAAACTTCTCCTTTAGGTAGTTCAGAATATTTTTGCACTGTTGGTCATCATTATTGAAGAAGATTTTGTGATTTATTATGTATTAGGAAAAATGGCTATTACTTCTAACACGGTGACACATTTTCCTCCAAGCCTATTTTTGCCTTTTTTATATTACTAAAAATGTTGAAGTCAAATGTTAAACCTTCATAAACATTTTCAGACAATGAACCTCTTCCTGGAGGAACTCAGGCCTTCTCATCCTACCCTGGAACCATCTTCTCTGGAGATGACTTTTATATCTTAAGTAGTGGCTTGGTAAGAATTCTTTGTGTTGGAAATGATTAAACTTTTGGTTATTGTTAAAAGTTTGACTGCATAATGTGAATATTATAATATTCATCTTCAATGCAGGTTACACTGGAGACCACCATTGGTAACAGCAACCCTGACCTCTGGAAGTATGTTCAGCCTATACCGTCTGTTATGGAATGGCTCAGGAATATTGTTGCTAATCGACTGGCTACTACTGGTGAAGAGTGGGCTAAGCTGTTTGGAAAGTACAACAGTGGAACGTGAGTTTAAAAAAATGAAATCCTCTATTTTCAAAGGCATTATTACCACTCTGTCCAATTTTCATATCTCAAGCAAGTTTCAGGGTCAACTGCTTGTTTTTTTTCGAAAATTACCCAACTAATGACTGGATCCGATTCGCTCTGAAATTCTGCAAGCTTAGGCCAATTTATGTGCACTTTGGTACAAGTTCCACAGATTGCTAATTAATCAATCGAAACTCATCAATAACAGGCCACTTCAATAGGAATTTGCTTTAATTTCTTGCTGCAGTTCGATTCCCATCTACTGATGTGGATTAGCGCTTCATTTAAAAAGGAAGCTAACTAGCACCATGTTTTCTCTACATGTTAATACTGCAAAATTGTTTTCTGCAAATTAACAAATATTTAAGAAAAAGTGGTTTCTGAAAAAAAATGTGTAAATGTGAATAAGATCATGTCATCTGGACTGGGAATCAAAAGCAGAAGAACCCTGTGTTTATATGTACGAGTCACATGAGACACGGCGGGTCAGTTGGGTTTTCAGGCTCATCATGAGTGTTTACCGTGAAATGCTGAATCAGTTACTTTACTATCAGTCACATGGATCCTCAGTAAATAAACCACTGATTCTGGTGGGTCAAATGTTCTGTTTGCGCTTCAGTTTACTTGTTTGTTTACTTATGAATGTGTGTGATTTCTTTAGGTACAACAACCAGTGGATGATTGTGGATTATAAAGAGTTCACTCCAGGAAAGACTGATCTTAAAAAGGGCCTCTTTGTAGTGTTGGAGCAGATTCCGTATGTTTTTGCACTCGTTAATAATTTCATCATGGAGTCTGAACCACTAATCACTGCTTATCTTTTAATGCTGCAGGGGTTTGGTCATTTATGATGATAAGACTCAGGAACTGATGAAGAAAGGATACTGGGCCAGTTACAACATACCGTAAGAATCCAGATTGGAAACAGTCTGCATGTTAGTTTTCAAGTTTGTACCTTTTAAATAAAGTTTTTTTTTTCCATACTCACGCACGCAAAGGTACTATGAGGACATATTCAACGCCAGCGGCTGCAACGAGCTGGTCAAAAAGTATGGTTCATGGTTCTCGCTGGATCAGAATCCTCGTGCTCAGATATTCAGAAGAAACCAGACACGTGTTACCGATTTAGACTCCATGGTCCGCCTCATGAGGTAAAGGATGTAAAACATAAATTATCACAAGTTTTTATGTTTTATTAGTCTGGTAAATAAAATTTCATATTTATGTGGTGTACTGTTATCCTTCAGATACAATAACTTCAAAGATGATCCATTGTCAAGGTGTGAGGAATGTAATCCACCTGAGAATGGAGAGAATGCGATCTCAGCGCGATCCGACCTGAACCGTGCTAATGGAACATATCCGTTTGGTGCTTTAAAGCAGAGACCACATGGGGGCACAGACATGAAGGTTTATATTTTTTTACATTTTCTGTTATCACATACGTGACCCTTGCAGCTTACTTTGTGTAGTTTCCTAAAATTAAACTGACCGACTTACATATTTCTGTGTATTTGATATATTTTGTTTGTTTCTTTGTAGATGACTTCCTATGAAATGTACAAAAACTATGGCATGCTGGCTGTGAGCGGGCCTACCTGGGATCAAGTGGCTCCCTTCCAGTGGAGCACTTCTCCTTACCAAGACTTGTTGCACATGGGTCATCCTGATACTTGGACTTTCAAGCCTATAAAAGTCACCTGGACACCTTAAAAGTTTAACTGGAATAAAAAAAAACTAACAGTTGCTCCTTTATTGTTTTAATAAGGGAAATGATCAACAGTTATCATTGATTGCCAGAACAATGATGATATTGTTTTTAATCCTGTGACAATTACAGTGTTGAACTATTTGCTTAATAAATCACAAAAACAGAGCTTTGAACTATTGGCAATTAGCCTTGAACAAAAAAAATCATTGCTGTTGTGTAGGAGCATCCAAGATTCAGTTATTTCTTGTTTCTATTTTTAACAGATTTTTTTTTTGTGTTTTAAAATTTATTTTACACCAAACTATAAATATTACCTTTTATGGTTTGTTTGATTTGTGAGTTTGCACAATTTGTTGTTTTTTAATCAAATCAAACATTGGTGTTGCAGTATTAGTTTTAATTTGACATGTGATTGAATGTAATTTGGATTATTTTATATTTTGTTTTCCAATAAATGCCTTGATTTCATTCATACAGTTTTTAATTTCACGTTCACAATTGGCAAACATACATTAATTTTGCAGGTAGTTAAAAGCTCCTCACACCTAAATAAAAGTGTGTATATATATATATATTACACATTTCAGTAAAATAAAAGATGTGATCTAAAGTGTAAAAGTTGGAAAAAACTCAGTTTCATCAAACTCGTAAGGGGGCGGGGTAGATAAGTCTGGTTGTCACGTGACTTGAAATGCCGTATAAAGACGTTTACTGTCGTGAAATATGTTGTCGTGTCTTACCATTGGTTGCGCTCAAAGTTTTATGAGGAATTACAGTTTCCCTTTTATTAGGACACTTTTGGACTGTGGCGTAATCTGAAAATATCGCTTTAAGGTATGTAAATGTGTCACGTAGCTTCTTGGTTTTAGTGTTGAGCTTGTTGGCTAGACTCCTACGTGTCTGAGTACAATTCTACTTCAGTGTACTTTGAGCTGTAGTAGACACCAAGTCATCTCTTTTTCAACACAAATAACAAAACATGTCACAATTGTTATTTGAGGGTGACTTTTCTATATTTTCCGTTTGCAGGTAGCAACATATCAGCTGTAAGTGGAGTCTAATAATGAGTTACTGCCGGCCAGCCACCAAGCTTAGAGACTACGCATCCCATAATCCTCCAGGGGCAACTTTCTTTCTGTGTCTTTTGACTTTGGCAATTTCACTAATTTACCTCAGCTCTTATAATTATACTCACAATCTGCCAAATCCTGACATAACAAAGGTAAGGACTTGTTTCTGGCCACCATGAGTGGGGGGGAAATCACTTCATGGTTCATTTATATTTATACCTGAATAATTGGACTTGCTGGATTTAAAAAGAAGAAAAAACAATTTGCCATCTGATCTCATTTTATTTCACTCTGCCTAATGTCCACCTTCTGACCTAATCACGCACACAAGGTTGGCACACCAAATTTAGAAGGGAGACAAGAAAATGACTGACCACAGATCAGTGAAAACAATAAAACACCTTTCACAAAAAATGCACGTGCACGCTAAATTATGCTGCAGGAAACTGCTGAGCACAAGTCCATCTAATTCCAAATGCACCTTTTCTGCACACCAGCTTAAGAGGAATCCAATTGTTTGCCATGGCCTTAGATTTGACCTAAGCTCAGGTGCAAAACCATGCAAATAGTTCTGTCTTTGTCAACAATTGTCCTGACTGAAGTGTGAAGGGAGACAATAAGATCCAGCTTGTTTTTTGTTCTTAAAACCTATTTTTTTACAGCATTTGACACTGACATTCATATTCTTAATTCCTTTTTTAGGACTGGAATAATCTGCTCTCATCTTTATCACAATTTAAATTATGCGAAACAGTAAATTCAAGTTCACCTGTACAACACTCCTCAACGCCAATACCACTGATAGAGCAAGAAAAGGACAAAACTTCAGTGAACTCAACAAAAAGTCCTTCGTCTGTCACTGTTTTGCATCGCCGTGTTCCTCTGACTGTGTCTTCAGAAGATGGTCTGCTGAAAAACACTGGTTTACTCACATCTTTAACCGCCAGTCAGCTTCATCTTGGAGGTTGGTTTTCCCACAGAATTGTTTTGAGCTGACATGTCATGTGTAATACATTTTCACTGTATTTATTGCACTTCCTAGATAAAGAAATGGTTAATTTGACACTTCATATCCTATCGGACAACTCTAACTACTCCTGCCTCACAATAAGTGCTCCAACAGATATCCTGCCTAAGAGTCCGTAAGTTTCTTCACAATTTAAAGTTTCTGAGCTAAATTATTAAGCATATGCTAATTAATATTATTTCCTTTTGCTGATTAAATAAAGGCTTCCTCCTGAGTGTCCTGCATCTGAGAAAACTAAATCAACCATCTCAGTGGAAGCAAGCAATCCGCAGCAAACATCATCACAGACATGCTACAGTCTGCACTTCGAGAATGACCCTACACTTGCAGTTATGCTAACCCAGGTAGGAAGTGTCACACTTGAACTACAGAACTTCCTAAGCAATGATAAATGCTCTTTGTATTTAAGCTTTTTCATAATACTATACTTTCTATTTTTTAGGAAGAGAAAAGCGTGGCAGTGCGACATCTGCTGGAAGTCAGTTTGTGTCTGCTCAGCGTTTGTATCCTGCTCTGTTTGGCAGCAAGCCTCACAAACTCCAAAACACACCACAATTATCGGAATGGACATGACCTCCAAAATGTAATTTTCTTATTTTACTAGACTACAAATTAAAACATTCTTTTCTTTCAGTCCTATCACGTTACAGCAGTATTAGGTGTTTTTTGTCATTTATTGACAGTTTTAAGTTATTCCTTCTGCTTTATTGTGTTTACAGGAGCCCTTGATTGACAGCTGACCCCCTCTGAACCATGAAGAAGTGAACTGTTGGTTTAACAAGACACCAGTTTACTGGTGAAAACAGTGGTTTGTTAAATAAATCCCAGCAATGTGTCAGCATCGAATGTACAAATAATGCATTAACTTTAATGTGCTAAATTTGCTGTTATGTGTTCATCAATTTTAGCTTGAAAAAAACTTCATTTTCAAGATGATTCCATGTGAGCCATGCTTTGTTTAATTTTCTCCAATAAAAAGCTATTTTAAGTTCACAGAAAACATCTTCACTGAGTGTGGTTGTGCACAAAGCTGGTTATATTGGGTTGGGTTTGGAGATTAGTTTTTATATATCAGATAATTCTAAGAATGTTTAAAACTTCTGACACCAGATTTGTTTTCATACTTGGTAAGTTTAGTTTACCAGTTTAAGACACACACTACTTTGAAAACTCTTCAAAACTACATACTAAGCAAAAAATATTTCAGTTACCAGAGTTTTTCTTGCTCAGAATGGAAGAAAATACGTAGATCCAAGGCTTTATGAAATGTGATGTATTTTATTTATTTTCCAAACAAGGAATTCAAAGATGGGTAGTTTAACATAGTTTGGACAGACTTTGATCTCTAGTGGCAACAATGCAGTAATCGAATGAAACAACCCAATAGTCCACCTTGTCTTCACAAACAAGCATGTTTTGACTAATTTGTTTTAGAAGTTAAAATATCCAAATGCATGAATGGAAACAAGTTACTTTTTTGAAACCAAGGTCTTGAAATGGTAAAATGGTAAATGGTCTGTATTTGTATAGCGCCTTCTTAGGGTTCTACAACCCCCCAAGGCGCTTCACAACACAATCAACTCAATTCACCCATTCACACGCATGAAGGAGTTTATGCAACCAGAAATAAATGACGAAACAAAGACATATTTAGTAGTTTATGCATGATCACTTTTTGTTGCCGCACTGATTTTTTTCTGCAGTTTGGTTGATGAAACTTTGTCTCTAACTCTGATCATAGTTTGGCTACAGATTTTAAAATAATAAAATGTAATATAATTATTGAAAGAGCTGTTCTGAGATCAGGATTAATTCTGCTAAATAAATATTTTGGCAATAACACACTGCAAGATTTTGGCGTAGCGGGAAAAAAACTTGGCGTAGCGGAACGTAACATGGCCTACGTAGAAAAACGTCTCAACCAATGATTGCTTAGTACCGTGTCGTTGTGCCTTCCTATTGGCTGATTCTGGGAAAATGGGGGTGGGACTTGTGCAAAGCAGTGCGCTCAGGAAGACACTGTCGACGTAGTGACTGGATTCTCCGCGGCCTATCGGATTGTTTCATACCAACAAATGAAAAGGTAATGTTACAAATCCGCTTTTAAATCAATATTATACATTAAAGTCGCTGTCATATGACAACGTTCTGAAAACCTGGTCAAAATGTCATGCTGTGGCTAACGTAAGGTTAATGTTAAGGTCGTTTTCCCCATAACCGTGTATCAGACGCTAACGTCTGTTAGCTAACAACAGATTAGCTTAAGGTTAAGCATCTTTTAAAGTTGCTGCCAAACGTTTGTATCGTGTGTTTATTAGTAAGCATGATGCAATATCATTATTTATAAATACAACCAAACTAGACTAACACACCTCTGGAGGAAGACGTACAGATACATGATTAGCATACAGCTATGTGCACTGAAAGGCGCTTCTTCTTGAGTCTTTATTTTGTTGTTCCGCAGGCCTCCCATGTGGTGTAATGAAGGTATTATTTACCTGTAAAATATTTGAATAAGCCGTGAGTGGCTCTTCTGCAGTGTTGTGATACGTCCATATTGACAGATACCAGGTTATGTACATGCTGCTAGCAAATACAACTAGGAGTTGTGCTACACGCCACACAAGACTGATAATATTTTATTTTACTCACTTCTTCCAGGATGAAAGCTCTTGATTAGAGAGTGCTGTCAGGAAACAGGAGACCTGAACTGAGAGGAGCAATGGCTTACTCCAGCTACAGCAGTCTGAGCAGGGCTCAGCTTACCTTTGAGTACCTGCACACAAATTCGTAAGTACCAACTTTGTCATCAAGTTATTGGGTGTTTTTTTTCCCAATGTTCACAGATTTGCTGATTGCTTCACAGCACTTATGGGTTACATAAAGTATAATGAGCAGGTGTTCACTCTTTGAAGTCAAAATCACTTATAGGTAGCTGTATTATCAGCTTTGCATACTGGGAACTGTAACTGGTGTGTGCAGCAGGCTAGAAGTACGAACTCTAATTATTTTTATAGTTTATCATTCTGGCTTGTAGTACACAAATTTTGTGGTGCATGTTTTGCTATCTGAAACCACGGCTCAGGTAAGCTTGCACACAAACGAACACAGCTATTCTTTATGTATCCTCTACTAACTAAGTGCAGGGATTTAATCTGTTGATGGGTGCATCATGGTGCAGAAATCAACAATTCTGGATTAAATCAATTTGGTATTAATAATAGTAATTATTAGAGCAATGACAAGGAACGTAAAAGGCTGAACTCTGAAGTGCATCATCTGGTTTGTTTATAAGGAGCACATAACAAAACCACCAATTTTTGCCTGTGTGAAATAAGCACAGGGGGTTGCATCATGACTGAAAAATAGTGCACAAGTGAACATTTTAAACACAACAGAGATGACATGTATGACTGAGTGAGATCTGTGTTGTCAGAAAGTGGCCAAATAAGATTTGTCTGCAGGAACTGGCTTTGCTTGTATTTGGAATCAAAAAGCAACTTAACTGTAACAAAAGTAATTCATTAAACGATCGTTACATTATTAGAGATGAAAAGGGAATTTTTGCCTTTAATTGACTTAACATCTTCATGTACAGGACTCTGTATTATATCATCCATTTATTTATAGCAATGTTTTTTGACTGTATTTTTATGCTTTATCAGATTTTGCTGTTGTCAAAATAAGGTGAAGTCCACCAGCATTCTCGTGTGATTTGAAAACAACAAAGTGTTTTTAATCTGAAAGATTCTTTTTGTTTTATCAATAAAACATCATTGGAAGTAAGATCATTAAAATACTTTGAATTCTTTAAAAGTGCCAAATAGTCATACAGAGGGGAGTAAGGAGCCGAGGATTCCCATTCCTACTTCTAACAAATCTAACTCATCTCTTATTTTTTGTATTAATGTGAACTGAGATACGAAGAGGCAGTATTATAAGTGTGTTTGTACAGGAAATATTTTGAATCACTTTAATGCTTATACTTCTTTTTGCTTTATCCAAAAAAAATCCCCAAATTGGGTTGGTTCCAAATGTATTTCATTTTTATCATAGGGTGATCCAAGCTGATGTTGAAAAAATAACATCAATTACTCTGACAGATCTGGCTTGTTTACACTTTAATAATTACTGTTTTCAGGACAACCCACGAGTTCTTATTCGGAGCCTTGGCTGAGCTTGTGGACAACTCAAGGTAACTAGATTGATTCCCAACAAAAACGTTAATTTACTGGATTTACATTTGGACATTTTTAGTAGAATTCATTAGTTTGAATGCAGTATGCATTCAAACTATTGTTTTCCTGTTTCTCTTTATTATTCTTCTTCTTCTTCTTCTTCTTACTTCTGCTTCCGTACGTTTTTTGAACTGTATCTCCTCCTACAGTTTTTCAGCTATTTCAGCAAGTTTGGTATCAAACCGTTCAGCTCGTTCAGCTCTTTCCGGCTATATCTCCTGGTATTGATATCTTCAACCGTTTCCGATTTATTCAGCTTTTTCTGCCATTTTTCAGCCCATTGAAATGAATGGAAAATGCTTAAAATCGCTCAATTTTGAACAAAATCGTTCATCTTTTTGACCTCTTACTTGCCAGGGTTAACTTCAACCTAGAGACTTCATTCAACTTTTAACAAACTCAAAAGAAGTTCAACTATTTCAAATTTTTTCAGCTTCTTGATATCTTTTACGGTTTTTCTATAATCACAGGTTAAACTTGAGGTACGAGTTTTAAATTTCAGGATTTTCTCCTCCGTCCCCCATTCAAAAGAATAGGGCCGAAAACCGACTTTGCTCGACTTCAGGAAGTGCCATGAGAGAACCGTAGAACCGAGGGAAATGAGACTTGCGCTGGATGAAAGCTGACGGATTTTCCTCCGTTTTGAGCTATAATTTATGGACGTACTCCAAAAATTGTGGTCGTAGCGTTAACTAGTTTGGAAAGGTTTTAAAATATTTCTCCTCCCAGCAGCTGGGCTGTGCTGTCCCAAATATGGTCATGCCTTTCCCACTGTGACTGACAGCTTCAGATTCAAATCCCGAAGGGGAAATTCTGCTACGACCACATCTTTTGGGGTAGACGCGTAATTTTCTCAAAAACAGTAGGTTTTTTTGTCTGCTTCGATGGGATGGTCTCGATTTTGCTGTAGCTGCCACGGTTTTTGCGCTATGAGGCTCAGAAGGAGGAGTCAGCCAGATTTTCTCCCATTGGCAGCCATTCAATTTTTTCTCAGCTCAGGTGCTTCGATCGCTCTCCGAGAGCTAAACTGTACTCGTCATATCTCCTACAATATTAAAGATAGGCACACAAAAATTCACACAGAGCACCATCAAAGCCTTCGGCCGCTGACGGTTTTGGAATTTTTCGAACCGGTGCAATAGTTTTCGAATGGTGATGCGAGGTTCGAG